>JAJOZX010001141.1:132500-147500 GCA_023014485.1 Bathynomus jamesi | reverse complement strand
TTAATTCCGCTTTTCATGTCCACTTCACCTTCTCTGCCCTACCTTTACGGTCTTATTAAAACCCACAACCTGGCAACCCTATGCGCCCTATTATTAGCTCGGTGGGCTCTATTACTTATAAACTCTCCAAATGGCTTGTCAAAGTCTTGTCCCCCATTCTCGGACTATCTCTGATTCACATTAAAAATTCCATGGATCTTACTGAAAAGTGAATAATGCACGTACTGAAACTAATGATAGATTGATCAGTTTTGACGTTTGTTCATTGTTTACAAAAGTGCCGATTGACGATATGCTTGACTTTCTCTCCCGAGAATTACATAAGTATGACCTGCCACTACCTTCACACATTGTTTTGGAACTTATTAAGCTTTGCATCAAAGACTGTAAATTCACTTTCAATAACGAGTATTATCAACAAGTTTTTGGGATGGCCATGGGCAACCGCTTGTCGCCCCTCCTCTCCAATATTTATATGGAGTTTTTCGAAATTACTTACATTCCGAGAATCCTGGGGGGTTGGCATCCCTTGGTTGCGGTACGTCGACGATATTTTGTGTATCTGGCCCATGAATCGTGACCTGGATAACTTCCTCTTTCAGTTAAATGATCAAGTCCCCTCCATTAAGTTTACTTTAGAAGTGGAACAAGACAATTCATCCATTTTTGGATGTGCGTGTACATACGGAAAGCCCAGGTATCTATCGGAAAAAAAAAAACAATTTGTCCTACGTACACTTTTACTCGGGACATGACACCCCACTAAGAAGGCTATTTTTTCTTCAATGTTTCTCCGCGCCCTTAGGATCGCCAGTCCGGAATACATCGATGCAGAATTAGAAAAAATCAACGGTATTGGAAGTGATTTGTGTTATCCATCTGCGTTTATGGAATCTTGTCTCAACAAGGCAAACGAACTTTCTATCGTGTCAATAATAACACTCGTACTTTGTCAAAAATATTTTAGTACTTCCATTTTTCCCGGGCTTTTTAGGCATTGCTAATGTACTTAAACTTTTGGATATTAATGTAGTATTTTCATATAACAATATTGTGAAAAATATCATAGTAAAAAATAGCCCTACCAATAATTCAGGCATAATCTATAAAATTGGGTGTAAACAATGTGATTCCTTTTATATAGGTCAGACGGGAAAGGATTTGCACACACGTATAAAACAGCATCAATATTCCGTTAGAACAGGACAGTTGTCCAGTGCCCTTTTTGTCCATTTGTCAGAGTTATCCCACTGATTGATTGGAATAATGCTTCAGTTTTATTTCACTCTAGCAACATTGTTAATAGAAATATTCTTGAGTCTGCCATTATCCAACTTTCAAATAACTTCAACATAAGCAAAGGTCTTTTTCAACTCGATCCTGTTGTTTTGAAGTTCTTCAGAACAGATTTAGATAAAAAAGGTAGAACGCTAAATCTTGGTAAACTTGTATGCCACCCTAATAACTTTTATTTTTCAATTTTATATACAAAAAGGGCAGAGTGCTAAAACCCGGGCAGATTTCCAGTATAATTTGTATATTTTTTTTTTATCTATAACATTGGTTGGAAACAATTCATTTAATCTTGTGCTAAAAATCGATAGTTTTTCCTTATAAATTTGTGTGCCCCTCCCACATCCTTTAATTTTGTTTCTCCGTTTATTGTATATATATATATATATATTTTTTTTTTCTGTAACCTATATATAGGCTGTAACTCTTTATGTACTTCAGTGTTCCTGAGGATGTCATTAGACGAAAGCGCTTGAGCACCATTCTGTTTCCTTTCCTTCATGGTTTTATTCATCATATATATATATATATATATACTGTATATACGAGAGTAATTCAATAAGTATCCGGACTTTTTATTTTCACAATTTTATTTTCACATCTGATAGATTATAAACACATCACTTCTCAACATAGTCTCCCTGTTTCTCAATACACTTAGTCCAGCGATCTACAAGCTTCCTAAAGCCATCACAAAAGAATGTTTTTGGCTGTGTGCGTAGCCAGTCATGCACCGCCTCCTTCAGGTCATCATCGCCTTGGAATCGCTGACATCTCAAAGCGTCTTTTAGTGCTCCAAACAGGTAAAATTCCGAAGGTGCCAGGTCTGGACTGTAGGCTGGATGGTCGAGAACTTCAAATTTAAGTTCTTGAAGGCATTTT
The DNA here is from genome assembly GCA_023014485.1 of Bathynomus jamesi. NCBI lineage: Eukaryota > Metazoa > Arthropoda > Malacostraca > Isopoda > Cirolanidae > Bathynomus > Bathynomus jamesi. The sequence continues at coordinate 145,325 of JAJOZX010001141.1, read as the reverse complement.
CTAGTCTGTGCAGCGGTATGAGGGCGCGCATTGTCATGTAACAGAATAACACCTTCCGACAATTTTTCTCTCCGTTTTGTGCGAATTGCTTGCTTTAACTCATTCCAAAGCATGTCAGAATACGATGCACTTGTTACTGTAGTTCCACGCTCTAGATAATGTTCAAGGATAGGGCCTCGTGTATCTCAAAACGGTGTTAGCATAACTTTACCTGTTGACGGCTGCGCTTTGAACTTCCTTGCAACAGCAGATGTTGGATGCTTCCATTGCATGCTCTATCGTTTGCTTTCTGGTTCATAGTGATGGATCCAGGTTTCATCTCCAGTGATAATGCGCTCCAAACAGTTTTCACCTTCATTATGATACCGCGCCAAAAGACGAGAGCAGACGTCCATACGATTATGCTTGTGCTCTTCTGTCAACTGTTTGGGCACCGATCTTGCAAAAACCTTGTGAAAGCCGAGAATTTCATGAACTATCGAACAGGCTGACCCTTGAATGATGTCTAATAAAGATGCAATTTCTTTGATTCTTAATCTTCTGTCATCGAAAATCATGGCTCTGGTTTCTTCCTGCTTATCACCACTGGTTGATGTTGACGGTCGTCCTGAGCGGTGAGCATCTGTCACACATGTCGGACCTTACTTGAACATTTGAATGCACTCGAACACACTTCGCCGTGGTAACGCATTATTCCCATACTGAGCACATAAACGCGTGTGAATTTCAGCTCCTTTCACACCTGCCGACAAAAAGGGAACCACGGATCTCTGTTCTTCCTGAATACAAATTGAAAGCAGCGCAGCCATTCTCACTACTCGTACGATATGTGACAGCTACGAGTAGCCTAAATAAGCCCATACTGTTGCTAGCCTAAATAAGCCTATAGATATCAGTTTGGCTCGTTATTACGAGTATATATTATATATACACTATATTGTCACTAAAATAAACAGCGCGGATACTTATTGAAGTACCCTCGTGTGTATACAAATATATATATATATATATATATATATATATATATATACACACAGTATATGATGAATAAAACCACGAAGGAAAGGAAACAGAATGGTGCTCAAGCGCTTTCGTCTAATGACATCCTCAGGAACACTGAAGTAAATAAAGAGTTCAAGACTATATACAGGTTACAAAAAAAAAAAAAAATATATATATATACAGTATATATATATAGAGGGTGTCCGAGAATTATCTGTACAATTTTTGGCTGTTATTAAAAGTCAACCATGAAGTGTAGAAATTCCAGTGTTGTCCCATTTTACAGAGAATCTCATTAAGTTTTTTCTGATACCAAGTTTTGATAAGTTTTTTAGAAATTCCAGTGTGTCCGAACATTATCTGTACAATTTCATCTTTTAATAAAATTCTTGATAACAGACGTAAATTCTTAAACAAGATTATTTAGAATCTGTATTTTCAAAAGTTTCTTTTATTAAAGTAACGTTGTTACAAACATTCGATATGTGCACCATTAGTGATTCTCAAAACATCCAATCGATACTCCAAATGTTGCCATGTACGCTGCAGCATATCCACATCAATTCGCTCAATAGCAGCTGTGATTCTTGCTTTTAAATCATCAATGTCTGTCACCCGCGTACATTTCTAAAAAACTTGTCAAAACGTGGTATCAGAAAAACTTAATGAGATTCTCTGTAAAATGGGACAACACTGGAATTTCTACACTTCATGGTTGACTTTTGATAACAGCCAAAAATTGTACAGATAATTCTCGGACACCCGGTATATATATATATAATAAATATAGAAATAAAAACTGTGGTGGAGCATACAAATTTGTAAGGAAAACTACCAATTTTAGCAGTTTGCCCGAATTCAACACAAGATTAAATAGATTGTTTACAACCAATTTTATAGTTAATGCCTGAATGATATATAGGTCACAAAAAATACATAAAAAAAATAAATTAATAAATTGAAAAATAAAAATTGTAAGAGGAGCATACAAATTTATAATGGAAAACTACCCAAGTTTTAGCACTCTGCCCTTGTCTAAATCCGTTCTGAACGAATTCAACACAAGATCAAATGGATACAACCAATTTTATAGATAAGGCCTGAATGATATATAGGTCACCAAAAAAAAAAAAATATATATATATATATATAAAACTAAATTGAAAAATAAAAATTGTAAGAGAAGCATACAAATTTATAAGGGAAAATTACCAAAGTTTTACCACTCTGCCCTTCTTGTCTAAATCCGTTCTGAACGAATTCAACACAACGGGATAGAGTTGAAAAAGACCTTTGCTCATGTTAAAGTTATTTGTAAGTTGGATAATAGCAGACTCAAGAATATTTATATTAACAATGTTGCTAGAGTGAAACAAAACTGAAGCATTATTCCAATCAATACAGTGGGATAACGCTGACAAATGGACAAAAAGGGCACTGGACGACTGTCCCGTTCTAACGGAATATTGATGCTGTTTTACACGCGTGTGCAAATCCTTTCCCGTCTGACCAACGTAAAAGGAATCACATTGTTTACAACCAATTTTATAGATAATACCTGAATTATTGGTAGGGCTATTTTTTACTATGATATTTTTCAGTTTTGTTTCACTCTAGCAACATTGTTAATAGAAATATTCTTGAGTCTGCTCTTATCCAACTTACAAATAACTTTAACATGAGCAAAGGTCTTTTTCAACGCGATCCCGTTGTTTTGAATTCGTTCAGAACGGATTTAGACAAGAAAGGCAGAGTGCTAAAACTTTGGTAATTTTCCCTTATAAATTTGTATGCTTCTCTTACAATTTTTATTTTTAATTTAGTTATTTATATATATATATACAGGGTGGGCGGAAAGTAGCTCCCTATTTTGGATTGGTAAAAAAATACGTATATTATCCATTTATTTCAGAAGAAATAATATGAAAAGGTAGGCATACATGGTAGGTTTTCTCTAAAATTCAATGTGGGCTCCAACTCTTTCCACCAGCTTCTGGAGCCGCCCAGGAATGGCGTCCACTGACTTTAGCAGGAACTCCGGCGGGATGGAGGACATGACTTCCCGAATTCGGTCCTCCAGTTCTTCCAATGTCCTCGGTTTGGTGCGGTAGACTTCTTCCTTTACCCACCCCCAAAGAAAGAAAGTCGCACGGTGTCAAGTCGGGGCTCCTGGCTGGCCATTGATGTGGACCACGACGACCCATCCAACGCCCAGGGAAGTGGGCATCCAGCCACTCACGGACAACAAGAGCGAAGTGCGGAGGGGCGCCATCTTGCATAAATATCAGATCGTCGATGTTCTCCCATGTGCTGACAACCGGCCAGACCTCGTTTCGAAACATAGCAAGTACCGCTCAGCATTCATGGTGTTGCGCAGAAGGAACGGGCCCACAACCTGATCTGAGGTCATACCACACCACACCGTTACACTGAACCGATTCTGCCGTTTTTCAGCGGTAACCATGGGATCCTCTCCTGCCCAGTAGTGGCAATTGTGGCGGTTGACAAAGCCTCCGACGTGGAACACCGCCTCGTCGCTCCAGAGGATGTTGCGGAAGAGATGGGGCCAGTCTTCATGCCAAGCCAGCATGATTTCCCCGAACTCCATGCGAATGTCTCAGTCCTCGTCCGAGAGAGATTGGCAGTAATGCGGCTTCCACGCACGCCAGTTCAGCTCCTTCTCCAGCACAGTTCGCACTGAGTAGCGGGAGAGTCCACTTTCCCGAGCTGCCTGGCGAGATGACTTTCGTGGACTCCGTGCGAACATTTCCTGAACTGCCTGCACCGTCTCCTGGGCCCTGGATGTCGAAGGGCGACCACATCTTCGAACATCTGCCACAGACCCCGTGGTCATGAGCTTCGAGTGGCAGTTCTTGATTGTTTTCGGGTCCACTTGGGCACGTGGTCCGTGAATGGCCCGCCACCATCTTTGAACTCGAACGACAGATGCCAAACTTCGTACCGTGCCGCCAACTGGGCACGCTCCTGCAGTGTTAAACGCTCAGCCATGTTACCCTTCAATCTGAAATAAAAAAAAAAATGAACGTTACAATTGTACCACTTTAGAGAACACAAAGAGAACACTTTAGAGAAAAAAAGATTACCGTTACAATTATACCACTTTAGAGAACACACCATAACAATATAACAATACAATCACAATTTATACATAATTTATATGTAATTTAAATTAGGGAGCTTTCCGCCCACCTGTATATATAACGGGTGTTTCAAAAGTCCCTCACTAATTTGATTTTCAATTTTCTTTGCAGCTAATCGACAACGACGTTCATCTTGTGGTAAACTCTTACTCAGTAGTGAATTTTTTTGAGTCTACATTTGAAGTTTTGCTCCGTTTTCTTCTGCTACCATGCTGACTCTAGAGCAGAGGTGTAAAATCGCTGCATGGCAGGAGGTTTTTCAATCTGTGGTCGAAGTGCAGCGACGATTCCGGGCAGTCTACGGACAGCATTATGCACCGGATAGGAACACCATCGTCGCCACCCACCGGAAGTTTATGGAGACCGGATCCGAAAGAAAAACCACGATCAGGAAGACCTCGAAGTGGGCGGAGTGAGGAGAATGTCGAACTGTCCGTGAGGCGTTTACTCAGAGTCAAGGAAAGTCCATTCGGCGAGCTGCTGCGGAACTGAACATCAGTGCGACATCTATCCAACGGATTTTGCGGCGTGGTCTCAAGCTGTATCCGTACAAGATCCAGGTGGTTCAGAAGCTGGAACCTCAAGACTACGATTGCCGGGTGGAGATGTGTGAGACACTGCTGCATCACTACGAAAGAGACACATCGATCCTGGAGCACATGTGGTTCAGCGACGAAGCTCTCTTCCACCTTTCTGCACGCGTCAATCGGCACAACACCCGCATCTGGGGAACTCACAATCCTGCGGAGATCCGTTAACATGAAAGGGACACGCCAAAATTGGTCGTCTGGTGTGCCATCTCCTCAGCTGGGCTGATTGGTCCATTCTTCTTCCGGGATCAAGATGGAAATTCCGTGAACGTCAACGGAGACAATTACCTTCGTATGCTTCAGGAGTTCTGCATCCCCCAACTGTCAGCTGTAGCTGACATGCAAGAAGTCATTTTCCAGCAAGACGGTGCCCCTGCTCATTACTCGCGTGAGGTTCGCTCATTTCTGAATAAGCAGTTCCCGGATCGGTGGATTGGTCGCCGTGGTCCCATCGAATGGGCTGCTCGCTCGCCTGATCTTACCCCATGCGACTTCTTTTTGTGGGGCTACATTAAGAGCAAAGTGTACGCCACCAAGCCGCGAGTCCTCCCCACACTAGAAGAAACGGATCAGGAATGCGTGTGCTTCTGTTACTCCCGAAATGTTGTCCAATGTCGGCCAAGAATGCGTAAAACGGTGGCTCGCTTGTTTCGAAAAAGACGGTGCCCACGTTGAGGTGTACCAGTGACTTTCCAGTAGACTTATGAAGCCAAGTTTGATGCCACCAAATTCTCATGAATCGTAGATCAGCAACCAAATTGTCATTTGGTTCCTCTTGTAATTGCTATTTTAATAAAATTTTAAAAATAATGAGGGACTTTTGAAACACCCTGTATATATATGTATTTATATATATATTTTTTTTTTTGTGACCTATATATATTCAGGCAGTAACTATAAAATTGGTTGTAAAACAATACATTTGATCTTGTGTGAATTCGGGCAAAGTGCTAAAATTGGTAGTTTTCCTTACAAATTTATAGGCTCCTCCCACAATTTTTTTTCTATATTTATTATATATATATATATATATATATATATATATATATATATATATATGTTTTTGTAACCTCTATATAGTCTTGAACTCTTTATTTACTTGTGTTCCTGAGGATGTCATTAGACGAAAGCGCTTGAGCACCATTCTGTGTTTCCTTTCCTTTGTGGTTTTATTCATCATAAATATTTTTCACGTGTTACTTTCGTGAAATAATTTTCATATATACACAGTGTATATATATATATAAAAGAAGCTTTGTCTTTTCTACACAGCAATACACACCCACATACATACATTACATAGTTTCGTCTGGCTGGGGTTCTGAAGTCAGCCAGGAAGGGCACATTTTACTTTAAGAATTTGTTGTGGGTGGTGGTGGTGTTACAGTTAGCCGATATATGTATATATAGGTCACTAAACTAAGGCGATTACGCCGTACGCCTTCTAAACCAACTGTCTGTGATGCTAAAGCCGCCAGGAAGGTTAGTGAAGAATTCAAAATGCTTCGAGACGCCGCAGTGAAAGGAAATCTCTACTCCTTCTGGTGATTTATTTTACGCTACCCACATTTACACATCCACATGCATATATACTGCATATATATATATATATATATATATATATATATATATATATATATATATATATATATATATATACATTTATTTTGTAAACCTCCGCAGCCAGGTTAGGTTACCCCTTGGAGTTCACATATATACAACATATATATATATTTATATATTTATATATATAATAAACTTTTCTATACATGCATACACACCGACAGATATATATATATATATATATATATATATATATATTTGTGGGCCTGAGCAGCCAGTTAGGTTACCCCTTTGAGATGTGGATCACATCATATATATATATATAATTTTTTTTGGTGGAGGGCCCTGAAAGGAGGGTTCAAAAACACTCTCATCATGTTGCATGCAATGTTGCATTGCAATTGCACTCGACCTTTTTGCGGGCATTCTACTGACATTTACTTTATCCGTGTCCTTCGTCACAATGAGCCAGATCGGTTCTGTATGAGTGCGGCTAAAATAGCCGCCACTGAAGCTGCCGTCAGTAAACCTGACATACTGTAGATCAGTAGTAGGCAACCTTTTTGGAACTGCGTCATTTTGATTTATTGGTAATTTGATGAGTCAGTGTTCAAAATTTAAATCAAAATACACTATTTTCGGGACATTTCAGAATAAAAAACACTTCATGAAATAATATTTATTATTTTATATATACTATATACTACAATTGACCCGCGGGTCAGAGGTTGCCGACCACTGGACTGTAGATGATGAAATGAAAGTTATCTTCCAGTGTGCCAAGATGTCACGCAAAGACATCTTGCGCTCTCCACATTGGACCTTTGATAGCACGATACAGCCAGACCTGGATGATATCATCCCTGCAAAGCTCCTTACACTTCTTCAATGGACTTTAAAAGATGTATTAACCGAGCTTCCAACTGCAAAGCGCAGGAATGACGTGAATCAAGCAGCAAATCTTCTTGCCAAGCAAATTATGCATCAGACCAAATCTGACAAATAGGTGAATTACCAGCCAAAATCAACTGCTAGTGAGATTTTATTCTACCATCGACTTCCTTTTATTTATGTTTGATCTATTAAGTCGCACTTCCTGTCCTATTCATTCCTCTGTCGATGATTCCACTCACTTTCACTTCTCCACCCGCTTCACAAAGCGTCCCTCTCAACAGTCACATTGCTTCACGTGAGACTGCTATGGCGTATCTAACCTCTGATCTTTCTACTATCTCTGATTATGGCAGAGAAAACCTTGTGCTTTCTAATGCCTCAGAAACCTAGTTCCTTCATCTGTCTACTCTTCATAATCTTCCACACGACTATCTCTTTACCTTCAACAATATACAACTCAATCCTTTCTCTTCTCTTAACATTCTTGGCGTTTCCTTTTCTCGTAATCTTTCCTAAAAATATTACATATATATATTCTTTCCAAAACAGCTTCTAAAAGGTTAGGTATGTTGTACCGGCTCCGCAGTTTCTTCACCCCGACTCACTTGCTGTCTTTGTACAGGGAACTTGCCCGCCCCTGTACGAAATACGCATCTCATGTGTTGGGTGGTTGAACCCACACAGCTCAACTTGACCGGGTGGATCAATTTTCCACCTCTTACTGTTTTCTATCCCTCTTCCTTCTCCGTAGTGTTGTCCACTCTCTCCTTACTATCGCTGTTATAATGGACACTGCTTTCTGAACTCTCCTTTAAGGACAACATGCAATACCAGACTTTACATACTCACTCTTTTTCTCTCTAACTCTCCAACGCAAAGAGTTAATAGATATTCTCAGTCTTTCATCTGGTCAATCCCAGAACAACCTTCTTCAATCTATCTTTCCCCCTTGTCTATGACCTGCAATCTTCCAAACGTATTTCGAAAACTTTGGACCTTGATTTCGGCTCTTTTCCTATTGAGGGTTTTTTCTGGGTGTGCGCTCTTGGCCCCTCCATCCTGCACAGAAAAGCTGAAATTTTCATAGATAAAATTACTTTTTAAAAGGTAATGGAGTAAAGTCACAATAAGAAATAGATTTATTGGAATTAAGCACAAGCTTTCAGCTTATACTGAGGTGTTCATCAGGTGAAATCTGTACAAAATCTGTATAAAATGCTGGTTGGCGTTGAGATTTAAATTTAATAATTAAACATCATAAATTTTTTATTCATGCAGTCAATAAATGGAATATGACGCAGCGATGCACGCAATATTAATGTAATTATTATAATTGATATTTTGTTACAACAGTAAGTGTTCATATCATGAACGTTGTTCATAGCATTTGACTCACAGTGTTGACTTTTTCTGTTTTCAGTCAAAACAACCCCGGTAAAGGGGGAAGAAGGCCTTCAATGAAAGTCGTGTTCTTCGTCCGAGACAATTTTTCCAGTTAGATCAGCAAAGTTTAGTGACGTTGGGTCTGTTAAATAGTAGGATGTCTGGCCGTCCTTGTAATGGATGCCATCCAGGTCAGGCGCTGAGTTTCTCCAAGAGGGTAGGGCAGATTTGAGTTCACGCATCGTCATCAGTCGATTATAAGGTTCATTGTTCGGGCGGTCGAAATGGAGATCCTCTCTCTCCATTGCATCTTTCCGTAAAGGAAAGCCGGAGAATATCTGGCAACACTTGAAGCTACGGCAAACGAAGCAGCCAGAGTATTCGCCACTTCTTTTGAGTTAAAAATGTCTTTCGAGAGATGCGGCGGACCCGGTTCAAAATCGTGGCAATCGGGATCGAAGATATAATCCCGGGGACGTAATGTTGCCAAGAGTCCCTCCGAGCTTGTTTAAGGACTCGATGGGCTACTGCCCGAGCACTTTGCATGGCAATGCGGTTATCCGGAGATTTATGGCAGTAAAACCGGCGAGTGGCAGACTTCTTGTTCCGGACAGCCTCCGCCCACTTCGGAGACCACCAAGAGACGTGGATCAAATGAGAGGTACACTGTCTACTGAGAATTGTTTTCTCAGCCGCATTCAAAATTCTCGCACCCAGGAAATCTAAACATCCGTCCATCGATGAAAAATCATGGGCAGTACAGGACACGTACGATAGGACTCCCAGTCGGCTCTAGAAAAAAGCCAACGGGAAGAACGTGGTAGATTAGTGTTGGGAACAATAAACGACAACCGCACCGGGAAATGGTCACTCCCTTAGTCATCCCCCAGGACTTCCCACGAAATCCAGGAGAGCATCGGTGGAACAGAAGGAGAGAGCAATGCAGGAGAAAGTATCAGTGTGAACGTGACATTTGTAAAAAAAGAGAAAGACCATTGTTAACAAAAAATGCAGCGACAGTTCCAGTGAAGGATGGAACTAAAATCAGTCATTGTAATGAAGATGTAAAACAGAACGTGATAGTAAGTAGGAGCACCTGAATTGAGACAGTGGAGGGAGTAGGATAACATCAGGGAGATCAAGGAATCAGCCATGAAGGTGTCCGAACATCACCCCACACTGGGCTACGACTATTAAAATCACCTAAAAGTAAGAAAAGTCTAGGGAGTTGATCAGAAACTTCCACTAGCTCCTCTCAAGAGACGGAAACGTGTGGAGGTAAGTAAACGGAACAGACGGTATACTGCTTAGACAAATAAAGCCGGACAGCAACCACCTGCAAAGTTGGCGACAAGGTACTGATCTATGAACAAGGATGGCTGAACCAGGGCAAGGGGTTTGTAAAGGAGAGATAGCCAGTAGGAGAAGGCATAGATCGAGAACCCAAAGTCGTTTCTTGGAGACAAACACAAGCAGGTTGGGACATTTGTAAAAAAAGAGAAAGACCTTCATTGCTAGCAAAAAATGCGGCGACAGTTCCAGTGAAGGATGGAACTAAAATCAGTCATTGTAATGAAGATATAGAAGAGAAAAATGTAAAAATGTAAAAGGGTAAATGTTAAGAATGAAATAGTTAAAAGTATAAAAATAGAAAGTGTAAAAGAGAAAAGTGTAAAAGATAAAAGTTAAATACGAAAAGGTGAAAGTAAAAGTTAGATACGAAGAAATAAACGTTAAATATGAAAAGGAAAAAGTTAGAAGTAAAATCTAAAAAGGTAAAAGTTAAAGAACTACCGACCAGAAACAATGGAGTAGATACGGTGGTTCTCCCGCAAGTTCGGATCTGACCCAACCTGTTCGGGCTGAGGCCGCATGCGGGGATCAGACGGGTGAGCGGGCGAGATGAAAAACCAGGAATTGGAATGCAAGACTTCCTAAAGCGACCCCGGCGGACTCCTAAAGAAGGAGCAGGGACCGAGGCATTGTCGGAACAAGGAGAGGCGGAGCCAGAATGAACGGTCGACGGAGAGCAAGAATATGTTGGGGGCATAGGAAGTTCTAACAAGGAGCGAGAACGGGCGGGTAAGGCTGACGGGAGGGAGTCCAACACCGCAAGTTGGCTCTCCAACTGGCGGAAGTTCGAAGGGCGAGGAACAGGGACAGATGACTTTGGTGGGAGACTGACGAGGTTCACCTGGGAAGATGGAAATTGCGTCACCAGGACACGTAGTATATACAGGGTTCCGGCTGGGAGGAGGAAGGGTCACCGACCTGGGACAGAGGGATGAAGAACCTCGGGCAGGGTTTACCAGCTAACCACTCAGAGTAGCAGGGATAGACTGCGGAGAGAGAACCAGATCCGAGCAACGATGGCGGCGGCGTGAAACTGGATAACCAGGAGAGGTCTCCTCGGCCCTACGCTTAATACCCCCCTCGACCAGCAGGAGGGTCCCCACAAGGAGGCAGCCCCGTAGACTCACTGAAAGGAGAGAGAATGCGGCGCGGGGGCGTTCGGGACAAGGAAGATCGAAGAGAAACACGTGGAGACTGCTGAGACCAACGCTGTGGAGAGCGGAACTGGGCCGAAGTGAGCGAAGAAGGAACTGGGGGAAGAAACGAGGCAGAAGGGGATTTCCGTAAACGGTTAGGTTGCGAACGAGAAACACGAAGAATGTCAGCGAATGTGACATGTTCTCGAACAAAATGAGCACGGACCTAAGCCCGAGCCTCAGGAAAAGTCGTGCGCTCCTTAGTCTTGAGAGTAACAATTTCAAATTCGAACTTATAAATGATACATGATGCTGAGGAAGCAGGATGGTTACCACCACATTTAATACAAGAAGGGTGTTAGAACATGGCACACCATCGAAATCCTGGCCGCAATGAACGCAGAGACGAGTAGACCGGCGACAACGGGAACCAGTACGCCCGAATGTCTGGCAATTAGAACAACAGATAGGTGGAGGAACATAAGGCCGTACACCAAAACGAAGCCAAGCATACCAGCCGTGTACTGGAGGCGACAGCTGGTCAAAGGTCAAGCGTAGGCGCGGGGTGGGTCGAAGACAGCCATTAACACGCTTCGTAAAACGATGTACAGAAGACACCTTCCACTCTACAAAACAGGAGCGGAGGTCCTCCTCCGAGACGTCTAAGAGCTGAGGGGCATAAAGAGTACCTTGGCAGGAGTTCATCCACGAATCGAGGACGAAAAAGACCGGGCAATCACCCAAGATGGAGATTGTAGCCAGGATATCACTCTGTTCCGGAGATCGAGATTTGATGAGTAAAGAACCATGACGGAGCTCCGAAATATCCTCCCGAGAAACTTGGGCAGAAGCTGGAAGACTGCGAAAGACCGCAACACGGTGGGAAAACAAATAACAAGAGGTTGTCGGTTTAATAATAAAAAAGGCGATAGAGGAAGTCGAAAGGGACGGAAATGTTGAGGCCACGGAAACGGGCTTCCAAGTCCGACGGGTTTGGCAGTGTTCTTGGGGAGGAAAAGGGTGCTCCGAGGGAAGAACCAGAGGAAACCCCTGAAAAGGAACATAAAGTTCCAAAGTAGCAATAGTAGACGTACGAGGGCGAGAATCAACCATTTTAGTGGAAGGTACCGACAAAGAGATCGAAGGGGAAGTAGTCTGAACAGGACCATACCCCGAAGAAACAACAGGGACTAGAAAGGAAAGAGAAGTATCCAAAACCGTAGTCCGAGAATTAGAAGCAGAGGTCGTAAGCCGAGAAGAAAAAGCCATAGGAAATAAAAGGAAACTTCATCCCCCGCTCGCATCCAGCCACCACCGACTCCACAAGGGAAAGGCGAATCGTGGGCACACTCAGTCCCACTGCCAATAGATGTCACGCAGGGGAGATACACCCATACCCAGTCCCCGTGCCTAAAAGGCGGCCACTCTCATCTAACGCGCAGTGAGAATTGACAGGACAGGGCTTGGGTTTTGTTTGAGGGCGACAAGGGTGAAGGACAACAACCTCTCTTACCCAAGATCCAAAACAAAGCCAAATACGATTATAAAAGAAAAACTAGAAGGTGAGGGGTAGAGAACGAGAAGGAAAGTAACATAAGCAGAGCAGCCGGATACCCAGACGGGTTTAATGGTTCACGAAGGCAGAGAGTGCCCTTGCATCAGAGGAAGATGCATTCTCACATTAGTCATAGAGGGACGCGCCCCATAGCTCCGGATAAAGCAAAAGGGGATGGATATATATAA
>JAJOZX010001141.1:0-127500 GCA_023014485.1 Bathynomus jamesi | reverse complement strand
CCATATGACAAATATTATTAATACAATGACAGTTCATATACTAAGGATAGAATATATACAATTGATTAGAAATAATACTGTAATGTCGAAGATAAGTGGAGCTACAGACAGACGTTTTCGTACCAAGAAGTCCATAGCTTAGAGGATAAATGGCAGGACTCATGGATAGCTTGGATGATCGGGTTTGTTGATTTTTTAATTCTTTGCATTAGACTGTGTTGAACACGTCTTGTTACCTCCGGGAAGCTCTGGACATTGTGGGTAGCAAACATTTGCGAAGCTGAGCACCTCGGGGGTAATTTATGTAAGTCTAAAAGACCTGTTGTACAGCAAATTTAGAGTTCTGCCAGAACCTTTTTTATAATTCACCCACAGTTGCAGTCCGTATATGTTACTGCAGAAAGTACGAAAGAGAGTGTCTAGTAAATGCAAAAAACTTCACTTTTTTCTACGTGAAGGTCAAAATATGAAAATAAAAACCCACTCTAATAGACAGAGTTTATTTCCACAACAGTTTCGACGCCCACTGGCATCCTCCTTGGGTGGATACAGAAACACGAAACTCGTGTTTCTGTATCCACCCGAGGAGGATGCCAGTGGGCGTCGAAACTGTTGTGGAAATAAACTCTGTCTATTAGAGTGTCTTTAGCTTCACTTGTACAGAATCGAAAGTTCTTTATGGTCATATTCGCTTTAGTACACAGGCTTCGAGATTGTTTTCTTATATCCGAGTCATCACTCAAGGAGCTGGTAATAGTTTGACCCAAATATTTAACTCTTGTACTTCCTCAATTACTTCACCATTCATTTTAAACCTTATATCAGCTGGCTGATTACAGCTTTTAGGATGAAACTGCATAACCTTAGTTATGCAGAGGGACTTTTTAACACCATATCATCGGCATAAACTAAGTTATTTATCCTTGTGTTATCTATACAACATCCCACTGTTGCCTCTTTAAGTGAAGCAATTAATCCGTCGATATACACATTAAACAGTATAAGGGAGAGCAAGGAGCCTTGTCTCACCCCGCAAGAGGAGCCAAAACACTCGGATAGTACATTGCCCCACCTAACAGTGAAAGATTGGTGGGAATACCAAAATTTCTATAAATTTGATATGTACATGGGAACTTTCCTGTCTTCTAATTTTGCAAATAAAATATTGTGGTTCACTCTATCATATGCCTTGCTTATATCTAGGAAACAGCTATAAATAGTTGAATTACTGTCAATGTATTTAGATACTGTTTCTTTAAGTACATAGATACACAGGTCAGTTGAATGGGACCTTTTAAACCCAAACTGAATAGATGTCCATAGGAAATCATTTAATCGGAATAACAAGAGTTTTTCTAGTAGTTTCGAGAAGCAGGAAGCGACAGCAATAGGCCTGTAATTATTGCTGGGGAGAATGTCTCCGTACTTATTTTTGACCAGGGGCAAGATATATACCGTCATGAACAAATATTTAAAATTAAACTTTTTATTATTTGCAAAACAATTCCAGGCTGGAAATTTGATATGCACTGTAAAGAAGAAAAACAGTTAAGTTAAGCCTTAAATTCGAATTTTCTGTAAAGAAAACGTTATTTACTTTGGGCAAACTCTACTAAGATGAAACAATGAAAGCTAGGCAAATATCATGTTTGATTCAAGTTGTTTAATAAGGAAAACTTTATGTCTGTTGAAAGTTGTTTTCGCTCAAATAGCAGACATCTGATTCTCTTAAAACTGTATATATGAGAGGTAGGAAAATATCATGTTTTAGTATTTCGTTCAAAGGGTATCTTTACAGGAAATTTGTTTTTCTCGGAACTGATAATTCTCAAACCTTAATCTCGCCTAACTTAAAAGGTCCGAATACTACGTTTATGTTAGAGGTAATTAGGTTAAATTTACTCGTATGAAGTTATATTTAACTGAGTTAAGTTAGACGTAACTGGGATAAGCTAGATTAAGTTAAGTAATTAAGGTTTGGCGGCGGTATTCATTTCGAGGGTTTTACGTTTCGATCGACGGCTTCTCATCTGGTCTAATATGCAGTCTAATTTCTTCATTTCTACCATATCTCAAGAGATGAATAGCACCATATAACTTTATGCACAAATTTTGAGAACATCTCTCCCTTTTCTTTAATGATTTTAAGCATAAACACAGTTTTACCACATCCTGTAGGGCCAGATATAATACATGTGGATGGGCTGGTGAACCTGAATTTTTCCACAGAATCCATTTTTTAACACGTCACACCCCTAAATGGATAATTTACAAAATATTACAAATATTGAGTGCTGCTCCTTATATTTCGGACCCCATGTAAAGCTTTAGGTCCACTCCGTCATACTTAGATGTTGTGGAGGAGGTTAAACAGCCCCATCATTATATATAATATATATATATATATGGGCACAAAAGTAGAGAAAAGGAAATTCATTTTTTTCTGGGAACTGAAAAATATCAAAACTTAATCTAACCTAGTTTAAAAGGTCAGGAGTTAATTTGTGTATTTTACCCAAAATATTTAATGTATATAATATATATATATATATATAATAAAAATAAATAGATAAAAAAAAAAGTTTAATTAAACAAATATTTAAAATTTAACTTTTTATTATTTGCAAAACAATTCCAGGCTGGAAATTTGATATGCACTGTAAAGGAGAAAAACGGTTAAGTTAAGCATTAAATTCGATTTTTTTCTGTAAAGAAAACGTTATTTACTTTGCTGCAACTTTACTAAGATGAAACAAGTATTTAATAATGTTACGAGAAAGGAGTTTATTACGAAAGGTATTTTATTAATACATATAATATTACGAGAAAGGGGTTGAAAAATATTACAAAAGATATTGAGTTAATACACTTCTATTACGAGAAAGGCAATTAATAAGAGGAATGATCGATGTAAGAGAAACGAGAAATTGAACAAAATTGAGGAATAAACGATATTAAGAGAAACGAAAAAATTGAACGATATTAAAAGAAAGAGATTGATCCACATTAAGAGAAATGAAAGGCTTTGGGAACATATGACTATTAAAACTATGGAAGATAGGAAAATATCATGTTTGATTCAAGTTGTTCAGTAAGGAAAACTTTGTCTGTTAAAAGCTGCTTTCGTTCAAATAGACGACATCTGATTCTCTTAAAACTGTATATATGAAAGGTAGGAAAATATCATGTTTTAGTATTTCGTTCAAAGGGTATCTTTACAGGAAATTTGTTTTTTCTCGGAACTAATAATTATCAAACCTTAATCTCGCCTAACTTAAAAGGTCCGAATACTACGTTTATGGTAGAGGTAATTAGGTTAAATTTACTCGTATGAGGTTATATTTAACTGAGTTAAGTTAGGCGTAATTGGGTTAAGCTAGATTAGGTTAAGTAATTAGGTTTCAGCGGTATTCATTTCGAGGGTTTTACGGTTCGATCGACGGCTTCTCATCTGGTCTAATATGCAGTCTAATTTCTTAATTTCTACCATATCTCAAGAGATGAAATTTCTCCGTGTTAAATACCCTATTGCTGTCTTCTGTTGTCCCCCTCTTCACACCGGGGTCAAGCAGGCGGTTCCCGCCTCTAGGCCGGGCTTAATTCGTGAATTGCACTGGAGAAAATTTAATTTAATATGTCCCAAAACCTGGTTTAAAATTACAACAAATATAATGCAGTAAATCATGTTAATTCAATTATTGAATTGTAGATGGTGCAGTTATATGAGTTGTGCCAAAAATTCCATTTTCTTTATAAATACCCATAGAAAACGATATTTATTGCTATAAACCAGCTAAAACTTACAATCGATTTATATTCATGTTTTTTGCATCAAAGTTAATGATACTTCGAGGAGTTTTTAACTGAAAGCGTTAGCTGATTACTGCTTTTAGATAAATTTATGTATTAAGATGGAGGATGAATAAATTCGTCTGACATGAACGAGGAAAATATCTACAAACTATACTTTTCCCTTAACAATATGTACATAATAAAGAAATTAATTATACGGAAAACATCGCTTTTCCATTAAACATATACAAATTAAATAAATAACGCAGTCTGTCACCTAATCTTGTGGATTATCTCGGTGTATATATATATATATATATATATATATATATATATATATATTATAGCCTTCTAAACATTATATCGTAAAGTCGCGATGAAATATGCCCAGTACTTGGACCTCTACGTTTTATTATTTATATTAATGACTTGGAAAGGCGTTTAAATAGTAAAACCTCAATTTTTGCAGATGATACAAAATTGGGACAAAATGTAAGATCTTTAACAGGTGCCATGAAAATGCAAACGGACAATGATAAAGTAGTTGCTTGGGCAGATAGATGAGAGATGAAAATTTTATTTAATATGACCCAAAAGCTGGTTTAAAATTACAATAAATATAATGCAGTAAATCATGTTAATCCAATTATTGAATTGTAAATTGTGCAATTATATGAGTTGTGCCAAAAATTCCATTTTCTTTATAAATACCCATAGAAAACTATATTTATTGGGGTAAGCCAGCTAAAACTTACAATCGATTTATATTAATGTTTTTTGCATTAAAGTTTCTGATACTTCGAGGAGTCTATACCTTTTAAAATAATTTTGCATCATTATTTCAGGATATCTTCAACAGTAAGACTTAATATGATCGTGAGTGCTGGTTTTAATTAAATTAAAAAATAATGCAGCAGTGTTGCTGCAGGGATGCAAGTAAATGAGGAAAATTAATATGTTACTCCGAGACAGAATCCTTTTTGTTTTAAAAATCGTATTAATGCTTTTCATGTTATAGTTTAAGGAGAAAATTGTGTCTTAAAGATAAATTTATATTGAAGCAAAATAATTGGCCAAAAGAGGAAAAATGAATAAGTTACTCGAAATAGAATCTATTTTGTTTTAAAAATCATAGTAATGTTTTTTATGTTATAGTTTAAGGATAAAATTGTCTTAAAGATAAATTTATATTGAAACACAATAATTGAATAAAAGAGGAAATCTTAATAAGTTACACCTAATTTAATTTTTTTTTTTTTAAATCATATTAATGCTTTTCATTGCGTATTATGATGAAAATTTGTATTTGTATTAAACTTACTTACTTACTTCGTAGCCCCCGGGTTCTCTTATGCGAACCCGGCGGCGCTCAGGTATCCCGCGACCACCATGGGACGGGTCCATAGGTCTCGTAGAGAGGTAATGTTGGAGTTGTGTCTTTGTTGAGAGAGAGTGTGGCAGTGTAAGAGTAGGTGTTCTGTGTCCTCAGGGTGGAGGTAGCATTTTTGACAGGTGGAGGTGTCAGCTAGGTGGAGTCTGTGTCTGTATTGTTGGATGGAGGGGTGGTGGCCTGAACGGAGCCTGGCCAGAGTAACTCTTGTTTTCCTTGGGAGGGTTTGTTCGCTCTGATGGACTACAGGCGGAGTATCGTGAAGGACAGTGTTGTGTGGTTGGTCTAGTAGGTATTTCCGGGTGAATTCTGTGTGGAGATGTTTAATGGGGTTGATGTTTAGGGGAGGGGGGGATATTGTTCAGTAGCTGTGAATAGTGAGCAGCAGGAGTACGTTTTTTGTTGCGGGGTGGGGGATTGTGTAATGTGAGATGGTGACAGGGGTGGTCTGGGGCCAGTGCTCTGGAGAAGAATTGAGTCCCTGTCATGTTCATGTGGTGTTCGATGGGAGTATTTTCGTATCTGCATGTAGATGTGGGATGGTGTGTGGTTCGGAGGCAGCCAGTTAGTAATGCTTCTGAGACCTCTGTTTTGTGTGGTCTGTATCTTTTTCTGGTTTGTGTGGGAGATGGACGGGGACCAGGCGGGGGCAGCGTAAGTTAGGGTAGTACGTACAAACTGTTTGTATAGGATACTGAGGATTCCTTCTGTTGACCGAATGTTGTGGAGGTGAGTGTTCTGAGAGCGTGAGTTTTTTTGTTGCTTTGGAGCAAATGTTTGATATGTGAGGGGAAAAGGACATGTGTGTCTAGGTGAGGCCAAGGATTGTTGGGGTTTTGTTTAGAGGTAGGGGATGTCCCCATGAGGGTGACTCTCGGGTGTGCTTGGGATTCGTGGCGGTCTGGGGTTAGGAGGGTGATGGAGGATTTTTGAGGGGATGCTGACATCCTATTGTTAGTCAGCCAGAGTTCCAGATTGGTAATGTACTGCTGGATCAGGCGTGTGGCGGTGTTACGGTTATGGTGTTGTGCTGTTATGGTCAGGTCATCTGCATAGGAGGAGACGTGGACATGGGGGGAGAGAGGTTGTGGGAGGTCGTGCATGAAAAGGTTGAAGAGGATTGGAGAGAGTATGGAGCCCTGTGGGACGCCATTGTATAGTCTGTAGGTTTTGGATGAGTGTTGTTATTCGATTTTTTGTTTAAAAGATCGCCCCACCAAGTGTCAAATAGGCCTCGTTAAACCACGAGAAGCTCAATAGAAAAACTATTGGCTTTGCATTTTTTGACTTGGCTCCATAAACGTATTTGTTTATGTTTAATAGCTCTGTATATTGGGTTGTGTTTAGAGACCTTGTCCGTCTACCAGGTGTTGGTAAGTAAAGCGGTGTTGGAGATGGTTGGTGGGTTGTTGTGTAACAGTTTCAGGTGTTGGTAAGTAAGGTGGAGGTGGTTGGTGGGTTGTTGTGTAATAGTTTCAGGTGTTGGTAAGTAAGGCGGTGGTGGAGGTGGTTGGTGGGTTGTTGTGAAATAGTTTCACCACCATTGGACGCTCGGATGTAGCCCTTATATCGGATACGTGGTGTTAATGGGATGAGCTCCTAAAAAGTCGTAGCCATCATTTCACCATGTGCTGTTGAGCTCCTAAAAGTCTATACTTAGACGATTGTTGTTGGTGATGTGATGTGATGCTTTTTTGCGTGGTGGTTATGCTCGTATATATTTTGCTATTGGGGCTTTGCATGCATCAATCGTTTATATATATATATATATATATATATAATATATATCAACTGCAAACACGCAGTATAATTAACGTAAAGAACGACGCTTGTATAGGAGAATATTCCGCGCAAGATGAGGAGAGAGAACGAAACAAATGAAAAATGAGGTAACCACCCGGGAATCGAACCCGAGATCTTCCGATTGCCGGTCAGATATGATAACCATTACACCACGGGCCTCACTCGAACAAATGCCGTAATTCTCCTACATACGCGCAGAAACCAATGCCCCAAGGGGGCACCTCCCGCATGCCGTAACATTATATACATTTCAACTGCAAACACGCACTATAATCAAAGTAAAGAACGACGCTTGTATAGGAGAATATTCCGCGCAAGATGAGGAGAGAGAACGAAACAAATGAAAAAATGAGGTAACCACCCGGGAATCGAACCCGGATCTTCCGATTGCCGGTCAGATATGATAACCATTACCACTGGCCTCACTCGAACAAATGCCGTAATTCTCCTACATACGCGCAGAAACCAATGCCCCAAGGGGGCACTTCCCCGCATGCCGTAACATTATATACATTTCAACTGCAAACACGCAGTATAATTAACGTAAGAACGACGCTTGTATAGGAGAATATTCCGCGCAAGATGAGGAGAGAAACGAAACAAATTAATATTCTCCTATACAAGCGTCGTTCTTTACGTTAATTATACTGCGTGTTGCAGTTGAAATGTATATAATGTTACGGCATGCGGGAGGTGCCCCCTTGGGGCATTGGTTTCTGCGCGTATGTAGGAGAATTACGGCATTTGTTCGAGTGAAGCCCGTGGTGTAATGGTTATCATATCTGACCGGCAATCGGAAGATCCCGGGTTCGATTCCCGGGTGGTTACCTCATTTTTTCATTTGTTTTCGTTCTCTCTCCTCATCTTGCGCGGAATATTCTCCAATACAAGCGTCGTTCTTTACGATATATATATATATATATATATATATAATATATATATATATATATATATGTGTGTGTGTGTGTGTGTGGGTGTGTGTGTGTGTGTGATAATAGGGGCTTTGTTGGGCGTACATTCGGTGAGTGTATGTGCGTTTGTGTGCGCTTTTAATTCGTTCGAAGGTTATTAATATATACAGACCATTTATGCCTTCTAAGAAGCCTTCTAAACCAACAGGCGGATTAAGCCAGAATATATGCTTTAATTAAATAAATAAACTCAATCTGGCAACTCAGCCTTCTAAGTCAACTGGCGGATTAAGTCGGAATATATGCTTTAATTAAATAAATAGCGCAAACTGGCAACTCAGCCTTCTAAGCCAAATTGCTGATGATGCCCGGAGGCACTGGCTGATTAAGCCAACTGGCAGATTAGGGGCCCTATAAGACAACGGCCGCTTGGATGAAGTCTTAATATGCGCTTGGCTCCTGTCGGGCGAACACCTATCCTCTCTTCCTTTCTCTCTCTTAGGTTAGGTCTCCCCATTTGGGGGGTTCATTGCAGCTTGGGGGATGCCTCCAAGTTGCACCCCCCAAAGGGTTCATTGCAGCTTGAGGGATAACTTCGCTTCCAAATTGCATAACCCCTTGTTGCTACCCCCATTTTGGGGCGCCTTGCAACAAATGGGGGTGGGGTTTGGCACTATGGGGGGGTTGGCACTATGGGGGGGGGCACTATGGGGGTGGGGGTGGCACTATGGGGGTGGGGGTGGCATATGGGGTTGGGGGTTGGGAAACTGTGGGGTGCCTTGGCACTCTTGCAACATTTGCAATTGTATTGCACCCTACCATTTTGCGCCCATGCTACTAGCGACTCATGAGAACACACATACGCGCACACTCCTCTCTCTCTCTGAGATACATTTCTTGTTGCCTGATATCATTCTTGTTAACTTAAAAACACTCTTTTTTTCCATAAATACCTAATAATCAAAATACATAAATAGCACTAAGTACAATTAATACAGTATAAGAATGATAATTGTAAATAATATTATACTTAATAAGTACGGTAACTAATATTTAATATTTGAGTGAACTATTCACAAAAACTTGATATCATGGTGTACTTTGTAAATATATTATATATATTTTTTCTTTGTTTTTTTTTTACCTTGCGATCCAGTGAAGAGCATCTCGCGACCGAGTAATGGGTCGCGACCCGTACTTTGAAGGACACTGCTGTAAACCATATAATATTTACTGAAATAGGCTATCTAGTAGGGTGTGTCAATTTTAGTAAAGTCAACAATTCAAAAACTACTAATGCTCAAATGATGTCGTATTATCTAGAAAACTTAGAAATATCTTTAGTGTTGTTTAAAAAAGCCATTTACCTACTTATATTTGACCATAAAGGTTTGAAATGTAACCTAAATATGACTGTAGCATCATATATCAATGTGCCATTGATATGTGTGGTCACTTTGTTATTTTTGGTGTGCAGTATGGTTTCTAAGTTCACATAGTCACAAATGCTGGAGTTTTGATTGTAAATGCATGTGCTTTCCCTCCTTTTGACAATTTGATTACTTCGTAATGTAAATATTGTGTAATTCAAATATTCGAAATGTTATGTGTGACAAACTTCTGTATATTTTGATATGATAGATATATGAAATTGTCATTACTTTGAAAATTAAGTCTTGTACCTATAACAACACAACCTTTTATTTGAGCTTATAGGAAGATATTAAGAATTTCAATTAACTTAATTTTATGTAATCATAATCAGTAGGTCTATCCAAATTTCAGTGACATTTCTTTCGTTCACAGGTCCACAGGATGAGTCAGAAAGAAATCAGAACCCGAAGCAAATCAAGTTGTCACATAAGTCATTTGGTGGGGACTGGGAGGGAACTTCCCCCTGCTGAGCTGCCCACAGCCAGAGATCTACTGAAGTATGGTTTGTTGAGGAGAGAGATGAGTGAGGAAGACAGGAGGAATTACCCAGTTAATGACCTGATTAACAACGGCATTGTTCCAGGGCTACTGGCTCAGTGGAGAAAGGCCAACGCTCTATTCACAGGACCTGTAATCAACACTGAGGTCAGAAACAGGGCTAAAGTGAAAGCACTGTGGGTGGGATGAGGCAGTGAAGGTGTCCATTGACAATGTGAAGCTAGCGGTCAAAGATAAGTTCATGATGAAACTGGACAAATTGGAAGACATCCTGACCTGTCACTGTGTGATCAGGAGCTCCAGTGAGCTTGGGTGCAACCCTGTCTGCAACAGTGAGGTTCACATTGACTACAGCTGCAGGAGCGAGCAGAAGATACCAGTGCAGGAGCTTGCCTTCATTAAAGGTCAGAGAGAAAAGGTGGGCAGTGTGGGGGCACACCAGATGGGTCTAGCTGATCACCCTGAGACCAGGAGACAGAAAGCAGTGCTGCAGAGACAGGGGCAGAGAAGGAAGGCCGAGGAGAAGAGGAGGAGAAAGGCAGAGGAATCAGCCAAGAAAGAAGAGGAGTTGAGGGAGAAGTCACTGCTGGAGATGGAGTTGGAGGAGACTGGAGATATACTGGAGGAGGCAGGGAGAAAAGAGGAGGACGAAGACGTCATACCAGAGGCTGCGACAACTTCCTCCTTGCCTCTGGCTAAGAAGAAGAAATACAACACTGAAGATATCACCAACATAGCTCTGGCTAGCTTGAGACATCACACTGGGCTGAGAGAGACTGCAGAGATTGCCACTGCTGCCTGGATTGATGCTGGTCTTATCACAGAGTTTGACACAGCACTGGTGATTTACCACAACAAGGTGAGGAGGGCTCAGGAGAGACTGACAGTGTGCAATGAACCAGGTGAGAAATATTTGTGGCATTTTGTACCAGAAGAAGCTGCAGAGGAGAGAAGTCATGCTGAGGTCATTGCTGATCATCTTGTGAACAGGCTAAGAGAGAGAGGAGCAGACCAGACCATTTTGGCCATAGGAGGTGACAGTACTAATGTAAATACTGGCTGGGAGGGAGGAGTAATGCATTATGTGGAGGCCAAGCTTAGCAGGAAGTTGGTATGGATTGTCTGTGACTTGCACACTGGGGAGCTGAGTCTCAGACACCTGGTGACTGCACTGGATGGCAAGACATTGAGCAACAACAAGTGGTCTGGGCCCCTAGGGAAGATGTTAGACACTGCCACTGAGCTGGAGATCAACCCAAACTTCACGACGATCACTGTTGGTCCTCCTCTACCCCATCTCAGTCAGGAGGTAGTCAAGGACCTCAGCACAGACCAATCATATGGCTACAGAATCATCACTGCCATCAGATCAGGAGAGGTACCTCAGAGTCTAGCTCTCCTGGAGATTGGGCCAGTCTGTCACAGTAGGTGGGTCACCACGGCTCTGAGGTTCTGCAGATTGTGGATTTCCAAACATGGGCTGAAAGGTAGGAATCTGAAGAATCTGAGGATAATTGTGGAATTCATCATGGGAGTCTACATGCCAAACTGGTTCAACATCAAGTTAAATTACAGCTGGGTGGAGGGTCCCAGGCATGTACTGTACCAGCTGGAGCTGCTCACAAGTCAGAAGAAGGTGATAGGAATAGTGATGCCTACAGTAAAGAGATCAGCCTGGTATGCCACACTCTGAGGCTGTGCTCCAGGCCATGCTGTGCAGTGAGGTGGAGGGAGAGGGAGGAGGCAGTGAAGAGGATACTGGAAATCAGAGGTGAAGGAGATGAGGACACACAGGTAGGAGACTGCAGTGTCAGACCCAGGAAGACTCTTGACATCAACCCAGATGCCACCAAACTCTTGGAGCTTATCGACTGGAACTCTGGCGTGACTGAGCCTCCTCTGACCTGCTCCCTCACCACTGCTGCAATCAAGGAGTTCTGGATTAGACCAATGGAAGTTCCTGCATGGCCCTCACACACAGAGTCAGTAGAGAGGTGTGTAAGGATGACAACTGAAGCAGCACAACATGTTTACTCACGAGAGAGGAGGAGGCGTACATCAGTGACCAGGTGGCCAGTAGGGAGCTCATGTCCAGGAACAAGAGCAAGGCAGACAAGGCATCCTTGGCAAAGTTCAGGAAACCTATCTATATTTCTAAGTTTTAATATTGAAATACAATCAAAATGTCTTTAATTGTATGTAATGTATGTAAAATGTAGTTTTATACAATAAAAAAAAATGCTTGCAAAAATTACTGATTTTTCATAACCTTCAACTTCAAATATAAGTAGCTAGGAGTGGTCAAATCTGGATTTTAAAGCCATATTTCGATTTAGCACATAAAAATGCATCATTTGATCACTAGTAGTCTTTGAAACTCGAAAGATTTCACTTTGCTCCCTAAAACTGACACACATACTAGTATCACCTAGCCAAGACTGGTTTTAGGTCTGCTGAAAGGTAGAATTGATGCAAGTTTTTAAGCTGAAAATTACATTTATTTTATGCAAATACTGGAACTGAATATATATATATATATATATATAATATATGAAAAATTATTTCACGAAAGTAACACGTGAAAAATATTTATGATGAATAAAACCACGAAGGAAAGGAAACACAAAAAGGTGCTCAAGCGCTTTCGTCTAATGAATCCTCAGGAACACTGAAGTACATAAAAGGTTACGGCCTATATATAGGTTACAGAAAGAAAAAAAAAAAAAAATTAATAAATAACATACATACACACAAACACATATATATATATATATATATATATACATACTATCTACAGTCTACACACATACATATATATATATATATATATATATATGCAATAAACGGAGAAGTAAAATAAAAATTAAAAATTAAAGATTAGAGGATTAACCAAGAGGCATACAGATTTGTAAGGAAAAATATCGATTTTAGCACAAGATCAAATGAATTAAAAATACAAATTTATACTGGAAATCTACCGGGTTTTAACACTTTGCCTTTAGAGTCAAGTTTCGATATATATAAAAATAAATGAAGATTAAAAGTTAATAAAGTAGCGTACAAGTTTACCAAAGATTTAGCGTCCTACCCTTTTTATCTAAATTTGTTTTGAAGGAATTCAAAACAACAGGATCGAGTTGAAAAAAGACCTTTGCTTATGTTGAAGTATTTGAAAGTTGGATAATGGCAGACTCAAGAATATTTCTATTGGACAATGTTACTAGAATGAAATAAAACTGAAGCATTATTCCAATCAATACAGTGGGATAACTCTGACAAATGGACAAAAAGAGCACTGGACAACTGTCCTGTTCTAACGAATATTGATGCTGTTTTATACGTGTGTGCAAATCCTTTCCCGTCTGACCTATGTAAAAGGAATCACATTGTTTACACCCAATTTTATAGATAATGCCTGAATTATTGGTAGGGCTATTTTTACTATGATATTTTTCACAATATTGGTTATATGAAAATACTACATTAATATCCAAAAGTTTAAGTACATTAGCAATGCCTAAAAAGCCCGGGAAAAATGGAAGTACTAAAATATTTTTTGACAAAGTACGAGTGTTATTATTGACACGATAGAAAAGTTCGTTTTGCCTTGTTGAGACAAGATTCCATAAACGCAGATGGGTAACACAGATCACTTCCAATACCTTTGATTTTTTTCCAATTCGGCATCGATGTATTCCGGACTGGCGATCCTAAGGGCGCGGAGAAACATTGATGAAAAAATGGCCTTCTTAGTGGGGGTGTCATGTCCCGAGTAAAAGTGTACGTAGGACAAATTGTTTGTTGTTTTCCGATAGATACTAAACTTAAAACCTGGGCTTTCCCTATGTACCCGCACATCCAAAAATGGGATTGAATTGTCTTGTTCCACTTCTAAAGTAAACTTAATGGAGGGACTTGATCATTTAACTGAAGGAGGAAGTTATCCAGGTCACGATTCATGGGCCAGATACACAAAATATCGTCGACGTACCGCAACCAAGGGATGCCAACCCCCAGATTCTCGGAATGTAAGTAATTTCGAAAAACTCCATATAAATATTGGAGAGGAGGGGCGATAAGGGGTTGCCCATGGCCATCCCAAACACTTGTTGATAATACTCGTTATTGAAAGTGAATTACAGTCTTTGATGCAAAGCTTATAAGTTCCAAACACAATGTGTGAAGGTAGTGGCAGGTCATACTTATGTAATTCTTGGGAGAGAAAGTCAAGCATATCATCAATCGGCACTTTTGTAAACAATGAACAAACGTCAAAACTGATCAATCTATCGTTAGTTTCAGTACGTGCATTATTCAATTTTTCAGTAAGATCCATGGAATTTTTTACATGTGAATCAGAGATAGTTCCGAGAATGGGGGACAAGACTTTGACAAGCCATTTGGAGAGTTTATAAGTAATAGAGCCCACCGAGCTAATAATAGGGCGCATAGGGTTGCCAGGTTTGTGGGTTTTAATAAGACCCACACTTTTTTGTGTTTTCATTTCCTTCGTGGTTTTATTCATCTATAATATATATATATATATATATATATATACACACACACACACACACACACACACACACACACACACACATATATATATATATATATATATATATATATATATATATATATATACACACAGTGGTGTAGTGCTAAATAAAGAAGTGAGGGAACGCATTTTGAAAGTGTTCCTCAGATGCGGGGGGACAATGGCGAGCGCGGCGAGCCCATACAGCTGGGGGTCCGGGGGCACTGTAAGCCCCCGGGAAATCTTTTGAAATCTGACCAATTTCAGGGATATTTTGAGGTCATATGCACTGGATATTAGGATATATTCCAAGGTTGAAGATGCAGTATTTCCAGTGTCATTAGATATACGACATCCAGTACGATCAATAAAAATAGCTAACAACTGGAATGATTAACTTAAAAAAGTTAACAACTGGTACGCCGTGGTGACTGTTTCACCAGATCTTTATAGGCTAGCATTGCCTCAGTCGAAGCTAAAAGAAATGAAGCAGTTAATGATTCTTTCTCATATTTCTTCTAGGGGTGGGAATTAAAATTTCATGACGTTAGAGATTTGTAAGTTCGGATTTATTTGAAATAGTGAGGGAACGCCGTTCCGTCTACCAAAAAAAGTAAGGGAACGCCGTTCCCACGCGTTCCCACAGCACTACACCACTGTATATATATATATATATATATATATATATATATATATACTTTGATATAATTTTCTGAAGTAAAGAGGTTAATAAACTGTTAAAGACTGGTTCTGCCTCAGGGGTAGATTACTTATCGAATGAGCACTTAAAATATGCAAATGACGTAGTATGTCTGCATATATCATTGCTCCTATCAGCCATGCTTGCGCATAGCTATATCCCTGCAGAGTTCATGAGGGGATATATCTTGCCCCTGGTCAAAAATAAGTACGGAGACATTCTCTCCAGCAATAATTACGGGCCTATTGCTGTCGCTTCCTGCTTCTCGAAACTACTAGAAAAACTCTTGTTACTCCGATTAAATGATTTCCTATGGACATCTAATCAGTTTGGCTTTAAAAGGTCCCATTCAACTGACCTGTGTATCTATGTACTTGAAGAAACAATATCTAAATACATTGACAGTAATTCAACTATTTATAGCTATTTCCTAGATATAAGTAAGACATATGATAGGATGAACCACAATATTTTATTTGCAAAACTAGAAGACAGGAAGGTTCCCATGTACACATTAAATTTATTGAAATTTTGGTATTCCCACCAATCTTTCACTGTTAGGTGGGGCAATGTACTATCCGAGTGTTTTGGCTCCTCCTGCGGGGTGTGACAAGGCTCCTTGCTCTCCCCTATGCTGTTTAATGTGAGTAGTATAGCCGCAAAAGGGGAGAGTGCAGGAATGTTGCAGGTTATTATGTAATGTTGCAAAGGGGGGTGGGGGTTGTTGCAAAGGGGGTGGGGGTTGTTGCAAAGGGGGGTTGTTGCAAATGGGGATGTTGCAAAGGGGGGAAAGGGGGGGGTGGGGGGGAAACTTGGAGGCGGCGTTATCCCCAAGAGAAAGAGGAGGAGGAGGAGAGAAAGGAGGAGAGGTGTTCACCTGGCAGGAGCCAAGTGCACACTAAGACTTCCAGCCGGTCTGGCGTTGTTTATAGGCTCCTAATCAGCCAGTTGGCTGAGTTGCCAGATACCGCCATGTATTCCATTGTATACATTATTATCCTAATCAGCCAGTTGGCTGAGCCAGAGACGCCTGAAGAAGAGAGAGAGAGATGCCTGTAGGGGAGAGACGCCTGTAGGAGGGAGAGACGCCTGAAGAAGAAGAGAGAGATGCCTGTAGGAGGGAGAGACGCCTGAAGGAGAGAGGATAGGTGCACATGCAGGAGTACACATGCTGGAGGTACACATGCAGTAGGTACACATGCTGGATGTACACATGCAGTAGGTACACATGCTGGATGTACACATGCAGGAGTACACATGCTGGAGGCAAACATGCAGTAGGTACACATGCTGGGGGTACACATGCTGGATGCAAACATGCAGGAGAGAGAGAGAGAGAGGCGCCTGAAGGAGAGAGAGAGAGAGAGAGCTGAAGGAGGGAGAGAGACACCTGAAGGACAGAGTGGAGTTCTCCCCCAATTTATTTTCGTTTCCCTAACCTAAGAGGCCACTATGGGGTTTACCAAAGGGCATGAAATAGAAGGAGCAGAGCTCCTTACTCGGCCGGAGCCGAGGGGGGAATGGTTCTTCATCAACTTCGCGATCTTTTATAATCCTCTATTCTGGCTGAGTTGCCAGATAGCGCAAGGTATTCCAGATAGCGCCATGTATTCTAATAAGCATTGTGTACCACAATATGGTAGATGAATTAAATAATTACACACTTAATTGAAATATAGATGTATATAGTGTTTTACAATAGATGTATATAATGGTAATATTAATATTTGGAACATTGAGTACTTAGCTTCCTTGAAGTTGAACGAAGCAAATAACGTAGTTATCCATAATTCAACCAACCATAGAAAACAGAATTATAGAAATATATATATATATATATATATATATATATATATATTAAGCATTGTGTACCACAATATGGTAGATGAATTAAATAATTACACACTTAATTGAAATATAGATATATATAGTGTTTTACAATAGATGTATATAATGGTAATATTAATATTTGGAACATTGAGTACTTAGCTTCCTTGAAGTTGAACGAAGCAAATAACGTAGTTATCCATAATTCAACCAACCATAGAAAACAGAATTATAGAAATATATATATATATATATATATATATATATAAGCATTGTGTACCACAATATGGTAGATGAATTAAATAATTACACACTTAATTGAAATATAGATGTATATAGTGTTTTACAATAGATGTATATAATGGTAATATTAATATTTGGAACATTGAGTACTTAGCTTCCTTGAAGTTGAACGAAGCAAATAACGTAGTTATCCATAATTCAACCAACCATAGAAAACAGAATTATAGAATATATATATATATATATATATATATATATATATATATTAAGCATTGTGTACCACAATATGGTAGATGAATTAAATAATTACACACTTAATTGAAATATAGATGTATATAGTGTTTTACAATAGATGTATATAATGGTAATATTAATATTTGGAACATTGAGTACTTAGCTTCCTTGAAGTTGAACGAAGCAAATAACATAGTTTACCTTCGAAAACGCCATAATAGAAAACAATTAATTTTATGGGTAACTATTTCGACAAAAGTTTACTATAATTATATCAGTCTTTTAAATATCTTCTGATATATATATATATATATATATATATATATATATATATATATATATATAAAATACCACAATATATATCTTCTATTATTCAATAACACATTAGAAAGATTTACGCAATAATAGAATTAACAAAGTTACCCTATTTCGTTAGACAGAAACGAATTTTTATAAGGAATACCCAGCTTCATTAAACTTGAAGATGAACGAAGCATACAGCCTCATTCCTGCGACGAAAAAAATGAAAAATGACGTAAAATAAAGAAATTATTCATTGCCCAAGCCACTATAGCGAGGTTGGTTTCGGAGAATTCGAACGAAAAAGGTCTCTAGGGACCTTTTTCGGGCCGAGAGATTATCTTTCTACAAGCTATTCGAGCAGAAATCACCACTGACTTCAGATATTAATTTTATCATTCTTATATTATTTCTACAAATATTTACGCGTTATTTTTTATGGTGTCATATAGAAATATAATGATATATATATATATATATAATATATATATATATATATATATATACCCTTTGGATAACCTTTGGTTAGCTTCAGCCCGAATTGTTCATTCTGACGAAGGTCAAGGGAAAAACGTACACACATAATATATATATATATATATATATATATATACTACACACAGACCGTGCATGGAACTCTTCTGGGATAATTAAATCCACTATAGTCCGAGTAAGTAATGACAAATACCGCCTCGGTGGTGTAGTGGTTAGCGTCGCGGACTACGAATCCATCGGCCCAGGGTTCGAGACCCGACGGCAGCCGGCGCGCAGCAAAGCCCAGCTGTTCCACACAATAAAGAAAGTGGTTGGTAGATAAATGGGTACCCTAGGAGGCCTAGTGGTCAAGACGCTGGGCTGCTGATGGGTCGTGGTTCGGAATCCACGTTAAACTGTAGGTCTAAGGTGGAGTGAAAAGCTTGACCTTCGTCAGAATGAACAATTCGGGCAACGACGCGGGCAACGGGTCACTCGCAAAGAGAATTTAATCATTGGTAAACTTCCTTCCAGACCACTCTTTCTATATATATATATATAATATATATTATATATAATATATATATATATATATATATAGAAAGAGAGCGAGAGTTTTGTTCAATAAATAATAATCGAAAAAAACTGCACGATTTTCTATGTAGCAATAATAATAATTAACAAATACGTGATTTAAAATAACAGGACCATTTTACCCGAGGCAGTAGTATATCCGAAAAACCGTAATGCACGATTTTTTCTATGTAGCAATAATGATTAACAAATACGTGATTTAAAATAACAGGACCATTTAACCCGATGCAGTAGTATATCCGAAAAACATCGTATAACCTAATTTGCAACTATAGTTTACCTTGACTTTCATATGCTTCTATCCTGTTTTATTAATAAAGATTTTTAACTTTTAATAACGTATGAATAAAGATTTTTAACATTTAATTTTATTTTAGTATTTATTCATGCCACGCCGCCTTAGACCACAGCTTAACGTTGAAACCGAATGTTCTTTTTAAAATATAATTAGGATATAATTTCTTTATTATAAAATAAGTTAACAATTCAAACAATACTAATAATTTGTAAGATATAATATAAGGACTACCATAGAAATGTAAGTGCCTATAATTCGATTTTATATATATGTTACTCGTCCGGTCTCGTTATAGCGGATTGGTACACGCTCCACCCAGCTACATCGGCAGCCAATCACGACGGACATCTGGTCTTTTGGGCGGAGCTTGGTGAATGTGCATATAAAAGGGGATATTTTCAGTTGGGAGTAACAGTAGCTATTTTCGCATCAGTGAATAATCAACCATGGACCTGTACGTCTCCCCAGACTTGTATGAAGAACGTGATACTGCAGCATTAACCACAATTAGCCTTTTCAATGCTGTTGATTGTGGCGAACTATTTTCGACGCAAACCGTAGAAGATATTTGCAGTGACGCTCCTTACAATCCGACGCAAGGGACTACCATAGAAATGTAAGTGTCCATAATTAGAATTTTATATATATATACGGAGAGTTGTAGTATTTCAGATACTAGTCAAAAATGTCAATCAATGTTATTTCCCCATCATGCTAAAATCGAAATTGGTAATCGAACCAAAGATATCTTCATATAATGGAGATCTGTCTGTCTGTCTGTCTGTATATGTTTTCCTTTAAGGTCCGATGAGGATTTGACACGAGTTATACAATCTTTTGAAGGGGATACGGATGATATACTGATCAGTCAGCAGTGTCACACATCCTCCACCATGGACCTGTACGTCTCCCCAGACTTGTATGAAGAACGTGATACTGCAGCATTAACCACAATTAGCCTTTTCAATGCTGTTGATTGTGGCGAACTATTTTCGACGCAAACCGTAGAAGATATTTGCAGTGACGCTCCTTACAATCCGACGCAAGGGACTACCATAGAAATGTAAGTGTCCATAATTAGAATTTTATATATATATACGGAGAGCTGTAGTATTTCAGATACTAGTCAAAAATGTCAATCAATGTTATTTCCCCATTATGCTAAAATCGAAATGTTCACTCCTCGAACCAAAGATATCTTCACATAATGGGGATCTGTCTGTCTGTATACTCTGTATATGTTTTCCTTTAAGGTCCGATGAGGATTTGACACGAGTTATACACTCTTTTGAAGGGAATACGGATGATATACTAATCAGTCAACAATGTCAAATAATGTAAGTGTTTTTCGATCTTTTTGGGATAAGAAGACGCAATATATTTTCATAAATTTATTAAATGAAAGAAATCAGTACAATAAACGAATATACGAACAAAAACATTATAATATACAACGAGTACGTACAATTGGAAAACGGTTTTTTATCTGTCTACATACCATTTCATCGTTTCGGTGAGTGTGACACGGGTCAAATAAATTTAAAAAATTTATAAATTCTTTATCATTTGACATATGCATGAGAAATGAGACACAGTACATTCCGCAAACATTAGTAAAATATCCCTGCATACGAAATGGGTTCCATACAACTTCGGGAATATGTAACTGAGCGAGAAATTTTACAATAATAGGGTCACTCCAGGGTTGAGTACCGAGTGAATCAAAATAGTACAGGCGCTGTCTATTTTTAAAATAGACAGCGATCCAGTGAATCCCTTCATTACCGATGATGTCTGTGTTCACAATAAGACTACCGCATTCTCGCGTACTTGGCAAACTCAATGTTTCATTCTTCGCAAACACGCCGATAAATTTGGAACGTGTGACTCGCTCCATTACTTTCTGAAGTGTATTAGCATCCATTTTAAAAGTCAGTGATAACGCTTCTAAATCTATCTACTTCTATTAGGGCTTGCGATTCGAGATATACTAGTACACTAATAGGAGCGTCTATAGGCTTGGCGAATTCCAGCCGCACTGAGATGTTACCGCTCTGCTGTGGTGTTAAATGGGTATTTACGCTAGCAGATAAGTCAGGTGTAATGTCAAACGGATAAAGGTTAAATTGATCAATGAATTCTTCCTGCGTTACCCCATTACCAAGCTCATCACAATCACCTGCAATATGGGTCAGATTACTATAGGCTCTGGCACAAAGAGGTAACACAGCATCTGATGAATAGTCCGTACCCATTGTTCCACCCAAAGCAGTGCCATTAACGTATAGAGTTATATTTTTAAGTCCGAAATTCTCGAATTTAAAGGCACTCTTTTTATATTTTCCATTCACCGAAGCGTGGTCCTGCATGCCGATTAATATCCTTTTAGGAAGATTTCCCAGGGCAATGTTTTCTATCTGCTTCGATGCCAACCCTGCAGGAACCGTATATAGTTTGATCTGCACTCTGTTAATAGGATATTTCACTGTAGCGTTTAGTAAATTTTTCTCAATTTCTAGTTGTTTTGGTGAACTTAATTTCACTCGCCGTACGCGGAGGTATGTGTCCATAATGTGAACCACAACGGACTTTGCGCCCTCTTCTTGATTCGCATCCAGATTTAAGCAGATCTCAGGACTCGTGCGGGTGAGCTTTATTTTCATATCCACCCCGTTCACAAGCAACTTCTCCTGGAAAGTGAAATCTGTGTGCAACCGTCCAAAACACTCGTATATTTTCTTTTTAGAATTTTTAAATTTGTCCTTTATACTATTTTCATCTTTAGTTTGATAATATCCCTCCGCACTTAAAAAGGTAGCCTTCGCTTCTTTGGAAAAGTTGAGGACATTTTCCAAATAGGCTCGTAGATGATAGTACCCCGTGCCTGCCGATATGTTGGTCTGATTTAAATATACGTCACACTGGTTGAATATGGCGTGCAGAAAGTTTGTTTCAGGGTATACAGCATATTTGTCATCGCAGGCCGTTCCATCAGAATGGGCTATACGTAGCTTAGCGTACATGTGCACACAGCTTGGATCAAAAAAGTAAGGACCTGAGCTGGGTATCACGAATTCTATAGGTGCACTCGGGGAACTAATTGTGTTTAAAGGGTTAATTGTAATAAATCACTGTGCTCAATAGAAACTTGGGTTGGCGGGAGCTCAAAAAAGGACAGCTCCGACTTACAGCATTGTGAACTACATGGGTGGATGAAGCGTGCCATGGCGAAATAGTGACTCCTCTCTCGACAAGTGGTAAACAAACTATGATTCATGAGATCAATATCCTTAGCTTATATCAGTCAAAAAAGTGGTCAACCATAGGTTTCATTCGCTTACAGCATTTCTTTTTTGATAGCCTTTTACGTTTAATACCACGTGACCCCTTCTTCTTCTTCCGGGGAGCCCTCCTCTCTTCCCGCCACCACGCATTTTTCTCTTTGCATCTTTGATGATTTCGTTCCGTGTACGCTTTAAATGTTTTTTTAGGGCTTCTTTAGGTTTAGCCCCGGCCAATATGTCTTCTGCAGTGTTAAGGCCTGATTGTAGCGCTTTCCTTCCAAGGTATCTGGCACCCCTCTTCAGCAAAGGAACAGCCGTACGTAGTATGGATGAAAAAATGGATCCAAGTCCACTACCGCGCTGGTATCGCATCCCTCGATAGACGGTGAAAGGCTTTCTATCCATTATAACTCAGTGCGTCGAAAGTGTAGCTTCACTGTTAAGCTCCCGTTACCGAATGGGAAGTTTTCGCCCTCAATCGTTCTTATATATATTGTGATATTGGTTATTAAATTAGTTGCGACATTCACATAATGGGGTCTGTCATATGTAATACTCAAACTCCTTCCTCTATGGTTGGGGATGTGAGCAATGCGCAGCAGGCGTGCCTGGGTATCCCCAACAAACTGGTGCTCCACTATATTACTGTAAATATAGCACATGTCTGGGGACCTTTCAGCCAATTTCTCCATCTTCAATTGATACATTAATCTGGACAAGTTATACTGTGTCTCGTGAAATGTGTCTCTTTGGAAGGCTGCGCTATATCGGCCGTTGGTTAGAATTTTGAACTTTCTATGTTCTTTAAGACATCTGTTAGTCTTTGATTTTAGGATTAGTGTATGTGCAGGGTTGTTTACGATTTCATATACTAAATCATTCGTAAGGTTTGAGTTTCTTAAACTTACGTTTAAGCCTCTCACAACATCCTCGGCCGAACCATATTGACCCGGCCCTAGTCTTACTTCTGTACTGTAATACCGTGCAATCTTAGTCCAAGCGATGCGCATAGTTTCATCCATAGCTACCCCAGCTTTTTCACACTCGTCAATGTCTCTAAGAATCGTAAAAACGGTTTCTTCATGTTCAATATTTAAAAAGACGGTGTCCAGCTGAATTTCGCATATCCCCACCTCATACGAATCACGACCCAATTCAATGTGCCCATGGAGTTCTGTTACAAAGTTGGCTAGCGTGTTGTTAGGGTGTACAGACAGGGACGAGGAGGACGGGAGTGTGACGTAGAAATGGTTAGGAGCCATGTTGCATACTATTTAAGCTTCATTATTGCATCAGCTTTTATATAGGTGTTGAAGCTTTCTGGGTACCCTAGCCATTTCACCAGGTACATTTTTCTCCTTCCTGAACCTTTGCTTCCTAAAATTTTCTCAATTTTAAACACATTTTTTTCTAAATTAAACGCGACTTTCTGCAATTCCTCGCGGTAAAAGCCTCCTGAGATTTCTTCCCCATTCAAATCTTCAATGTAATACATCATTATCACACCTTTAGGTCTCACAGCCCTAACTTTAAAAATCTCGCGTGTCCATCCTTGCTCAAACCCTTTGCGAATTTATTCCCCGAACGCGACAGCCTTACATAATCATTGATTTTGAAGCGCACAGAGTGTGGTGGTGTGGTGGTGGTGGTGGTGGTCCATCTCTTCTCGGGAGCGTACCTCTTTCTAAAACTTCGTTAGGTGTTGCCCCAATCGTGCGATGGTGTGAGCGGTTGTAGGATGATGCCAATGGTTCCAGAATGTCTAGAAATCTGTATGTGTTTTTATGTGTAAAATAACGGTGCATGCGTTCCTTTATGGTGCGCTGAACTCTTTCAGCTAAAGAAGCCTTATGTATAGAATTGGTCGTGTAATAGCTGATATTAAACTCTGTCAACATATTCTGAAAAGCACGGCCTATAAACTCCTTCCCCATATCCGTACAAAAATAGCCAGGAACCCTGTTTTCTTTTAACATTAGCGTTTTGGTGGCTTTAGCAACTGTTTCAGGTGATTTATTTTTCAGAGGAACTAGCCACAGATATCTAGAGAATACGTCTATTATGAATAGAATGTAGCGGTAACCATCGTTATACACAGAGTATCTTTGCATGTCTGTTAAATCTGCTTGCCAAATAGAATCAATCGAGGAAGCCGTTGTCTTGGCTGTTTTAAACCTTTTTCTCACAGGCTTATGAAGCGTATAAGCGTCCTGCTCCCTCAAAAATCTTTCAACATCTTTTTTTCCTACTCCGTAAACGTGCAGTCTATCTACGCCGCCGTAAGAGGATGGGGCAGAAATGTCATAATAACGTTTAGTTAATACGTTAGCCATTTGCGTATTTTAGAGGCAGGTGGGTAGGGTTGGTTTAACCTCTTCTTTCTCCTCTTGAAAGGTGTTACCGCAGGGGGTGACGGCGTCTTCAATTGTGCCACAGACGTTGCGTGTTCCAAGTCTTTTAACCTGTTCAGATTTCCTATCAACGTTTTAGGGACATTTATTTGTTGTAGTCTTGCTTTAATATGCTTCCATCCTGATGGTGATGGCCTATCCCACTTTCTCACCAGATCATGGACAATGTCTACGATATTCGATCCCTGTACCTTTGATCCTTCCACAATGATCTCCCCTGTATCGGTCCATTGTATGGCGGGATCCTCATTCAATAGATTATAAAGACTTAAGCCTTTACTCCTCAATGTAAGTGGGAGGGTATTTTTTAATACATGTTCGATATGTTGTGTGGCTAATCTTTTTGGTTGATCAGCTGTATCGTCGGGTACAGGTCCTATGTCGCCATCGGTGCTGTGCCTAATAACCACAGGAATCTCCGTAGGGCTCTTATAATTTTCGTACTCGTGAAGAAATTTCTGCAGAGCTTCTTGGTATAAGATTCTTTTCTCATCAGGTGTTTTTTCACTGTTTAATAGGGCTAACAATTCGCTTTCCATTCTTTTAAGTCTGCTTTTACGGGGATCTAGATCCGTGTCTCTTTGCAGTGAAGCGTACACCTCGTGGGGAATCACTACCACTTTCTTCATTATATTAATCTAGTCAGTAAAGGGCCCAAAACTGAAAATAAGATGGGGAGAAATGACCCTCCTGTTTGCACAATAACTCGTTTTTTCTTCGCTACAGTTTGACTTTTACGAGCGAGTGTACGTATTATGTTCTTGTAGCGGCGTAGGCGAGCCTTCTGATGGGTTTTCATTGATACATTGCAATTTATAACGTTAAGACAGATTTCACAGATGCATTTTAAAAAGTCGGCGTCAATATTTTTAATAAACATCTGCTGCATTGCCCGGGGCAGTCGATGATAGATTTTTATTAATTCATGGTATTTCTTTAGTCTCTTTGTCATTCTGGAATATACACCGTTTCAGGCTCGTTTGGAAATATATTCGTTCGCAGAAGCACTCTAAACGTGTTTCGCGGATGAAGGTCGCAAAGCAAATATCCGTAACGCGTGCTTGTAGCTTCTTTATAAACTTCCAAAAACTCCTTACGACTGATTCGGGAACATTTGATTGGCTAATACCCCA
This sequence comes from Bathynomus jamesi, assembly GCA_023014485.1. NCBI lineage: Eukaryota > Metazoa > Arthropoda > Malacostraca > Isopoda > Cirolanidae > Bathynomus > Bathynomus jamesi. The sequence continues at coordinate 101,640 of JAJOZX010001141.1, read as the reverse complement.
ATTTGTGATACATCTCTACGTTGCGCGAATAGACTAGATATTGCGTATTTAACGACACATCGCGCATGTATCTATTTTTGAAAAATAGATTCTGATTGATGAAGAACACGCTTATGTTAAGATGGTGGGGAGTATACTGTAAATGTCTCGGCAAACGTTTTATCCATCTCCAACATGAGATCGTCAATTACAATGATTGTATGTTCAGTTCCCTTTAGCGAATTAACGTCATATACACCTTTGGGAACAAAATATCATCTTGGTACTCGTTGAACACGCTGATTGATACGTCGAATAGCACCATATAACTTTATGCACAAATTTCGAGAACATCTCGCCCTTTTCTTTAATGATTTTAAGCATAAACACAGTTTTACCACATCCTGTAGGTCCAGATATAATACATGTGGATGGGCTCGTGAATCTGAATTTTCTACAGAGTCCATTTCTAACACGTCACACTCCTAAGTGGGTCATTTACAAAATATTACAAATTTTGAGTGCTGATCCTTATATTTCTTCTCCCACAGAACCGACGATGAGGTAGAGCACCCTATCATTACGGATGACCTCGACGTGTACAGTTGTGATCTCCTCCCCTGAACCAGCGATACAGGTTGCACGTCCAAAGCGGAGGTATGAGAACCCCCATCAGGTATAAAGCGACCGAAATACGTACCTGTTGCAGCAGACCCCAACAACCTCTTACGCAACAACCTCCCCAGCAGCAGCAGCACATATACCCCCTTATTCCGCCCCCCGTTCTGTTAAGTCTACAATAATAGATCCCCAACCCTCCTACGCAACAGGGCCCCCATCACAGCAGCACCTAATATATCCACTAATTCATCCGCCCCCCGTTCTGTTGAGGATGTTATTACGTTCGAGTTATGGCGATCCGCAGCCCCCACCCCCGCCTTGACTAGAAATCGGTATAGAGTCAGGGTCGACCTAGAGCCCTGTATAGCAATGGATTGAGCGCGGGATACGCAGGGTTGTAGAGCGTATTATAGAGTTTGCTCTTCAGAATCGCGACGAGCGTGAGGTCAGGACGAGTCTGTCCTTTGGATTCGGGTCAGATGACGGTGATGTAGACGATTATTGGGTGATAGTACCGTTTAGACGTTTGGCTGCTGAAGATGTAGAATATATATTAGGGCGTATAATGCAAGCCGTCCCAAAGTAGTATAGCCTTCAATATGGACAACTTCACGGTAAATATTGACCATGTATACCGTGTTGCGGGTCATAGTGCCATACCGTACACTCTTAACTTCAATTCTCAACTATTTACCGAAGGCATATAAACGTCGATCGTGGTTGCGGCTTTATAGCAGTACTCTTAGCACGTATGTTTACTGTACAAAATACACGACTCAAAAAATTTGGTTGCCTACGATCGTGAGCGTGCCCGTAAACTAGCTGTAGACTGTGAACTTGAATTTGACTGTAATATGGGTCCTGAAGAGCTGAGAAGGTAGAACAGGAAATGAATGTGCGCATAGTTGTATTTGGGTTGGATGATCGCGTAGGACTGTGTATGTTTTTAAAAGCTGTGTGAGAGATCGTACAAGGCCCTACTTATTTTAGGATTGTCAGGGACAACGTATCTCCCCATCCGTAATATAAGTGGGGCTTTACGCGAGTTATGACAAAAGTCGAAAATATGGGAGACATCATGATTTGTGTAAGGGGTGCCTCGAGTTTGCGGATGATATAGTGAGACATTGTAAAGAATGTCACATGGTATGTGAGCAGTGTAAAAGCACCAAATGTGAAAGCCGTGTAGTTGAGAAAGAGACTGTGATGTGTGTAGACGCACATTTTTCAATAATAGCTGCTTTGATTCCATAAATCAATTGGCACGTGCAGGAAAATGAGAATCTGTGAATGTGGTATGTTTCACACAATGGATAATTGGGGAAAATTTAAGCACAAGTGTGACGTAATTCACTGTCCTACATGCCAGGAGGAATATAAGGCGGATGGAGTAAAGCATGTGTGTTATATGAAAGATGCTAAGCCTAAAAATAACCCTTGTATAACTGTGTACTACGATATAGAAACATATACGAACGCTGAAACCAAAGAGGTAATTCCACATTTACTTGTGAGCCAGACCATCTGTGATGAGTGTATGGGTATCGAATGTGACGAGTGCCAAAAAATGCCCAAATGCGGTAAACGGACAAACGTTTTTAAAACGAATGTCAGCGATAGTCCTGTGAAACTATTTGTGTCCTATATTGTCAAGTTAGCCGACAAGTTCAAAAAAATGACTGTGTATATTCTCGCCCATAACGGGGCAAAGTTTGACACGCAGTTCCTTTATAAGGAGTTGCTTGAACACGAATCCTCTGAGATATTTACAGGTGATCCATTGAAAAGAGGCAACAAATTAATACAGATGCAGATAAGAGGCAATGTACAATTTAAAGATACTTTATTATTCACACCTTGTAAATTAGCAAAGCTACCCAAGGTGATGGGAGTAGCAGCTGAAGTTTCCAAAGGATACTTCCCATACACTTTCCTCACCAGCGAGACTTTAAACTACGTAGGCCCACCACCCCCCAAACATTATTTTGACTGCATGGATGAAGACTTTGATCGATACTACGACAGTTTTAATGAAAGTAACCCTTATAATATAGCTGATGAATGTGAGCGTTATTGCGTGAATGATGTGCGCGTGCTTAGAGTATGTTTCCAGGCCTTTAGAAGTATGTACATAGCCCGTTTCAAATGCGATCCACTGCAAGTCGCAACCACCATCGCATCATTATGTTTTACGGTGTTCAAGAATAACTTCATGCCTAAAGACACCTTAGCCATTATTCACCGAAACAACCCCCGCAGTTACGGACACAAGGCTATTTACTGGCTCATACACCTGCAGCAACAAACAGGTGTATACATAAAGCACGCCCGCAACACGGGTGAAGTACCCATTAAGATTAATGGACGTGTTTTTTGGGTTGATGGGTTAAGTGAAAACCGTGTCACTGGTGTGAAGACTGTGTATCCTTTAATGGTGCTGGTGGCATGGATGCCCCCGCCTGAGTGCGGATCGTCGGAGATATCCACGGTAGGTCTCCTGCCGACTGTCTTGCAGACCCGCACCCGCGATCAACTTATAGGATCACAGTTCACTCACAAAGTCTTGTGGGAGCATGAATATGATGCACGGATGGAGACAGACGATGTATACCGTGAGGAAATAAAAACGATCAAGCGTTCAATGGTGCTGGATCCTCTCAAATGTGGTGATAGCTTGTTTGGAGGACGTACAAATCCTTTCAGACTATACTTCCCACCTACGGAGGGCGTGAAGCTCCATTACTACGATTTCTGTTCTTTATACCCATACGTGATGAAGAGCAATCCGTACCCCGTGGGCGCTCCTGAGAAACTGGTGGGACCTAGCATACCCTCCATCAATGAATTTTCAAAAAATTTGAATGATCATTACTTTGGGCTCTCTTTCGTAGACGTACTCCCCCACGCAATTTATGGATGCCGATCTTACCTGTCGTTATCGACGACAAGCTCATGTTTCCCCTGTGCGTGAAGTGCGCGGAAGAGGATAACGGCGAATGTAACCATATACCCCACCAGCGTAAGATCAGAGGCGTATATACAAGTCCTGAGCTGGCCCTAGCCGTACGCCATGGTTATAGAATACTGAAGATACACGAGGTGTGGAGGTTTCAGAAGCTCCCCAACCTTTTCACACCATATATAAACGCCTTTTTGAAGGATAAGGTTGAAGCATCAGGGTATCCGCGAGGAGTTGATACCGAAGATGAAAAGTCTGCCTATATTCAACGTTACCGCGACCGCGAAGGTATACAACTTGATCGTGTCCAAATTGTAAAGAATCCTGGCAAGCGCTTTAGTGCAAAGTTGTGTCTAAACAGTCTATGGGGAAAATTTGCGCAGAATACCGGCAGAGGGAACATTCATTTGGCACAAAGTTATAGCGATGTCTGGGATTATGCCAATGCCCCCGATAAAGAGGTCATGGAGATCGTGAATGTAGGTAATACTTACGTAATAAAGTACAACAACACTGAATTTGCCACAGATACCTCAAGGGTTACAAACATACCTGTGGCGAGCTTCACAACAGCCTACGCCCGTATAAAACTTTGGGGTCTATTGCATTCTCTTGGGCGGAGAGTATTGTATGCCGATACAGATAGCGTGATATTCACAGAGAGGGAGGGTGATTACATGCCCGCTATTGGGGAGTTCCTCGGCGAGCTCACTGATGAGATCAAGGATGAGTATGGGGACGACGCATACGCCGACTCTTTTATCTCAACAGGACCTAAGACTTATGGGGTACGGGTCAGGGTAGGGGATGAAATGAAATATATCGTGAAGGCAAAGGGTATTACGCTCAACCATGCGAATCGGGAGGTTGTTAACTTTGAGTCGTTGAAGGATCTAGTATGTTTGGAACCTCACCAACTAATTGTAGGCACCCACAATTTTCGGGCGCAGAAGCTGGAGGCGTGAAGGAACTTAGGGGTACGATGGTGTGCCGTAACACCTATAGGAAACGTTACCAGTTACCTGGCACCTATGATACCGTACCCTTTGGATACCAATGATGCTTCTAACTCACACGTCTTGTATATAATCGTATCTATTTGTAAATATATATATATATATATATAACTTGAATATCTCGAATCGTATTTGTAAATATATGAATATCTCAATAAATCAAATAGCGTTTCACTTTCTCCTTTGTGTGTGTGTGTGTGTGTGTAGGTGAAAGTTCTAAGCTCCGCCCACTGCGTGAGTCATGCTACTATCTGGGAGTCCCTGCGTGGTCAGTCGACCGCAGTAAGCCCGAGAGATCAGACGTGTATTCAGATCAGACGTATATTGAAATGGCTACCTTTAATATTGCTTGCACAACGTTTATGAAATGGTATTCAGTAAAGTGTGAGGATGTGGTGGATACCGAAAAACTTCCTATTCCCCCCTCCTATGCCTCTTTTAAAACCACATTGGATTGTGCGAAGTTCCAAGATGTACAAATACTCTACGGATGTTCTGGTGAGACTGTTGAAGGCTTTCGTTGCACAGACGATGTGCTGAAGTATGCTGCAGGGCTAAACTTTATAAAGTCTCACATACACCGTGAAGTAAAAGAAACAACGCGTGCAGAAGAGAAGCAGCAGGTATGGATAATGAGCCTTGTGGATGGGTGGTGTGACAAGCGGTATTACGTCATGCTACACCATGTCGATTACTCATACCCTACGTCTGAAAATGTGAATCTCGTGATCATGGACAATCTTAGGTGTTTTTATCACTATATTAACGTATATCATGATGAGGTTCATAGTGAGGTTGTGGCTAGTGCCATGCGTGAGTTTTTAACAGATTTTAGAGACGAGTATCGTTTGATGGGTAGAAAGGAAAAATATGAGCATATGTTCCTCTCAAATAGTGCGCCGGAGTGTGGAGATGATTAGCGCCTAGTTCTTATCCAAAGTGCGTAGGCTGGTAGTGACGAAACGGAAAAACAAATATGTGCAACAATTCGAGTCGTACGAACATGCCCATTCACGTATCATCGAGTCAGCCGCCCGTCGAACCGTTCCTGCCTGTGCCTCACACGGCTCATAGTTATCTCAGAGCTTGAACCGAGTAGACGTGCGCTCCTCGAATACGATGGAACTTCCTTTGAGCAGCATTCTCAACGCCTCGTACGATGTGTCCGTGACGAAATCGTTGCGCGTGTTCAGGCGTAATTCCGGTACCATTAGCTATGTACTGGAAACGGAATGTAGACCGACAAACAAACGGGTTTATTTAAGTATCGAGGAGATGAATAGAATCTTGTGATAGTTGATAAGTGGTGTGAAGATCGTTATAAAATACCTGCTAACGTAGGTACAAGAAGAGAGCAGATTAGTGACGCGCCCTCATACGCCGTTGTATGTACGTTGTGTATAAATAACGATCGGCCGTGCATTGATATAAGGCTGATGTGGAAGAATGCTTCTGATAATAACGCTCTTATTCCTACGCGAAACCGTTTCATCCTCGACAGAATGTTTGAAATCGTCGGATTCCGTAAACTGAAACCTATATTAGACGCGCGTGTTACGGATATGCTTTATTTTGATACAGTTCTTGAATACGCATACACTGCTCTGCTCGATGGGTTTACCGAGTGTAGGACTGGTGAGAATGGTCTAGTGCTGGATGTTTATTTAAAAAGTTTAGACTCTTTGAAATACCATGAACTTTGGTACAAAGCAATTGATCGGTACAAGGCTGAGCTCACCTACACCGTTCACCCTGAAGAACTATTTCTTTATATAACGCGCAGTTGCCGTAACGATTTAGAAGATTATTTCAATTGCCGCTATGTTGAGTGAAGAGTTCACGATTGAAAAGCTCGAGTCGGTAGAAATAAACCCTCGATTGGAAAAGCATTCTTATAAACTTGTGTTTAATAATGTAGCTAACGATGAACTCTTTGTGCGTGCTTTTGATTGTATTCTAGACGTATTTAAAGATGACTTGCCAACCGGTTGTAAAGTGGGGACAAAAATAGTACTGAACGATATGAAAGCCATTCATATCGAATACAGGTTTCCCTATACTTTAAGCGGTGAAATATTATTAAGCCGCATAGACTGCGTAATGCAGAGCAATAATGATGTAATTGTAAACTCGATTAAGACCGATTTTAGTATTTTGAAAAAAAAGTGAATTGTATATATATATTTTGATTATTACGCATATTTCTATTGATTTGTGTTTAATATATATATATATATATATATATATATATATATATATATATATATTTTGCTTGATATTTCTCCTGTACTGTTATGTACATATTGAAGTGTATATGAAATGTATATTTTATTTATATATCACCATATTTGTGTGTGTATATTTCTGTTATGTACATATTGATGAAATGTATATTTTATTTTATATATAATTATGTGTATATTTTGTTATACGCATATTCCTCAAATGTATATGAAATGTATATTTTATTTTATATATATATATATATATATATATATATATATATATATATATATATATATCCATAATTGTGTGTAATATTTCTGTTATACGCATATTCCTCAAATGTATATTTATTTTCTATATATTTATAATAAAAAGAATGATGCAATGTTGTTTATTGTTATGCCTTCTACTACCGGTATTCTGTATACAACAGGTATCTGGCAATATTTAAGCCTTCTAAGCCAACTGGCTGATTAGGAGTCTATAATAATAATGTATGCAATAATAAAAAAAAGAGGTATCTGACAACCAGCCAACTGGCTGATTAGGAGTCTATAATAGTGTATACAATGGAATACATGGCGCTATCTGGCAACTCAGCCAACTGGCTGATTAGGCGTATATAATAATAATGTATGCAATAATAAAAGAGGTATCTGACAACTCAGCCAACTGGCTGAATAGGCGTATATAATAATGTATGCAATAATAAAAAGAGGAAAGATCGCGAAGTTGATGAAGAACCATTCCCCCCTCGGCTCCGGCCGAGTAAGGAGCTCTGCTCCTTCTATTTCATGCCCTTTGGTAAACCCCATAGTGGCCTCTTAGGTTAGGGAAACGAAAATAAATTGGGGAGAACTCCACTCTGTCCTTCAGGTGTCTCTCTCCCTCCTTCAGCTCTCTCTCTCTCTCTCTCTCTCTCTCCTTCAGGCGCCTCTCTCTCTCTCTCTCCTGCATGTTTGCCTCCAGCATGTGTACTCCTGCATGTGTACATCCAGCATGTGTACCTACTGCATGTGTACCTATCCTCTCTCCTTCAGGCGTCTCTCCCTCCTACAGGCATCTCTCTCTTCTTCTTCAGCGTCTCTCCCTCCTACAGGCGTCTCTCCCTCCTACAGGCATCTCTCTCTCTTCTTCAGGCGTCTCTGGCTCAGCCAACTGGCTGATTAGGATAATAATGTATACAATGGAATACATGGCGGTATCTGGCAACTCAACTGGCTGATTAGGAGCCTATAAAACAACGCCAGACCGGCTAGAAGTCTTAGTGTGCACTTGGCTCCTTCCAGGTGAACACCTCTCCTCCTTTCTCTCCTCCTCCTTCTTTCTCTTGGGGGATAACGCCGCCTCCAAGTTTTCCCCCCACCCCCCCTTTGCAACATCCCCCCTTTGCAACATCCCCCCTTTGCAACAACCCCCACCCCCCTTTGCAACATTACATAATAACCTGCAACATTCCTGCACTCTCCCCTTTTGCGGCTATACTACTAATGTGTATATCGACGGATTAATTGCTTCACTTAATGAGGCAACAGTGGGATGTTGTATCGATAACACAAGGATAAATAGCTTAGTTTATGCCGATGATATGGTGTTAAGTCCCTCTGTTACAGGTCTGGATCGGCTACAAAAAGTCTGCCAAGTGTATTCGCAGAAACATGATATTCTTCTTAATGTTACGAAAACTAAGGTTATGCAATTTCATCCTAAAAGCTGTAATCAGCCAGCTGATATAAGGTTTAAAATGAATGGTGAAGTAATTGAGGAAGTACAAGGGTTTAAGTATTTGGGTCAAACTATTACCAGCTCCTTGAGTGATGACTCGGATATAAGTAAACAATCTCGAAGCCTGTGTGCTAAAGCGAATATGACCATAAGGAACTTTCGATTCTGTACAAGTGAAGCTAAAGACACTCTCTTTCATACTTTCTGCAGTAATATATACGGACAGCAACTGTGGGTGAATTATAAAAATGGTTCTGGCAGAACCCTAAATTTGCTGTGCAGCAGGTCTTTTAGACTCTTACATAAATTACCCCCGAGATGCTCAGTTTCGCAAATGTTTGCTACTCGCAATGTCCCGAGCTTCCCGGAGGTAACAAGACGTGCTCAACACAGTCTAATGCAAAGAATTAAAAAATCAACCAACCCAATCATCCAAGCTATCCATGAGTCCTGCCATTTATCCTCTAAAGTCTAAGCTATGGACTTCTTGGTACGAAAACGTCTGTCTGTAGCTCCACTTAACTTCGACATTACAGTATTATTTCTGATCAATTGTACAGTATATATTTCTATCCTTAGTATATGAACTGTCATTCTATTAATAATATTTGTCATATGGACTATAGTCTGCCAATAAACCTTTTCATTTTCATTTTCATATATATAGGAGTACTCGGTCGCGACCCGTACTTTGAAGAACACTGCTGTAAACCATATAATATTTACTGAAATAGGCTATCTAGTCTAGCCAAGATTGGTTTTAGGTCTGCTGAAAGGTAGAATTGATGCAAGTTTTTAAGCTGAAAAATTATGTTTATTATATGCAAATACTGGAACTGAATATATATATATATATATATATATATATATATATATAGGGTGGCGCAATAGTCGCGCATCATAGGAATTTTCGGTGTTGACTATATATAATACAGTATATATATTTTTTCTTTTATGTAGGGGATGGCTGCGAAATTAATAATAGACGAGAGGGTGAGCTTGGTTTTAATGTATGGAATACTAGGCACAACAAATCGATAAATCGGTACAGAATTTAAATAGTTACAGAATTTAAGTAGTTATTTCAAATAGTTTTACGTTAATTTACTGGTGTATTTAGAAAATACAAACATAAAGACTTTGATGATAAGTTTATAGTAGCACGAATCACGTAATCACGTTGCGTTGTACAACTCGAATAGTGCCTATAATATGCCCTGTATGATGTTGGGCAATGGGCATGCGTAATATGACTGATATTTTTGATGATTGACTCGGAATAAAAGCCCGTCATTTGATTTTTCCGAATCGAACATTTTGTATTTGGTGGATTTTAATTTCGGTTATTATTTTCAATTCAGTTGCACACCTTTTGCTATTGATATGTTTTTACTGAAAATTGGTTAGAAGTATATAAAAAGTGTTGTGTTCGTATAAATTACACTATAATATAATTTACTTTTGCTGAAGTGCGAAGCTACAAATTAGCATTGTGGTCATAGCCGCCTAGGCTATATACCTTTTTATGTTTCTGCTGTGTTTGAAACACGGCCTAGGCTCTATCCTTTATTATATGTATCATTATTATGTTAAAATATTTATATATTTATATATAATATTAACTAAGCTAGATTTATTTAATGCTTAAACATTTTAAGATTTTATCATCATCATTTTTTATAAACCGGAAAATCCTGGGATCTCGGGACGATGGACGATTTTGTCCCTGAAAACCGAGATAATGAAAGCCCTGAAAACGAGAAACTCTAGTGCCAATAACATCCTGTTCGGAGAATTAGACGCACACAACCAACAAAAATCTTATAAGCATTTACAAGTCCTCTTAATCTTTAAAAGCTGACATTTTGTTGCTAGCTATCAATCGGCATATAATCAAAATTTAAACATTCCAAATTCGAAACATGCGAAATACACTACGAGATAATCAAGACAAAGTACAGGGTGTCCGAGAATTATCTGTACAATTTTTGGCTGTTATTAAAAGTCAACCATGAAGTGTAGAAATTCCAGTGTTGTCCCATTTTACAGAGAATCTCATTAAGTTTTTTCTGATATCAAGTTTTGACAAGTTTTTTAGAAATTCCAGTGTGTCCGAACATTATCTGTACAATTTCATCTTTTAATAAAATTCTTGATAACACACGTAAAATTCTTAAACAAGATTATTTAGAATCTGTATTTTCAAAAGTTTCTTTTATTAAAGTAACGTTGTTACAAACATTCGATATGTGCACCATTAGTGATTCGCAAAACATCCAATCGATACTCCAAATGTTGCCATGTACGCTGCAGCATATCCACATCAATTCGCTCAATAGCAGCTGTGATTCTTGCTTTTAAATCATCAATGTCTGTCACCCGCGTACATTTCTAAAAAAACTTGTCAAAACGTGGTATCAGAAAAAACTTAATGAGATTCTCTGTAAAATGGGATAACACTGGAATTTCTACACTTCATGGTTGACTTTTAATAACAGCCAAAAATTGTACAGATAATTCTCGGACACCCGGTATAAATGCCTGTAAAAAATTTCACAGAAAAAATCATTCACTCATTCGCAACATTCATTCTCAAGGAACATAAGAGCAACTTGTTCCAGTTTGTTAAGTTCTTTTTTCCGTCTTGGCAGCATTTCTGGTCTTTTCGATGTCTGTATCTTCTCAATCAAGACTTGCTTTCTCACGTTCAAATCGATTTTCTGAAAATTTCAAACTATATGAGTAACATAATTCAATGTTTGTCAATGTAAACAGGGCCTACTAAATGCTCAAGAGGGCATGTGGAAAAATATTGACGTGACCCCTTTTTTTGTCCTAAACCAAATAACATTATGTACAGGGTGTTCGAAAAGTCCCGTCACCCCCTACAAAATGTACATATTTTAATACCAATTTTATTTTTGTGTGATTAATTAAGTTTATATGTGATTCATTGACATTTTTTCTTTTCCAGGTATCAGAGTTGTGCGAACAATGACAGACCAGTCCACTTACACTCTGGAGGACACTGGCAAAACGATGCATGATATCCAGAATGATTTCAACACAAGATTCAATAAGGCTGCACCACCAAACAAGACGGTATTACGCTGGGAGAAAAAGCTGTTTGAAACTGGCTCCATCAAGGACAGACCACGGTCGGGAAGACCAACAACGCGAGCAGAACAATGTGAAGGTGTGATTGCATCGGTGGCTCGTTCACCAAAAAAAATCACTTCGGAAACGATCACTAGAACTTGCAGTCCCCTTATCCACAATGAGATATCACATGACAAAAGATCTCGCATGAAACCATACCGCCCGTCATTTGTTAATGAATTAAGCGATTAGTAACTGTAATTAGGTAGTAATTGTATTTACTGTAATTAAAGTAATTGTTGCTTGTAACTTGTATCTTAAATTACACCTACCACATATAAATGCAATTAATCACACAAAAATAAAGTTGGTATTACAATATGTACATTTTGTAGGGGTTGACGGACTTTTCGAACAACCTGTCGATATTTGCTGCCACCAAACCCTTTATTCGATCAACTGTAGAGCCACGTTATATCTATTCTTACTTAACTGAAATAAAATAACTTAAGGCAAACCGTTCTGACTGTCTACTCTCCCTCCAGCTGAGAGGTCCTGAGTGAATGAACACCCTTCTGAGTTTTAGCTGTTAAATTTTATTTATTTGCGGATACGAGATGACACTTTTTCATACGCACATTATCCGTTTTGAAAGATTCGTATGTATGGAAACAGATTGTGGGATTATGCATCTTGTATGCTCTCTTAAGTTTTATGATAGTGAAATACTGGGAGATAACAAGGATAATGAGAGAGCAGTAGCGACGTATCGCATGAACTCAGTCCCTCCATGAGGCTTCTTTAGGCAAGAAATCCCATCAGAAATTGAATGCAAAGTGCCACTACCCTTGCTAGCTGATTATCCTGCGTGTTTCAGTATCAAATAAGGTGTAATGTACAAGTAAAGTATGTATACAGAAGGTACGACCCAATTACGAAGTGGCGTGGAAATAAAGGTCTTCTCTATTACATATCTCGTGTGTCAGTATATGTATTTCCTTCGAAATCATTAGGGAACAACAGTAGATGCTATTTCATAACCCTTTTTTATATATTATCATCTTTTCCTGTATAGTTTAGTCAAGAATTTATGAGCGAGCATATCGTTGACATAGAGATAGGCCCATCATTCTCATACTCGAAAATGACCTATTGAAATGTGAATGAAATTCAACAACTTCCACGTATCAGGGAATCAGGGAATCAGGGAAAGTTTATATCAAGAATCAGGGCCGGCGAGAGCTGCCACGGGCCCCGGGGAAGGATTGGTATATGGGGACCCCTGTTTACTCAGTATTTTATTGTGAATGTTTTTTGTGTACATAACAAGCAAACTGATCCAAGTCACTATTCAAAACATACAGTATGATAATCTCTATAAAATGTATGTTCATTAATTATATTTCCTCTGTTATTTAATCAATTGGTTTATTAATATTTTTAGATTTTATTCCCCCTCTTTCCTGGCCCCCTAGAGGTCCGGGCCCCGGGGATTTAACCAGGCTTGCCCACCCTCTCGGCGGCCCTGTCGAGAACCACATTAAGTATCCGGAGTTCAGTACTATTATTAATTTAGTTCCAATGATATTTAACCTAATCAGTTAAAAAAAATAATCATTAAGTTTAATATTATGGTTTCAGAAATCGAAGCCTTTACCTTCCAAATGCGAATATGAACAAGTAAACTGGAAAGAAATATTGGTTCTGAAAATCTGTTCTTCAGAGGTACGCTTCTGTACCCTTCTCTGAGAAGATTTACCTGTCATTCATAAAAGAAGGAGGAATATACGTAAGCTGAAATTTGTGGTGGATGCAGAAACCCTGCAGCCAGTCAAAAGCCATTTTTGACATGTTACTCTTATATAGAATTTCTGCATATTTAATATGTAACAAAATACAATGGATTTTTTTTCATTAAAACGTTGTTATTCTTAGGTCACGAACATGAACTGTGGATTGGCCAAGAAGATTCGGGGCGAGAGTTTTATTTTCATACACACAGAATTGGACTACAGCAAACTCTGGAAATTTCACCAGGAAATCAAATTTTTCCGGAGTTTTCTCTCTGCTGACCATACAAACGCTATCCCCACCTGAAAATACAATATCGTTATATTAGAAATTAAATCTAAATCACACTGGCTAATTTTAGAGATTTTAGCTGAAGATTTATAGCGGAAGATTTAGGGGTAACCTTCATTCATGAAATTGGATATTGTTTAATGTAATATGTAAATTCAGAGGTGTACCGAAGGGGAGAGTGACAGGGGCAATCGCCTCCCCCTTGAGCTAATAAATTATTATTATTTTTCCAGTAAAATTGCTAGGTTACAACAGGATGAGAATGAAAGTGAAAAAATTTCGGCGCCTTTGGCGCTAGCTTTGCCTCCCCTACTGTTAAAAATCTAAAATGGCTAAGGATCCCGAAAACTGTTAATCCGGGCCTGAGAATAATTTTCTTTTATAAGGGTAACAGTCCAAGGAAAAGCTTAATCTCGAAATTAGCACTTTTTTATTCTTATGTTAATACAAATCTGAGCATCCTAATTGCGGTTTGCATTGAATATTATGTTAATAAATCAGATTTTTATCATAATTTTTATATTTTTTTATAATATAATTTTTATATTTTTATTCATAATGTGTCTTAGCAGTAGCTAGTTAATTATCTCTAACTGAAGGATAAGCTCATCATGAACGTACATAAAAATTATTTATCTCTATTTCAATTATACTTCTACGATTAGTTCCAAGTTCGATCCCCCACCCCTTGGCAAATTTATGGGTAGGCCCTGTATGTAATACAAAAATTAGAAGATACGTGTGAAATATGTGCTGAATTAGATCATGTCTTCATTGTTTACTGTGACGTTACCTTAATGCGTATCAGTGCCCGAAACTCGGTGGGTAACACCGTTTCCCTGGAAGTGAAATTAAAACAGAGGTCAGCGGTTCGACTCCCACTGATGCTGGCAATAATAATACAAGCATTAAAGCATTGGGCCGTATTAGTTGACCTGAGCTTTGTGCCACTTTCTTGCCTTCCTCACTCATTGTTATGGTAGCCTAGTAGCAGAGGATCGGGCTGTTTGAAAGTCCTAGTTCGATTCTCGGCTTGGAAATAAGATTTCAGCAATAAAAATGCTTCTTTGGCGTGGTACTGCTTAGGATCCACTAAAACTGTAGGACCTCTCCGTCACGTAACTTTAGATATTAGATAGAAGGTTACTCCTTTAGATGATTTAGGCGGTAAATGTACAATTAAATGTAATGAACACGTTCAGTTTATTGGAAAATTAATTAAAATTTAGATTTCTCTTCCTGTAATTCGCAGCATAAGTAACACTTAATAAAAAAATTACCCAACGTGGTTTTCTGTTTAAGCGTATCGGCCTGCATTCCGTGAACATCTATTTCGACTGAGACAGACTGAAGCTTGGATTTCAGATCGCCAACATGCGTGCGCCAAGAACCTGTAATTAATATATAGAAACGAGTAAACTACATTATTAACACATAAATATTAAATATGACCTTTTTCCCATAAAGTTGTAAAAGATACCCTACTAATTCATTCTGAATTCAGTCAGATTAGGAAAAAGTGACGGCCCGAAAAACTCAACTGTAATTTCAAAGTAAATTGGCTCGCTGGTAAAATGATCCGTGTTAGGTCGAAGAACGTAGCCACAGTTTCTATTTTGCTCGAACCAGGCTTCACTCAGTTGCATGGCTAAATCTTGAAAGAAAAATTAGAGGAATCAGCGCCTTATTCCATTAACAAATTCAACCCCTAAAATAAAGGGATGCTTCTTTTAACGGAGTGATAGTGTCGATATATCGTGTTACAAACAGGGAGATACGAATCTACTTACAGAAAATGATAAACCACAGAAAGCAGCAAACGTTAAAGGCAGTGAGAAGATGAAAACATTTATTCACTCTGAATAAAAACAGGCCTAAAGTTGGATAATGGAGGCAACGAATGAGACAACTGTACCCTCCTACTTTTTGTATAATTAATTTCATTCCAAAGGTGGATGTTGTGCATATGTATGTTGGAGCTACTGAAGAATAGGGACCCCAGCCTTCTTTAGTTAGGCTTATAAGGCTAACTAACGAAAATATCACGACCTAACCTAATATCACGACCTAGCTGTACGCTCTTGACGATTGGTTAGGTTAGGTCATGATATTTTCGTTAGTTAGCCTTATAAAGCTAACTAAAGAAGGCTAGGGTCCCTATTCTTCAATAGCTCCTGTATGTTTACGTTCCCCTACATTATCCTAGTGCAGTTTGCGTTCCCCAACTTTCTCCGCGTATACCTAATCAAATAAAACGTTACACTAACGAAAATATTACGAATTAACTTAACCAATCGTCAATTTATATATATATATATATATATATATATATATATACACACACACACACACACACAATATATATAAATTTACGATTGGTTAGGTTAAGAAGTAATATTTTCGTTAGTTTTAACGTTTTATTTGATGAATTCATTTCAAAAATGTCTCCTAAAGATCCTAGTGTAGTTTACGTCCCCCAACTTTGACTTAGTATAGTTTGTATCCCCTTTTGCGACAGGGAGACGTAAACTATACTTGCTTTCAAATTTGCTCTCGTATTCCGAAACTTGAATTTTCCGAATTCTATACCCTCCGGCTACGGTTAAATATATTGGGCTGTCTACCTCTCTCCTAGTCCTGACTATCCAGAACTTTTTGACCATCTCACTTCCAAAGTGGAATACATTCTATCCCGCTTTCCTTTTGCGGAAATCTCTATTTTAGATGATTTCAATGTTCATCACTACCTGTGGCTTTTCTCCCGTTCCACTAACATCCCTGGTGAACTAGCTTCCAACTTTCCTATCTTGAATGACATAGAGTAGATTGTAGAGCACCCTACTCGTGTCTCCGACCGCTATGGAAATAGGCCCAACATTCTAGATTTATTTCTAACCACTCATCCTTCTTCTTACTCTGTCAAACTTTTTTCTCCGTTGGGCTCCATCAACCACAGTCTAATTCTAATATCTGTTTACTGTCCTATCGCTCCAATTCGGCCTCTGGATCCTCCCACGAGGAGACGCCTTTGGCACTTTGGCGCCGCTGATTGGAAGACCATTAGACAGTACTTCTGTGATTTCCCATGGAATACTTACTGCTTCCGTGGCCGGGGCACCTCCGAGTGTGCTGAGCGCATCACGGAAGTGATTCTCTCGGGCATGGAGGCGTACATTCCATGTTAGTTTCATACTACTAATGCAAAAAAAACAAAAAAAAACTTGGTTTAACTTTGCTTGTTCTAATGCTATCAGCAACAGAGAGGAGTCTTTCAGAAAGTACGGTCACCATCCAACTCCTGACTCTCACTTGGTTTATATTTCTGCCCGGAATCGTGCAAAATCTGTCTTTCGACTCTCTAAAACTTCCTTCATCAGACAAAAATGTGAAAACCTATCTAATTCCAATTCTTCTCGGTCTTTCTGGCACCGAGCAAAAACAATTCCAACAACTTTACTTCTTCTTTCCCTCCTCTTTTCTATTCTGACGTCTCAGTTACTGTCCCTTTTCCTAGTATAGCTGAACTTTTTACTCAAACGTTCGCTTCGAACTCAACCCTAGACTAGATTTTCGACATGTTCTCACCCCTTTTTTGTCCAATTCTCTAACGCAAGAGTTAGTCGGTTTTCAGTCTTTCATCTAATCAACCGGTCAACTCTGGAACAACCTTCCTCAATCCATTTTTCCCTTGTTTATGACCCTCCAATCTTTCAAACACAGAGTGTCCAGATATCTTGGAAACTCTGGACTTTGATTTCAGCTATCTCCTCTTCGGCAGTTTGGAAATTAACAATGCTGACATAACTAGTTACTCAATAATTGTTAATTTTTGGAATAATTGTAACCGTAGCTAGTTACGTTTTCCGGCCAAGTAATTGTAACTGTAACTAGCTACAAAAATCATTAATATTTATAACTTGTACCAGTTACTTTTTTCTGTGAAAGCAAAAAAGTTAGCATCTACTTTTTTTTACAAGTCTTGCTCAATGAACATATTGTGCGCAATGCAAGTTTGTTGACAACATACTATATATCTAATGGTAATATGATAATATCTTCTTGTTTATTTGTTAAATCACAAGCAATTTAAAACAATTTAATAAGCTTGGCAGGTATCGTTTGTCAGGGCAATTACTTTTATCAGAATTAGATGCTCGCTAAATCCAGTAAAAATATCGAAAGTAGCTTTTGAAGTACTAGTAACTCGTTACTTTTTTGAAACAGCAACTAGTAACTAGTAACTGTAACTAATTACCAAGCAAAGTAAATGTCACAACACTGGAAATTAAGGAATTGTGCCAGACTCTATCAAAAGCTTTTGATATGTCTCCGCAATAGCAAAGGTTTCACGGAAATCTTGAAAGGAGGATGATCAAGAATCAAAAAGATATATAAGAAGATCGCCACTAGAGCGTCCCTTGCGAAACCCATACTGACATCTGAAAGAAGATTGTGAGAAGAGAGATGTTTAAGAATCTTCCTATTAAGGAAACACACAATTACCTTTAGAAAGGCAAAAATTCAAAGCAATCGGATGATAGTTGGAGTCTTGAGAGCTGTCACCCTTCTTTGCGACAGGCTGAATGAGAGCGAACTTCGAGCAGGAAGGAAAAGTACCATATGAAAGGCAAAGACGAAAGAGTTTGACTAGGTAGGGTGAAAGCAGAGAAGCACAGCTCTGGCCTTCCTAGAGATAAGCCCAGATAGGGAAGAAAAAACCTCTTAAAGAGATTCTAATTTCAAACATGATTAAGTCAGAAGTGGGAAGGAGATGGAGAAACAGCATCGGAATCGTCCAAGGTTGGGTTGGAAGGTCTTCAGTGAGCATTTATGAGAGATCAGTTATGTTATAGGAAATACCAAAACGAGAAGCGTGGTCGTTTTTACTTTGAGAATGTTTCCACAACCGAGTGGATCGAAATGAAAACAGATAATAATTGATCTTAAAGTTTGGCTTGGGATCTTATATGACTTCATCACTTCACTCAGATATAAACAATCATTTCTTCCGGCGAGATCAAACCAAGTTATTTGGAGAAAAATCTTCCAGGACCTCCATCTCACTCGCCAATTCCTTTGCAGCAACTAAATCTCCAGCAAAGGTGTCTTTTGGGGAGTAACTTTCTCAAAACTTTGTCGTTTTCTGTAGCTGCGCCGAGCTTGCGAAATATTTACATTGTTTCCCTGTAACTACTGAATTCAGGGCTTGAGTTGAGGGCAGTACGTACCGGTTGTTAATTTTTTTTTAATAAATTGCCCCCGCACTGTCATCAACGCACTTCCCGCACCTTAAGTCTGTCGGTCTGCGACACTGCTACGCGTGAATCTGCGGCCGTACTACTTGTTAATTTTTTACAACTCAGGCCCTGAGAGGATTGTAATGTCGATTTCAATAAATATCATGCTATACAACTAAAAAAACACCAGACCTTGTACTTCGAGTACTCTGGCTTCTACCCTGGATTGTGCTCTGCAGGTCCCTGTCAAGTGTTTATGTAGGCCCTATCTTTGCTTGTTAAAAAAATCGTGCACCGTGTCAGGCATTTTGACGCCCTAGGTGAATGGCTGAACTGCCTACGCCTTGAGCCGGTCCTGGTCATAATACTTTACACTATGTTAATTAAGTGGTGTTAACCAACTGATTTACGTCACAAATTAAATTATTTTATGTTATTTATTTTGGGAAATAGACATGCACTCTACGGAATGACATAACCTTACAAAATGCTACGACGATGTTAATGTACGAGAACTTCAGAGTATGTTAATAATGATCTAATCCCATATTTTATACTCGTCAGTTTAAGCAATATACCCGGTCCAGAGTGGTCCGTACCTAAGGTGGTCCCACTGTCCCTTTAAGCGAAGTGAAAAAACTGAAGTAGGAGGTTCCAATCCCAATGATGCTGGTAATAATAATGATAATAATAATAATAATAAAAATAATAACAACAGGATTTAACACAAAGTTGACCTGAGCGCTGTGCCAGTTTCTGGCACTCTTCAATGATTATTATAAAACAATTTACCCAATCCAGACTTGGGGGACTATTTCGCTATTACTTGAGGTTCAGGGTTTGTTGGTTGTGAAATTTGGTTTCTCTCATAGGTTGGTGTCGGTGACAACAACTTTAACGCCTTTTCTACCAAAGAAAGTCACTGAAACAGGCAATAAAGCTAAGCCATCGACCTAGCGAATAAAAGTCGTACTATTTAGAGGCTGGTTAATATAACCAGGCATTACAGAGAAGATGGTCTCGGTTGGCTTGGAATATAGTCTGGGTAATGTTCACACTAAAATGCATTAAATTCTTCGTTAACTTTAAGGAATTGGTATTATCATAAAAGAAAAATTTTAAGTATGCTAATTTACCTGGTGTTTGGTAGTTTAGGGCGATCATTTGACATCCATGAATCCAGAATGGAAGAGGATTATAATTGCCTGAACCAAATCTTGAACCTCTGGGATATATTCTACTGATGCAAACCTGCAAAAGTATCAAAAGGGATTTTAGTCTACTTTTCTACTTTTTCATTCACTTTGTAATGTCAGCAAAATTATATATATGCGCCTCGGTAGTATAGTGGTTAGCGTCGCTGACTACGAATCCATCGACCCCGGGATCGAGACCCGGTGACGGCAGACGGCGCGCAGCAAAACCCAGCTGTTCATCCTCCCACACAATAAAGAAAGTGGTTGATAGATAAATGGGTACCCCCCCCGGGTGTGGCCTAGTGGCTAAGACGCTGGCTGCTGGTGGGACGTGATTGCTTATTTCATGAAATACGCAATTTCACCTGCCAGTTTTATGAAATAGGCAGAGGAAAGACAAAGTTCAACTGTCAGTTACAAACTATATTTAAAGCAAAATATACTGAAAGCAAAGTATACAGGCAAGTACCTAACCTATTTTGATGCGTTTTTGCACGTACGGCGTGGGTGGCACGATCTGTTATAAAGGTTTCCAGCTTTTAACCAGGAGCATCTCTTGGTCCGACAGCTGCTTCGGCAGTTAGGTTAGGTTAGGTTATGTGTGGTTAGGTTATGGAATGCTTGATATTTTACGATGATATTTTAGTATAAATTTAATTGAATGGCAAAACTCCATTCTGAGACTTCTCAAGGACAGGACAACATCTAAACGATAAATAGTTTTGTCACTGATAAAAATTAACAAACCTTTTAGGAGTACACACCACTGTGAATCTTTAATAGAAAAGAGTAGCTATATGCGCACGGCTGCTTAAGTATTTCATAACCTAACCTAACCACACCTAACCTAACCTAACTGCCGAACCAGCTGTCTGACCAAAAGATGCTCCTGTCTAAAAGCTGGAAACTTTTGTAACAGCTCCTGCCACCCACGCCATAAGTGTAAAAAAAAAGCATCAAAGTATAGTAGGTTAGGTACTTACCTGTATATTTTGCTTTAAATATTGAAGTGACGTGTGTATATATATATATTAGTCAAAAAGTCGCTGAATGGAAAGTTGCTAAAAGACAAATAAATGGCAACATAAAGAGATAAACATTGGGAAGCGGCCTGTTTGGTTCATGGGCTGGCATAAGCAGCATGTAAAATTATATCTTTATTAATCGGTGACTCTAAATCCTATTTTATGTCTAATTTAAGATGACGAAGTGGTGATTAGGTTAAGTTGTTTAATTATTATGTCAGTTCGGGTAATGTCTATAGTTTATAAATAGGTAAAGTAGGACTGTGTTGGTCGAGGATTTGTTGCCACTGCCGCTAATGGGCACCGAAAGAACAAATGATAGGGCCCCAATGAAATCTGAAGCAAAGCACCTGTAAGTACCCTTTGTGTCTATTTCTAACCCAAACTTAACGGGCCTAACACCCCTACGTTATTATAAGTATATTTTACTTTAAATGTAGTTTGCAACTGATAGTTGAACTCTCA
Organism: Bathynomus jamesi; assembly: GCA_023014485.1. Lineage (NCBI taxonomy): Eukaryota > Metazoa > Arthropoda > Malacostraca > Isopoda > Cirolanidae > Bathynomus > Bathynomus jamesi. Next base: position 80,010 of record JAJOZX010001141.1, on the reverse strand, counting down.
GTATTTCCTCTGCCTATTTCATGAAATAGGCAGAGCGAAATGAAATAAGCAATAACTTTACTTATTTCATGAATATGGCAAATGACCTGCCAATTTCATGAAATACGCATCTGGTGAATTGTAGCGTGAAATCTGGTGTGTTTGGAGCATGACACAAAGTAAACAAAAAATTTCCTTCATTCTGCCATGGGATTGAGTGTTGTGCTGCTCAGTTGGAAATTTTGTTTGCAGAGGTGCCATGCCTACCGCCCTGGTGGTAGAACTAACGCTTTTTCCTCGTTTTTTAAGAATTTCTACTGTTCTACCGCTTCAGATGCGAAATCTGATTTGGCAGTAGATTTCGCATCTAAAGTAGTAGAACGGTAGAAATTCTCAAAAATGGGGAAAAAGCGTTAGTTCTACCGCCCTGGCGGTGGACTTGGCACCTCTTTGTTTGAGCACATCATAGGGTAGAATCAGTGGAGACACTGAACAGTTTGTTGGTTTGCCAGTAACTCCAATTTAAATGGGTGTAGAGGACAGAAGGGCCCACCCATGGACAAATGAGAAATAGCCAAATAGGACGAATCCCGAGTGGGTACTGGGAAAAATTGCAAGCTGGCACAAGTACAAAGTTCAAGATTCAGAGCATTGGAGACTTCTCTGGAGTATCCGCAAGTAGAACAATCTGTTTCAATTGTTGGTTGCCTAGTGAAAGAAAACTAATTTATCTGGAAACTAAGCACAAGGGCTTAGGGCTTCGTATGCAGAAATAAGATTTATTAATTCAGTGCGGCATTCTAAGAGAGTTTCTGGTACATAAAGTGTGAAAATATGAATAGACAATGCTTACAACTGGAGTTAACATTGGTATGGCCTGCATGAAGATGAGGGCCCAATAACGATAGGGAAATACAAACCCTGATTAAGGGTCATACAGAGAGGGACGAGGAAAAGGCGGTAGAAGCAATAAAGGAAAATCCAAAATACTTCTATAGTTATACGAAAAGGAAAACAAAAACGCGCGCTACCATCGGGCCCTTAAGGGAAGGAAATAATGAACTAACGGACGATCCAAAAGAAATATCTGAAACATTGAGAGCCCAGTATAAATCGGTTTTCAGTACCCCAAAAAGTGACAAAGCGATACCTGACATAGATGCATTCTTCGAAGAGAAATTGCAAGAAGAATATAGCAGACTTTGATTTTACTCCAGAAGATGTAGCGAGAGCTATAGGACAAATAAAGTCACATTCAGCTGCAGGTCCGGACAAATGGAACGCACTGCTGATTAAAAACTGTAAAAATGAAATAGCTATACCCTTATACTGGATATGGAGAAGATCCCTAGACACTGGGGAAATACCGAGCATCTTGAAAAGAGCAAACATTGTCCCTATATATATAAAGGAAGGGATAGATCTCAAGCGAAGAACTATAGACCAGTGTCACTGACGTCCTACCTCACCAAGATATTTGAATGAATAGTCAGAGACAAAATCTATGATTTCTTGGAGACACTGGAAAGATTCAACGAAAATCAGCACGGATTCCGATCAGGAAGATCATGCCTATCACAACTTATAGAGCACTATAACAATATCCTAGATGCACTTAAAGGCAATGACAACTACGATGTCATATACACGGATTTTGCAGAAGCTTTCGACAAATGTGATCATGGTGTAATAGCACATAAAATGAAACATGGGAATAACAGGCAAAGTGGGAAAGTGGATCTACAACTTCCTCAGAGAACGTCTACAGGTCGTCAAAATTCGAGTGTATCATCATCAGAATCAGAATTACGCAGCTCAGTACCACAAGGTACAGTACTGTCCCCACTCCTGTTCATTATCATGCGAACAGACATAGACAGTGGAGTAAACAGCAACATTATAGCAACATCCTTTGCGGACGATACAAACGTCAGCAGAAAAATCAGCGATGCAAATGAAGTGGAGGCCTTGCAGAGGGACACGAACAAAATATACAAATGGTCAGAAGACAACAATATAACATTTAACACCGAGAAATTTCAGCTCTTGAGATATGGTAGAAATGAGGAATTTAGATTGCATATCATGCTTCACATAGACAGGAAATTCAGAGAAGCACGAAAGCGTCGACTTGTGGGTAATAGTGACCGATGATGCAAAATTCGAGACACAAACTCAGATTGCGATAAACAAAGCACAAAGAGTCGTGGGACAAGTACTAAGAACGTTCAAAAGGAGGGACAAGACAGTAATGATTCCCCTGCTGAGAACATTGATCATACCAAAACTTGAATACTGCTCAGTTTTGATGTCCTCATATGAAAGGAAGAAATTAATAAAGTAGAAGAAACGCAGAGACATTTCACAGCCAAGACTGATAGCTGCAAAGAACTCATCTACTGGGAAAGACTACGTAAACTAAATCTGTACTCCCTGAAAATAAGAAGAGAGAGGTACATAACGTACATATGGAAAATGATCGAAAAACTGGTACCAAACCTCAAACTAAACCCAATTACCATCCAAACAACGCTGGAAAATAGGAAAGACAGAATGTGCAGTGTTCCCAAATTAAAGGCCCGACAAGGGACCTCCTCAACACTGAAGGAAAATAACTTGGTTGTCAGGGGGCCCAAGACTCTTTAACCAGCTTCCAAAGGACCTCAGAAACGTTACAGGGGTCAAAGTTGAAGTCTTCAAGAGAAGACTAGATGCCTGGATCAGGACGGTACCAGATGAGCCGGGTGTACCCTGGCTATATGCGGTGGATAGCGCAACAGAGCAACTCGCTCTTCCACCAAGCCAGGCCAGAGGCGGGGTCACCAGCTTGACCTTCGTGTGAAGAGAGACTAACACACGGAACCTAAAAGAGGTTAACGAGGTTAAGGTATTTTAAAAGGTTATTACCTACCACTACATTTTTATACCGACTAGTAGAGGACATTGTCAATGTGAGCACTCTTAATATTTTGCAAGCCAAATAAAAGGGTGAAGACATCAAGGACATAACAAGGAACCAGCCCTTGAAACGGTCAGTCTAATGATTAGATTGGTGTTTCTTCTGTGGAAATTTCAATGAAATTTTAACACACATTATAATCGCACGTAAAAATGCTTAGTCATATTGGGTGAGCACGGTGTAGGAATTCAAGCTTGATTGCGTCTCTCCTGGATATAACTTTAAGTCTGCAAGAATAGGGCCTAACCCTTCTTCAACGTTCTTGCATCAAAGTGGGTGAGGAACAGCAAAAATAGTCTGTTAGATTAGCATTAGTATTTTAGTTTTTTAGTTTTGCTCTCGTAAAATTTCCTTTTGTGTTGAAAAGTTTAAATCTGTATTCTGTTAAGTTGTCATATTATATCGCAACAGTTAAGGTTCGGCTTCAAATGGAAACGAGTCTTTAGTCCTCCTACCTCATAGAGCAGTAGTATTTAACGTGGGAGTAATTACCCCCAGAGGGTAAGTCGGCTTCTTAGGAGAGTAACGAGCTGGCGCCACTATCCATACAAAAGCCGAGTTATGGTTCTACAAAATTTGTTTATTTTTTCTTAATTTTCCTTTGCTCATATTTGCCATTTAAAAAGGGGAGGGAGGTAATTACGGTTTTGTTGACTAGCTCAAGGGGTAACAGTGCGAAAAAGGTTAAATACCACTGTTATAGAGGAATTTATTGTGCTAGGTTGCGCCAGATTGACCATGCGGCCAACTAAACCATCTGAGTAGTATGGGCGCAAAATGGACGAGTGCAATGCAATTGCAAATGTTGATTAATGTTGCAAGAGTAGCAACCCCCTACCCCTTTGTTGCAAGCCACACATAGTGCCACCCCCTCCCCACCCCATTTGTTGCAGGGCACCTATAATGTGACAACCCCCTTTCCCCCTTGTTGCAAGGCACTCCCTAAAGGTGGGAGGGGATTCTTGCAAGAGCAACAAGGGGTTATGCAACTTGGAGGCGGAGTTATCCCCCAAGTTGCAATGAACCCCCGATGGAGGAGACCTCTTTGGTGGATAAGGTGGGACGGCCTCACCCCCGAAAGGGGGAAACCTAACCTAAGAGAGAGGAGAGGTGTTCGCTTGACAGGAGCCAAGCGCATATTAAGACTTCAGCCGAGCAGCCGTTGCCTTATAGGGCCCATAATCAGCCAGTCGGCTTAAACAACCAGTGCCTCCAGGCATTATCAGCCAGTTGGCACAGTGTACACTTCGTTTGGCACGTACACACCCGTCTATACGCCCATTTCGTTTATATGCGTCGGGCGACCGCGTTAAACTCTAGGTAAAAGGTGGAGTATAGGCGGGCTCGAGACCCGGCGGCGGCGCGTCGCTCCGCGGTTGCTAGCCAGGGTTACCTAATGATCCGTGTTAAACCTTAGGTCTAAGGTGGAGTGTAAACATCCTTCCACGTTTCTTAGGGGCAACCAGGGGATCCCGTTATTGCAACACTCGATCATGTTGTTTATCTGTGTGTTTAGTTCCCTCTCTCTCATATATATATATATATATATATATATATATATATACTTCCCCGTTTAAAAGTAGGTCTAAGGTGGAGTATAAAGCTTGATCTTCACCAGAATGAACAATTCGGACGGAAAGCAAAGGCGTGCCTTATATGTACAATTCCGGAAAAATGTTCATCTAAAAATTCGTGTAAACATCTTTCCATGGTTGGTAGGGGTACCCAGAGCGCCCTAGCAGGGATCTCTCTCTTTCTCATATATATACATATACACAGTATGTATATATATATTATATATATATATATATATATATATATATATAATAACGGGTGCGGCAAAAGTAACGCCCTTTTAATAATTGTATCTTTATAGTTTATACAGTATAATTTTTTAGTTTTATATTATTATTTTGTTATTTTTTAGTTTTTACTGAGAAAGTACTTATTATTTTTCTTAAAATGCTGTATTTTTCTTAAAAACCTTATTATTTCTCTTAAAATGCTGTAATTGATATATTTCCTTCAATAAAAGAGAATAAACTAAAAAGGGCGTTATTTTTGCCGCACCCGTTATATGCCGGATTAAAAGTAGGTCTAAGGTGGAGTGTAAAGCTTGATCTTCACCAGAATGAACAATTCGGACGGAAAGCAAAGGCGTGCCTACATAAAGGAGGGAAATGAAGAAAGGTGAAAGACATAAGCAAACATCTAATTAAACGATGTAATTAGCTGAACAATAGAAGGACATAAATATTTATAGAAAATATATATATATATATATATATATATATATATATATATATATATATATAATTATATTAAACATCGTTCTGAAAATTGCGGAGTTTGGTGGAAACGATAGATAATTTCGATTTAAAATTCCAATAAATAAACTTCTTCCCGCAGGAGTTTATTTCGAGATCATAAGATTAAAACTTCATCAGCAATTGACTCGTCGTTTAGTGTATCTCTCAAACATACGCGAATTGTACCAAATATATCTCAGCTAACCATAGTTTTTCTTGTCTTTCTACAAAAAAAAAATACGGGACTATAAACACCCTACCATTCTGAACTTTTCTCATATATATATATATATATATATATATATATATATATATATATGGGAATGAACTCAGAATGGTTCCCTGAGTTTTTTATGATACACACAGACCGTGCATGGAACAAGGAACTCTTCTGGGATAATTAAATCCACTATAGTCCGAATAAGTAATGGTAAATGACAAATACCATAGTTTTTCTTTTTCATGATGCAAGCCCGACGTGGGCAACGGGTCACTCGCAAAGAGGTCCCATAAATATAGCTTCCCTCACCAGCTATCTGCAAAGCAGACAGGATCCAGCTTTGGGACATGGATCTAAGGTTTAAACCCTAGATCCATGTCCCAAAGCTGGATCCTGTCTGCTTTGCAGATAGCTGGTGAGGGAAGCTATATTTATGGGACCTCTTTGCGAGAGACCCGTTGCCCACGTCGGGCTTGCATCATGAAAAAGAAAAACTATGGTATTTGTCATTTACCATTACTTATTCGGACTATAGTGGATTTAATTATCCCAGAAGAGTTCCTTCTTCCATGCACGGTCTGTGTGTATCATAAAAAACTCAGGGAACCATTCTGAGTTCATTCCCATCATGAAACGGACATGTTATGTGCCTTGAAAAGTGGACGCTCAATTCTGCCAGTTGAGGTTTAAGTTTTGGTTTTGGCTAAAAATATAATAGTTACCCCTTTTTCTTTGATTTATTCAATCCGACGTGAATGCAACGAGTCTTTTACTTATAGTGAGGTTCTAAATGTAGTGGGGCTAGGCTGCTTTAAACCCTAGATCCATGTCCCAAAGCTGGATCCTGTCTGCTTTGCAGATAGCTGGTGAGGGAAGCTATATTTATGGGACCTCTTTGCGAGAGACCCGTTGCCCACGTCGGGCTTGCATCATGAAAAAGAAAAACTATGGTATTGTCATTTACCATTACTTATTCGGACTATAGTGGATTTAATTATCCCAGAGGAGTTCCTTGTTCCAGGCACAGTCTGTGTGTATCATATATATATATATATATATATATATATATATATATATATACATGTTGTTTATCATTAAATTATACACCCCAGCGTCGGGTCAATCTTATTCCCATTTTCTCGAGATCGTAAACGTTGGGCTAATCATCAGCACGCAGCTGTTATTTTTAAATATATTTATTGTATCGTGGAAATTTTACAGCGGTTTTCTTCATGGGTAATTAACAATCTTCCACTTTTATGTTTCAAGACACCATAAACCGTAGTTTAGCGTTTCTCTCAAACATACGCGAATTGTACCGAGTATATCTTCCAATATCACGAAAAGAAAAACCTTCTTTTCCCGACAAACGAGAATGTACAGGCGAGCATCATTCACCATAAAACGTTTCACATTCCAACCTCAACTCGCTCTCTCTCTCTATCTCTCTCCCTCTCTCTCTCGGTCGAATACAAGATCAAAAAACAAAGCGTCTCTCGTCTCTCCACGAATGGGATATCTGACACACCGAATTTGATCCAGTATAAATTAGTGTCTTTAACGATTATTTTTCGACTTTAAACCTTTAAATTAACTTAAAATTATAAAGCGAACTAAAACTCCAAAGCGATGCCTGTAAATCCATTATTTACAACCAGTCAAAAAATAATCTTAAAAACACGAATAGATTCTGGAAACTTTTGCTACTTCTTTATTGAATCTCTTAGAATGCTCTAATGTATATATATATATATATATATTTTTTTTTTTTTTATTACCTATAAATGCGGCACCATACACTCAAACATTTTAAACCTTGCCGTATAAAAATCAACGCGAAAAGAAACAAACAACTCTCGAATTCCGACTCTAATTTTGGCTCCACATCATTACGGCTTTGACAAGACGACTCAGATAAATTTTGAGTCAAAGCGGTTTGGAAATCTAGACTCCAACAAGAAGAGAAAAAAAAATTTTGACCGCGAAAATTACGAAAATGCTCGCTATGAGAAGAAACTTTGAAAATGATGGGCGCCATCTTGAAAAACAATCACAATGATTTGACATGGAATGAGAATCGAAATTTGCTTGCAAATGAGATAACACAATGCATCTTGCTATTTAAATAACACCGGTCTGCATGAAAATCGATTTCTTTATTTTGAGTTGTGATTCTGAAGCAGTTCGCTGCGCTGAATTAAAAAATGCTACCAGTTTTTTTCTATCACCCACAGTTTTAAAGTTATTAGCAAAACAATTTTGGGGCGTTTTGTAATTTTTTACCTTTTTTATCTTTAATTAATTTCGTTTTTTCAGATTTTTCAGATAGATAATTCTAACATTACGTCCTTAAAATTTTAATAATGGCTTCTAGAGGATGTACCCATAGTCCAGACATATTTTGTTATATTTGTGGTCGGTATGTTGTTGTAAAACAAAGGACAAATGTAACGACCTTCATTAAGAGAGCTTATCATGCTTATTTTGGAATTAAATTAGGAGATCAAGACAAAAGTTGGGCTCCACACAAGGTTTGTCTTACGTGTGTTGCGGCACTAAAGAATTGGAGCAAAGGTAAAAAGAAAAATTTGCCATTTGGGATCCCTATGGCATGGCGCGAGCCTAGAAACCATACCGACGACTGCTACTTCTGTTCTTGCAATGTTAAAGGTTATAATGCAAAGAATAAAGAGAACCTTCAATACCCAAGTCTTCCATCTGCAATAAGGCCGGTACCCCATGGTCCAGAAGTTCCTATTCCCCGCCCCCCACCCGAGAGTCTGGATCAATACAATTCAGATTCTGATTCAGCTCCAAATCCAGACAATGATGATGTTTATGAACAGCCAACAGCTGTCCGAGATCCTCCTAAACCATTGACCCAAGCCGAACTAAATGACTTAGTCAGGGATTTGAATCTGCCTAAGGACTCTGCAGAACTTTTGGGGTCTAGATTGCAGAGAACAATTTATTGGCATCCGACACATACTTCGCTTGGTACAGAAATCATGAGAAAGACTTCGTGCCTTTTTTCGAAGAAGATGGTCCCTTGGTATTTTGCAAGGACATCACAGGATTAGTGTGTAAGCTAGGCATCGAATACCAAACCAGTGACTGGAGGTTGTTTATAGATTCCTCTAAAACCAGTCTAAAAGGAGTGTTACTGCACAACGGTAACAAATATGCATCAATCCCAGTGGCCCATTCTACTCATTTAAAAGAGACCTATGATAACATGAAACTGCTTCTGGAAAAAATTCAGTATCAAAATCACAGATGGATATTGTGTCGGGATCACAAAGTCCTTTGCATGTTACTTGGGCAGCAATCAGGATACACTTAGATGCCATGTTTCATCTGCGAATGGGATAGTCGAGCACGTGACCAGCACTGGAAGAGGAAAACTTGGCCTCCTTGAGAGAATCTTACCCCAGGATCAAAGAACATTTTACATGAACATCTAGTTGAACCAAATAAAATCCTCCTACCACCCTTGCACATTAAGTTCGGCTTGATGAAGCAGTATGTCAAAGCATTGAATAGAGAAGGTTGTTTCAAGTACATTTGTTCAAAATATCCAAAGATTAGCTACGAGAGAATAAAGGAAGGTGTTTTTATAGGTCTTCAGATTAGAAAGTTATTGACAGACGATCATTTCCTGAACACAATGACCAATAGAGAAAAAGAAGCATGGCTTGGTTTCAAAGATGTTGAAAACTTCTTGGGAAACTACAAAATCCAAAATTATGAAAGACTGGTGGAAAATATGCTTAAAAAGTTTTGCGCCTTTGGCTGCAACATGAGCCTGAAAGTTCACTTCTTATTTTCGCATCTTGACCGTTTTCCCGAAAATCTCGGAGATGTCAGTAGGAGCAAGGGGAACGATTTCACCAGGACATCAAAACCATGGAAAGAAGATATCAAGGAAGATGGCATACAAATATGATGGCGGATTACTGCTGGTGTCTACAACGAGATCAGCCTAACGCACAGCATAAGAAAACATCAAAGAAGCACCGGTTTAGTCGTCATTAGTCAGATCTACCTTCGTAGTCTTAAGTCTTTGGAATAAGCCTGAAATGTTTGCAAGTAAAGAAGGTAAATATATTTTGTTTCTTTCAGTTATTTTTTTATTCTTTCATAAACAAGCAATTGCTTGTCCAAGAGCTAGGAGCTATTTAATTCTGCTTTAATTAGGTTTTACTCTATCACCTAAAGATTTCGTGCTACAAGGGGTGTTGTAATACCTCATCTGTCCCCAAATGTTAACCACCCATTGATGGGAAGGGAGAGAGTATTTTGCTGGGAACGGACTGGTTGTTATATATATTTACCCTACATTATTATGCAAGCGTTACTGTAGTCTATAACAACAAAATTTATGGTTTAGCATGTGAAATCCAATGTTGGTCTCGATAAGATGGTTCACATTTGGGGATAAATGGGGGATTTATGACACACCCTGTAGTAAGAAAACCATACGTGATAGGGAAAAACTAAATATATTTTTGAGATCAGCGCCCTCAAATTATATAGAATCACCAACTAGTTTGTAAAAATCGATCAACACGTTTTCAAATGTGTACTGGTGTAATCGAACCAGAATATTTATTAATGCTATAATACGGGTAGCAACAATTTTGACCGAAATATAAGGCAACGTGGGAGAGCCTTTATATTTATATAAAGGAACACCGCTTGCCACCAAAATGTAGTAATTAAGACCTTTTAACCTTTCTTATGTTGATTTTTTATACCATTTTCTCTCTCTTTATTTCATTTCTCTTTATCCTTCATCATTCTCTTTACACTCGCTTCGCTGTACTTTATAAATACGTGTAGACGTGACCGAGTGGAGGCCGTTATAATTTGAACTGGGCATGGGGGACGGGGGATTAATATACAACCGATTAATACTTTACTAACTTTATTTATACCAAAAGCACTTTTAGTTAAGCGGGGTAATGCGGGGGGGGGGGGAGTAACGTTAACTTTTTAAGTCGGAGAGAGACGTAATACTATTTTAAATTTACAACTACATCGTAACACACAAAAACACCTTCTTAACCCCAAGGCCGACCGATGACTGAAGGGCATTTCTGCCCAGCCAAACGTTTTCACGAGCTAAACACATTTTTATTCACACTCCGTCTAATTCTGCGTCTTGTCAAAAACATTTAAAAACGTAGAAGATTGAGATCTATCCAACAATAAAGAATTATGAAATGCTTCGATATATATATATATATATATATATATATATATATATATATATAGAGTAGAGCATTCTAAGAGATTCAATAAAAAAGTAGCACAAGTTTCCAGAATCTAGTGGAGTTTTTAAGATTATTTTTTGAATGGTTGTAAATAATGGATTTACATGCATCGCTTTGTAGTTTTAGTTCGCTTTATAATTTTAAGTTAATTTAAAGGTTTAAAGTCGAAAAATAATCGTTAAAGACTAATTTATACTGGATCAAATTCGGTGTGTCAGATATCCCCATTCGTGAGAGACGAGAAACGCTTTGTTTCTTGATCTTGTATTCGAGAAAGAGAGATAGAGAGAGATAGAGAGAGAGAGAGAGAGAGAGAAGAGAGAGAGAGAGGAGAGAGAGAGATTGAGGTTGGAATGTGAAACGTTTTATGGTGCATGATGCTCGCCTGTACATTCTCCTTTGTCGGGAAAAGAAGGGTTTTCGTGATATTGGAAGATATATTCGGTACAATTCACGTATGTTTGAGAGAAACGCTAAACTACGGTTTATGGTGTCTTGAAACATAAAAGTGGAAGATTGTTAATTACCCATGAAGAAAACCGCTGTAAAATTTCCACGATACAATAAATATATTTAAAAATAACAGCTGCGTGCTGATGATTAGCCCAAGTTTACGATCTCCAGAGAATGGGAATAAGATTGGCCCGACGCTAGGGTGTATAATTTAATGATAAACAACATGTATATATACATATATATATATATATATATATATATATATATATGTATATATATATATATAGAGAAAAGTTCGGAATGGTAGGGTGTTTATAGTCCCGTAATTATTATTTTTTTTTGTAGAAAGACAAGAAAAACTATGGTTAGCAGAGATATATTTGGTACAATACGCGTATGTTTGAGAGATACACTAAACGACGAGTCAATTGCTGATGAAGTTTTAATCTTTATGATCTCGAAATAAACTGCGGAAAGAAGTTTATTTATTGAAATTTTAAATCGAAATTATCTATCGCTTCCGCCAAACTCCGCAATTTTCAGAACGATGCTTAATATAATTATATGTATATATATATATATATATATATATATTATTTTCTATAAATATTTATGTCCTATGGTTCAGCTAATTACAGCGTTTAATTAGATGTTTGCTTATATCGCTTTCACCTTTCTTCATTTCCCTCCTTTATATAGGCACGCCTTTGCTTTCCGTCCGAACTGTTCATTCTGGTGAAGAAGCAGAAAGCCACAGACAAGAAGGAAAGAAACATCCATTATGTTGGAAAGGGACTATATTTTGTACAATGCAACGTTTCAAGCACAAACTATGCTCATCTTCAGGCATAAAATTCTAAAAAGTTAAAAAACAGAATATTAAGAACCATAATGAATGACAAATATAAAATACAAAATAATTTAAGGAAAAAATCCAAACTAAAAGTTCACAAGTTTTTTAAAAACACTAAAATGAAAGTCACACACCAAAAAGAATCACACACCTTAAGTCTAAGTAGCACAGATTCCGAGGCAAAACTAATACTAACAGAAGCATCTAAAAACAAGTAGAGGTTGGTTGTTAAAAATGTTCAGTTAAGACGGAGGGGAACGGATGAATTATCAGAATTGAGCGAAGGGGACAGAGTTTTAATATATAATGATTCTAAAAGTCTTAAAGTTTGCTCACACGGAGCGGAATCTAAAATGTTAAAATTAGCTAAAGTTATATCCACTTTGCATTGAATAACATGGCTGCGTATAGCTGAAGCTTCTTTAGTTCTCAGTGGTTTGTTAGTTCTATGGCTTATGCCCATGTGGGCACAGAAACGCGACTCGAGGCTCCGCACAGTGCTATCAATATAGCTCCGATCACATCGGGGACACTTGAATTCATATACAACAGCACTGCGCAGAGCATCCGATACACGGTCTTTTACATTAAAAAATGAGCCAATAGAACGACGGTTAACAAATACTAGTTTAAAATCTATTTGACAATAAAATTTACTAAGAAGCGGCATAAGGTTATTGCGGCAATATGAATTCAGATATCCCATTTCTGGGAGTACAAGATAATATACATCTTTAGGAACATTAAAATTATACGTTTTTGGTTTATAAATGTTAGCTAAAAATTTATTGATAGCGCTTTCTACGGTCTGCAAAGGGTAACCATTATTAACAAAATATTTTCTTAAAAAAACAAATTCATTATGCAAAGACTGTAATTAGAACATAAATTATACGCTCGGTTAAGTAGTGTGTTAACAGATGCCAGCTTGTATTTAAAATCACAGTAACTTAAAAAATTGAGTCCAAGACCGGTGAACGTCTTCTTTCGAAACGCTGAAGTAATAATGGAGTCACTCTCCCTGCTAATTAGTAAATCCAAAAAAGGCAGCTTGGAATCTGATTCTTCCTCCAGAGTAAACTTTATATTTGGGTGTAAGTTATTTAAAAAAGTAAAAAATTGATGAGCACTGTTAGCATCGGTAAAAACTGCAAAAATATCAACATATCGTCTATAAAAAATAGGCCTTATAGGGGGAGGAGGCTGGGTAAACATTTTAGTTTCTAAAAAAGTCATAAAAAAATCTGCAGCCAATGGGCCGATCGGAGATCCCATGCCCACGCCATCAATCTGCTGGTATATGTCTCCATTAAATGTAAAAGTACTACCTTTAAGAGTTAGCTCTAACATGGAATTAAGGTCATTTTTATCAAAACTTTGAAATTTGGGAATTACTGAAAACCTTGTCAAAGATAATTTTACGAGTTTCATCCACAGGGATATTGGTAAACAGGGAACTAATGTCAAAACTTACCAAGTAATGGTTGGAGTTAAATTAAATTTCTTATCAAGAAGTTCCCTCTGAAAGGACGCGGAATCAGAAATAGTATACTCATTTTTGGAGAAGGGAGAAAGCAAACCAACCAAAAATTTGGCAAGATTATACGAGGGCAAGCTATATGATGCCAGAATAGGCCTCAAAGGAGTTCCGGGTTTGTGTATCTTAGGGAGACTGTATAATCGTCCCAAATCACATCCCGTTGCAAAAAGTTTTTTATAAGTTATCACATCTATTGCTTTTTTAGTTTTCAAAGATGAGAGAAACCTATTAATTTTATCCTCAAGCCGTAAGATTACAATTTTAGCACAATCCTTAATTAGTTTAAATTTCGAAACATCTTTTAACAATCCTAAAGTTTTATTAACGTAATCCGCACGATTGAGAATAACAACACCCCTACCCTTATCTGGCCTAGTAACTAAAATGTTAGGATTACGGGACAGATCGCAAAGAACACCAACATCAAATTTTCGAAACATGATAGAATTAGGGCGGCAGTTGACTTTTTGAAACAAATTATTCACAACATTTGACATTTCTGAAGAAAACCTGTCAAAATTACCTTTGATGGGTTGTGATTTAAGACAAACAATAATTTTTCAAACGGCAATAAAAAGCGGGGTTTAGAGAAATTAAACAGGAACTTTAAAGTGCAGGCCCAAAGAAAGCAAAAACTTTTCTCTCGCGGACAATGTATAATCTGAAAGGTTAATATAGTCCCTTTCCAACATAATGGATGTTTCTTTCCTTCTTGTCTGTGCCTTTCTGCTTAAATATATATATATTATATATATATATATATATATATAATGAGAGAGAGAGAACTAAACAAACAGATAAACCGTGGAAGGATGTTTACACTCCACCTTAGACCTACGGTTTAACACGGATCATTAGGTAACCCTGGCTAGCAGCCGCGGAAGGACGCGCCGCCCCCGGGTCTCGAGTCCGCCTACACTCCACCTTAGATCTACAGTTTAACGCGGTTGCCCGACGCATATAAACGTAATGGGCGTATAGACGGGTGTGTACGTGCCAAACGAAGTATATACTGTGCCAACTGGCTGATGATGCCTGGAGGCACTGGCTGATTAAGCTGACTGGCTGATTATGGGCCCTATAAGGCAACGGCCGCTCGGCTGAAGTCTTGATATGCGTTTGACTCCTGTCAAGCAAACACCTCTCCTCTCTCTCTCTCTCCTCTCTCTTAGGTTAGGTATACCCTTTTGGGGGGTGAGGCCGTCCCACCTTATCCCCCAGAGAGGTCTCTCCCAGCGGGGTTTTATTGCAACTTGGGGGATAACTCCGCCTCCAAGTTGCACAACCCCTTGTTGCTCTCGCAGCAACCCCTCCCCCCTTTAGGGGGTGACTTGCAACAAGGGGGAAAGGGGGTTGGCACTATGGGTGCCTTGCAACAAAAAGGGGGCACTAGGTGTGGCAGCAACAATGGGGGAGGGTGTTGCCACTCTTGCAACATTGATCAACATTTGCAATTGCATTGCACTCGTCCATTTTGCACCCATACTACTCGTCTGTACGCGTTCCCAGCTGACAGATCTAGAATGCGTTGCTTTTCTACTTTTAACATTTAGAAGTTTGGTACGATTTTTCGGTCGTATCACTATGAAATATTCATATAGCTATTTTGGCTTCAATTCAGATTACTTGTTAAAATAATGAAAATAATTAAAAAGTGACCACAAAATCAAATTTTTCTGTATATTTTATATTAGGGAGACTGTTTCACCAAAAACTGTCTTCGAAGGGGTCACGCGAATGAGTATCGGTTTGCGCGACTTTAAATTTCCCTTAATTTCACTAATTTTTAAAAATTAGACATAACAACTAATTACAAATTAAAAATCTACAGGAAATTTTGTATTAAAATTTATATAAAACAAATAATTTAAACTTTACGAGGTCCTCTGCTCCCGTATTGTAAATGATTACATATTTTCTTTTCGCTCACTGTTGGTTTGGTTCGATATTTCCAACAAATAGCCAATAACACTTAACAGTTAACAATTAACAATACGGTGAGGTAGTAAATTTTTTTGATTGACTGAAGCACTTTCTTCAAACTTTACACAACTTACCCTAAAAATTAAGAACATTTTATTAATAATACCGAGCAGCAAAACATTTGCGGTCAATTAATATCGTTATTACAACATTACTTCTTTCAATACAGGATTTCTAGTTATTGTTTCACCAAAGACTTCAACAGAATCAAAACTTCTCACTCTACAAAAAGCTACATGAAGCTGTCCATATGTAAAAACAGGCTTAGGAATATAAATACAAAACATTTGCGGTCAAATTAGTATCTTTATGAAGCCATCCTGAGAGCAATGCAGCAGAATTAGCAAGATGCTATGGCAATTGGAAGAAAATTTGGGAACTCAGATTTATTTTACGTTTACTCGCAATCCAAGATGGACTAAAATCGCTAAAAACACTGAAGCTTATCAAAGGCCAGAACATAGGCCAGATATTGTTGCGAGGGTTTTTCACATGAAACTTAAAGAGCTGCTTCATTATTTAACAATAAAACATACAGTATATTCGGGAAGCCAAGTGCATTTTTGTACGTAGTTCATGCACCCTCAAATTTCAGCTGGCAGGACCCGCCAAAAAATGACGGGTTGAAGTTTCCTACATATTCCACACTATCCCAACACCTCCCACACCCCCTCCCCGCCATAAAAATGACGGGTTGGAGTTTCCAACATTCCCCACACCATTCCCACACCCAACTCCACCTGAACAGACCAAAAGGAACTTTTTTTCTTCTATAAACTTTTTCTCTATCTGGATTCGTTTAAAAGTTGCGCATACGCGCACGCGTGCGGGAACGAAACAATAAATATTCTTAGGATTCCCCCAGAACAGAGACCTTTCCAACGGTGTAAGGATGAATACCTACGTTGAGCGGTTTCCAAGAAAATCGACGGACAGACAGAAGGAGAGAAACTGCATATAATTATTACAGATAGGCCTAATTATGATCTGTACGAAGCAGTCGATATCTCATTACAATACAGATGTAGCAATCTTAAATTTTAAACTCATTAAGTAACTAAATTCATCTAACTTACCCTAACCTATCTAACCTATCTAATTTATCTAACCTATCTAACCTATCTAATTCATCTAACTTACCCTAACCAAGCAGTCTATCTTTTCCTCCAATTATAAACCATTAAATTCAGTCATTATAAATTTTAACTGTGAAGAGAATATGAGATAAGTGGTTATACATGAATCGCTGACCTTGTGGAACTCGAGTAGTTCCTCGGGTTGATCGCACATGACTGAAAACATGTAATCTTCAGTCAGGGAATAAACTTCATTGTAAGCACCTCCTTCTTTCAACTTAAAGGATTTATGGAAGTTACCTTTTTGAAAGTACACAACAATGTTATTCATCTCCTTCGCGATGTTGGCCTTTGTTTCATTCGTTTTGCATATCTATTTTCAATTAAAGGGAAGAAATGAACATGAAATGAGTACTGAAAATGATGTCTATATTCGTACAAAAAAAGAATAATGTTGATGTAGAATTTTTAGTAATATTCAATAGGAATCGACTTCCCAGACTTAATTATATCTCATCCTAAAAGCGAGTTATTAGACACTAATGGCGATGTTGGTTAGTGAGATAAAACCATTCTTTTAGTGAATATCTAACTTAGAATCGACGATTTGGCGGAAGAGCTCAGAATGCCCACCCTCCGCTTTCTGCCACTCTAGAATGCGTTTATTAACTGAATAATAAACTTGTTGGAGCAATTCCTTATCGTTTCTGAAAGTATCATCTTCCACCTGAATTGAAGTTTTCAGTTCTACAATAGAGCGGGACTTGAATTTGAAAACGTTTTATAAACTTCGAGCATGAGTCAGTCACTTGTGAAGATGGCAGTTGTCCAATGTCAGCAAGGGCAGAGTGGACATTTTTAGCTCTTCCGTTAAATCCTGATTACAGGTTAGATATTCACTAAAAGAATAATTTTATTTCATTAATCAACAGCGCCATTCATGTAGTCAGGTAGTTTAAGAAAATGAAGGAGACATTCCGGACAAAAGCACCAACTTTTTTCTGACACTTTATTAGATCATATTATTCAGCTTTTTTATTGGAACCAAAAAATCTGACATGGATTATAAAATCCATTTGGCCCGTTGCAATACTGACCCTAATAATTTTGGTATGAAATTACACCTAAAAGGCATCGGATTTTCCAATCTTCCTATATAGTAAAATTAGGATATAAGATTGTCAATCCTGTGTATGTAGAACATGAAAACACTGTAATTCAGTATATTTAGAATACAAAACACTAATTTGATATATCACCATATTAAACAGCTAAACAAAAAATAAAAACATCATAATGTATGTAGAATATAAAATCACTTCAATTCAAAACATACAGCGAGTTCAGTTATATGTCACATTTGCACCTGCCGTTTCCTCCAATAGGCGAAGTAGGCGACTGCCTAGGGCACCGCGGCGGTTAGGGTGCCCCCATCATTGACTGCATTGAAAGTGGATCGAACAGTCATTCTACGTATCTTGGAAATGTGATCCAAAATCAGCACATTGCTTCCATTAGTAATAACATCCTGGATGCAATGGTAACAGAAATTAAGCAGTCCAAATATTACTCAATTATTTTGGATTGTACCCCTGACATTAGCTACCAAGAGCAGATGTCTGTTATCATTAGGACGGTGGTAGTGAAACTAGATAATTCGCCAGAAATCAAAGAACACTTCATGGGATTTCTGATAGTTTCACAAAGTACACGTCTTGGTCTGTCTGCTCTCATTTTGAGGAGACTTGAGGAGTTGATTATTCACTTTGACGACTATAGGGGACAGTCTTACGACAACGGAGCCAACATGAAAGGAAGGAACAAAGGTGTACAAGCAAGACTGTTGGAGAAAAATTCCCGCACTCTGTATGTTCCAACTTCCTTGCGAAGCACACACGTTGAATTTGGTAGTGGCTGATGCAACGAAAAGCTCCATAGATGTAATCAGCTACTTTGGAAATGTGCAAAAACTGCACACTTTATTCTCAGCAACGCCACAGAGATGGGCCATCTTGAAGCAACGGGTGAATGTCACACTAAAATCCTGGAGTGAAACAAGATGGGAGAGCCGACTGAATAGCATAGAAGCTTTGCAATACCAGGCCTCTAGCATAAGGGATGCACTATTGGAGGTTAGACAAATCCACAGATCCTCTTACCAAAGTCAAGGCACAATCTTTGGCAGAAGAGGTTGGTTCTTTCCGCTTCCAGATTTGCAAAGTGGTGTGGTATGACAGCCTTACCAAAGTGAATCGTGTGAGCAAGCTCCTGCAATCTGACACAATGCAGCTGGATGTGGTAGTTGACCTCCTCATGAAAGCAAAAACTTCACTGACAAGCTATCGAGACAAAGGGTTTGCTGCAGCACATGTCCCCATATTGTCAAACTGTGGTCCTTAGCTGCCTGACTAATGTCTAAACAGTCTAATAACTCAAGTACTTTTAACATGAGATACAACTAAGTTTGGGAAGTCGGCTCTCGCCTATATATATTGAAATAAGCAAAGTATTGCTTATTTCCTGGAATTGGCAGAGGAAAAACAGAGTTCAGCTGTCAGTTACAAACTATATTTAAAGCAAAACATACTTAAAGCAAAATATACATGCAAGTACCTAACCTATTTTGATGCGTTTTTGCACGTATGGGGTGGTGGCACGAGCTGTTACAAAGGTTACAGGAGCATCTTTTGTTCAGAGAGCTGCTTCGGCAGTTAGGTTAGGTTAGGTTATGTGTGGTTAGGTTATGAAATGCTTGATATTTTACGATGATATTTCAGTTTAAATTTAATTAAATGGCAAAAGCTCCATTCTGATACTTCTCAAGGACAGGACAACATCTAAACGGTAAATAGTTTTGTCTCTGATAAAAATTAACAAACTTTTTAGGTGTACACGCACCACTGTGAATCTTTAATAGAAAAGAGTAGCTATATGCGCATGGCTGCTTAAGCATTTCATAACCTAACCTAACCACACCTAACCTAACCTAACTGCCAAACCAGCTATCCGACCAAAATGTTCCTGTCTAAAAGCTGGAAACTTTTGTAACAGTTCCTGCCACCCACACCATAAGTGTAAAAAAGCATCAAAATACAATAGGTTACGTACTTGCCTGTATATTTTGCTTTAAGTATATTTTACTTTAAATATAGTTTTGCAATTGACAGTTGAACTCAGTTTTTCCTCTGCCTATTCCATAAAACTGGCAAGGTGAAATTGCTTGTTTCATGAAATAAACAATAACTTTGCTTATTTCATGAATTTGGCAGATAGCCTGCCAATTTCATGAAATAAGCAATAATTTGCTTATTTCATGAAATACACAGTTTCACCGATTACACTTAACAATATATATATATATATATATATATGATACACACAGACCGTGCATGGAACAAGGAACTCTTCTGGGATAATTAAATCCACTATAGTCCGAATAAGTAATGGTAAATGACAAATACCATAGTTTTTCTTTTTCATGATGCAAGCCCGACGTGGGCAACGGGTCTCTCGCAAAGAGGTCCCATAAATATAGCTTCCCTCACCAGCTATCTGCAAAGCAGACAGGATCCAGCTTTGGGACATGGATCTAGGGTTTAAAGCAGCCTAGCCCCACTACATTTAGAACCTCAATATAAGTAAAAGACTCGTTGCATTCACGTCGGATTTAATAAATCAAAGAAAAAGGGGTAACTATTATATTTTTAGCCAAAACCAAAACTTAAACCTCAACTGGCAGAATTGAGCGTCCACTTTTCAAGGCACATAACATGTCCGTTTCATGATGGGAATGAACTCAGAATGGTTCCCTGAGTTTTTTATGATACACACAGACCGTGCATGGAAGAAGGAACTCTTCTGGGATAATTAAATCCACTATAGTCCGAATAAGTAATGGTAAATGACAAATACCATAGTTTTTCTTTTTCATGATGCAAGCCCGACGTGGGCAACGGGTCTCTCGCAAAGAGGTCCCATAAATATAGCTTCCCTCACCAGCTATCTGCAAAGCAGACAGGATCCAGCTTTGGAACATGGATCTAGGGTTTAAAGCAGCCTAGCCCCACTACATTTAGAACCTCAATATAAGTTTTCTTTGATTTATTCAATCCGACGTGAATGCAACGAGTCTTTTACTTATATTGAGGTTCTAAATGTAGTGGGGCTAGGCTGCTTTAAACCCTAGATCCATGTCCCAAAGCTGGATCCTGTCTGCTTTGCAGATAGCTGGTGAGGGAAGCTATATTTATGGGACCTCTTTGCGAGAGACCCGTTGCCCACGTCGGGCTTGCATCATGAAGAAGAAAAACTATGGTATTTGTCATTTACCATTACTTATTCGCACTATAGTGGATTTAATTATCCCAGAAGAGTTCCTTGTTCCATGCACGGTCTGTGTGTATCATAAAAAACTCAGGGAACCATTCTGAGTTCATTCCCATACATACATATATATATATATATATATATATATATTATATATATATATATATATATATAATATATATATATATATTAAAGATAAAGCATTTTCTGCAATTTATCCCATTGAATTATTAGAGAAATACAGTATATTTCACTCAATGTCAAAAAGTGATAATAAATAATTTAGATGAAATTATAAATTTGTTTCTGTAGCCAAAGGCCACAATAACGATGACGACATACAGGCATGAGTAGTGTTCATTATTTAGATACAGTATTATTTATTCATTTATTTGTTTTTCTCGGTTCAAGTATTTTTATATACAATATTCATTTGAGTTTAAGTTCATTTAAATATAGTTTTATGTCAATACCATTATTGAATCGTTGATGCTTTCTTGTATGGCACTCCTCCAAAGATGAACTTCTTCATCAGTTCTGCATCCCAAAGTGAGACACGAATTTGTGCCAAGTTTTATCCTGAGGAGTAAAATTTAAAGATAAGTGTGTTAAAAGTGATATGTTAATGATATCGTCAAACGCGGTGTTCGTGTTAACTTTAAGCGGGTACACCCGCGAGCTGTAGTTCTTGGAATTTTTATTTTCAAGTAAATGGCAAACCCAAATCTACGTTTGTTTGTAAACAAATATTCATAAATGAAGTAATACCATCACGTTCCTATGCATTTTACGAGATTTCGCTTTTGTGGGTAAAACTGTTTTATTCTGCAACTGAAAAGAATTTTCCACCGAGTTCCATTTGGAGTAACACTAAACACACTGACAAACACATTTCTTCGACAGTTCACTCATATCCACGTTCTCTCTCTCTCGAGTTCCTTCTTGCGGTTATATCACCTTTTATGCCAGCGGGTAACACTATTTCCCTGTAAACGAAGTGAAGACACTGAGGTCAGGAGTTCGACTCCCGATGGTGCTGGTAATATTAATTCGAGAGTTAGCGCAATGGGGCGCATTAGTCTGGCATGAGGAATGTGTCAGTTTCTGGTCCTCCTCACTAATTATTATTATTATTATTATTATTATTATTTCGACCAGGAGTTCCCAACCTTTTTAGATCGATGTACCAGTTTTTTCTACCATGCTTTTCTAAGTACCGCCATTAAGGAAGGAAGGTGGTACCACCTAACTAAATCCGTATAGTACAGGATCTGGCCTAGAGTTCGTATAAATTTCTGGGTGCAGAGGTTTTGACGACTGATCTAGACTAATTTTGGGGCGTAGAATCCGAATTTTTCTATGCCATCAAACCAAATTGGTGCGAAAGTGGTCAAAATGGCAAAATTGGCAAAAATGGCAAAATTTTGTCAGTTTTTCATATTTTTGTCATATTCTTGAGTTGAAAATTTTTTTAAGGGCAATTGTTTGTTTGAGAATCTATGTTGTAACATACTGCTGCCTGAACCAAGAAAACTGACAAAAATGTAAAAAGATAAGCAGAAATAGCAAAAAATTAAGTAAATTTTGTCAAAAAATCGCAAAAATGAAATTTTTGGCTATTTTGGTGCATAAACTAGCTCTAACCAATCTTATCGAACTAAATAGTCAAGAAATTAGATATTAATAGCTCTACTAAAATTTCCTAACACAAAAACATGTACAAATGTCTAAATTTTGGGTTACAATGATTAAAAATGGTTGTAGAATATTTGAAAAAATAGACAAAATATAAAAAATATTGCTAATTTTATAAAACTCTTAGGTTTGCATGCTGTAAAAGACTGTTAGATAAGATCATGTATTATTTCTGATGATGAAGTTCACTGAAAATCTTGCAAAAGTGGCAAAGAGTTTGGCAAAAATGACAAAAACTGTCAAGGCCGCTTATGTGATTGAAAAAGAGTGTTACTGTCACTCACTCTAATAAATGATCGTTTGCCTTGTATTTAGAGACTTGGAAATCTTGACTTATTGTACCTCGTTCATGTCTTGGTCCAGTCGAGATAATTTATTGGCAAGGAAGAACGCTTTGTAACTTGCCAAGCCGGAGGGTTGACTCTGGAGCTTCACTGATCTTATTAGTATGCTGTTGTGTTGGTGCAGAGCTTAATGGAGCATTTTGGAATAAAACTAGCACCGTATCGTGTGTCGAACCAATTCCAGACAAGGTATTTTCCAAGGTGTCAAAATTATCCATTGCTGCTTGAATTGGATGGTTTTGATCAAATACTGGAGGAACTGGAACTCTATGTGAACCACATAAAGATATTGTACGTTTTGCTAGTGCAAAATTTATTTTGCGAACTTCTTGATATCCTACACAAATGCTCCGTTTGTTTGCAATTTCAATAAGATCTTTAGACTGTGACAGGTTATGTATAGTTTGAGAAAATCCGACATGCAATGGGGTGGGCTCCAAACCATTATGAAGGATGTAAAACAACATCTGGAAGATAGTGTCACACTTCAGCATCAACTGATTGTTGCTATCTGATCCATCCATATTGGAGGACGTTCATTTTGGAAGCGTTTTAAGGCTAGATCAAGATCGTTTGGATCACAATAGCTAGAGCGTAAACCAAAACTGTAAGTTTTTAACTCTTTCCTTAGGTCCTTAGCAACGTTTTCGACGGATGATTTCCGCAAAGTTTCAACAATTCTTGCACTCTCAATCTGGACAGAATAAACCATCTGGGATTTTCGTTTGTTGGTTTGTTGCTAGGATATGTAAAATAAATGGTGTCCTTAAATTTGTCTATAAGCAGGCTCTTAACCAAATAGTTACTGATAGATTCATCCTGGTTCAGCTTTTTATTGATCTCTTGTCTCAAGTAGGTGACACTGTATCCACAGCTTGTGAAGTCTATTTTTGAGACTACATCATTAAACGCTTCTTGAACCATGTCAGTAGAACCTATAACTTCATTTTCTTGCTGTCTGTTTTCCAAAATCGTCTCTATTCTGCGATCATAGGCTGCAAAATGCTTCTTTGTACAATTATTATGATAGAATACATCTGCAGCGAATACATCTTTGTATTCGTTCAACATCGCTACTCTGGTAAAAACATCGTCTTGGAACAAGTGAGCATAACTCAATAACTTTTGGGCACGACCTGGAGTACATTTCCGAAACAAATCATGGTCAATGTTTCCACCTTTCAATTTGACTCGAGCTGAACCACAAAATACACACACTTTCATATCCTTGATATGCTGTGTTTTAATCCTTTTGCTTGAACTATTTTCTGGAAGAGTTAATGCTTCCCCTAAGGAGGAATCGGAGGGTTCAGATTCAGCATTTTTAGACTTCTGGCTACGTTCAACGAACTTTTTATATGTTGCATAGCACGAAGTGCTGTGATACTGGATATAAGGAGTCTGACTCTCAGTAAGAGCTTTCAAACGCTTGCTTCTGTCATCATTTGGGTACGCAGAAGCCAACTGAAGCAAATTTTTTATTCCATGTTCTCTGCTTCTCAAATATTTCTCTCCACTTGGGCTTTTGTTCTTCTGGCACAAGATACATTTACCAAGGTTTGAGCTATGCTTCTTTTCTGGCATAAGTTGACATACATCCTAAAAAAATAAAATATACTAAGACTTCTTGCAATTGCAATTATAATAAACTGGTTCTATTCTATACATATAACAATTAATTTGTAGCACATTGGTCTTTATATTTATGTTTTAAATATTCAATTCGATTATTACTTACCATGATCTATCATCTGTTGAATCACATAATGAATACAGGGATCCTCAATTTGTAGCTACTACCAATACTAAACCTGAAACCCAATAAATATGACTTAGTTACTCTAAAGAAATCAAATAAATCAATTCTATAAGAAGTTCAAGCATTCTACAACAAGCAAGCCTAAGTACAACATAAAATTAGTATTATTTTTTTATATTTTGGCTATTTTTTCAAGTATTTTACAAACATTTTTATCGATTTATACCCGAAATTTAGACATTTGTGCATACTTTGTTTTAATAAATTCTTGCAGAGCTACTAATATCTAATTTCTTGACTATTTAGTTCGATATGATTGGTTAGAGCTAGTTTATGCACCAAAATAGCCAAAAATTTCATTTTTGCGATTTTTTGACAATATTTACTTAATTTTTTTACTATTTTTGCTGTTATTTTTTGAGAGTTTTGTCAGTGTTCTTGGTTCAGGCAGCAGTATGTTACAAAAACAGATTCTCAAACAAAAAATTGCCTTTAAAAATTTTTCAACTCAAGAATATGACAAAAATACGAAAAACTGATAAAATTTTGCCATTTTTGCCAATGTTTTGCCATTTTGACTACTTTCGCACCAATTTGGTGCGATGGCATAGAAAAATTCGAATTCTGCGCCCCAAAATTAGTCTAGATCAGTCGTCAAAACCTCTGCACCCAGAAATTTATATGAACTCTGGGCCAGATCCTAGACTAGTAGGGACGGGACTGTGGTGTTCAGTCTTGATTTTTCAGCCTTATCTAAAATGTTATATTTATTTTAATGATATTGATCGACATTTGTAGAGAATAAAAAATTTGGCCAACAATGCATCATATTCCATCTTTGGGACCTCAGCGTTGTATCAGATCATTTAAATGAAATGCCAGTCATTAACTTTTAGGTTGGGGGGGGGGGGGTTCGACTCCCGATGGTGCTAGTAATAATAATCCAGGAGTTAATGCAATGGGCCTCGTTAGAGTAGCTTGAGTACTGTGCCAGCTTGTGGTCTTCCTCGTTGATTATATTATTTATCATTATGTTGCACTGCAACATCCGCATGGGAACTGGGGTCGGCCGCACATAGGATCGTCTCGCGACTCACTATTGACGATTTGGGTGGTGACGACTCGAGTCGCGTGTGAATTTACATTGACAGAATGTGAGCCCCGCACACTGCAGCGACCGCGACGCGATTCCCCAGAATATTTACGGATACTTACTTACTCTTTCAAAGAACTATACTACATTTCGAGTTGCCATTTAGCATAAAATGGAGGAAATTCAGGATCTTCATATCGCAGCTATAAAGTACTAGTTTGCATAATTTATAACAAACATGGGTCGTTCGCTAACACTAATTTTTCTAGTAAAATAAATGTATATTTGTATTGGTTTTGTTTATGTAAAGAGATGCTAAAAGGTGAAAGGAGTGAAAACAACTAAAAGAAATTTGGAATAAAGTTAAAGTAAACGTAAATTCTATTGTAGAGTTATAAAATAAATAGCTCATCCTTACTGGAAGGCCCACAGATCGAAACCACTCGTTGGATGGGCACATTTATAAGGAGTGTTTGGTAGTACAGCTTTCTCCAATTTATAGACATTATCTTTGCTGGTTTTACCCTGAGAATGAAATAAATTTTAATTATACGCAAGAAAAGGTGATGGTCTTTACAGCAAAAAGTCAAAGATAAGCTAATCACTACTGCTGTAGTGTTTATTGGCCTAATTTTATTCACCAGAAGTACACTTTATATGTATACAGGTTGTCCCATAAGTCCGGTCTTATAGGAAAAGTTATTTTAAATTAGATTTACAAAAATAATACTCGTACATTAGAACTAAAACAGATGTTCAAATTGATGTCTTATTTTGAGACCTTTTTTCGTTGCAGATAGCATAACACGCAGTGGCTAATATGGAAGTGAGTTACCCTCGTGAGGAAAAGGCCTCCGGAGGCCTTTTCCTCACCAATGTAACTCACTCATTTACTTTTTTAAATTTAATTTTAAAAAATTTTCCTATGAGACCAGACTTATGGGACACCCCCGTATATTACGACCCATAATTACGATTTGTTTGGCTCCTCCTTGCCTTCTCTCCAGGATTACAGTTGCAACTTTCTTTGAAATTGGACAAGACAGGACCGTATCTGTAGTGATCTCAGAGCACTGAAAGTGTTCAATCGCATTCACTGCACTTCTGAAGTTCAGGTTTGACTTTTCAACAACATACATATCAGTTAATTTCACGAGTCTCACCCTGTATATTATGTTGTACATGGAGCTGGAAGAGAGAAGCTACTGTAATTAAGAAAATTCTAGGACTTTCATGATTTCAAAGCATTTAGAAGTACTCCACTCGCTTTTCCTAATTCCAAATTAATATTAACAACGTGGAATCCACACCACAGGTCATTACATCATCCGAATACATCATCCACTATACTTTATACTACTTCATAACCGTAAATTTACATGAAAGTTAAAAAAAAACTTACCAAAACATGATAGTTAAGTCTCCAGGTTTACTTTCGCAGTTTCTCACTAAGAAGGCGCCTTTTCTATTGTACAATTTTATCACAATTTCCGAGTCTTCCTTGTTTAAGTTCGGGTGAAACCACTCCATCTTCGTATGATCATCCATTTGGTAAATTGGAGTGGAGAGTGTCACTTCCAAATGGTAATCCAACGAGGGTAAACTGTACTAATTAGGAAAGATAATTAGGATTAATTTCCTTCGTTATGTTAACAGGTTGTAATAACTAATTAGAAAAGAAAGGTTACAAATCCTCTTTGCGAAAATGTAATAATTAGGTTGTTTAACTTTCTTCATAACATTTAAGGTCATATGACTGAGGGGACCTACAGTTTTACGTACGATCCGAGCCACGGGTCGTCGCATAATCTAGACGCGGAGGACTTAGCTAGTCCTCCGCTTAACTTAGCTAGTCGACGGAAAGCGGTGTTACGACACTGGCCACACGTAGCTCAACCTTTTTGGGAATCTAAATTACTGTTGTATTCATAGACGGATCTAGAGGGGGGCCCAGGGAGATTAACTGAAGCAACGGGATTTAATTTGGAGGCCCCATACATCCTGGTTAAACGAAATTAGGTAAAACGTTTGAATGCTTATGTTCACGTTGCTTCAATTAAGCCCCCTGCCCATCCCCCTTCTGGATCCGCCTATGGTTGTGTTAGTGGATATCTAGGTTCAGTTTTTCTCTGACTTGATAGGCACTATAGATGTTGAGAATCATTCAAACAGGGTCCGTCATGAAGGTTTTATTGCCACCGTGGAAGACGTTTTGCAATTTCAAGATGTTTGTCGTAATTAATTGAAACAATTTTTGTTAACTGCACGATTTGCCGTACTGACAAACACCCAGGCTGGGAAGAAGAAATATGACAGGGGCGAGGGCCTATAATTTAATAGGCAATTCGAACAACGTCGCTACATTATCTGAATACAGAAGGTGATCACTCATCCAACTACTATTCAAACCAAATGCCGCTAAATTTCGCTGATCTACAGGGAAGGGATGTAACGAGGTGGCCACTTCGTAGCCCTTATTGAAGTAAAGTGAATCTAAGAATCTAAGAAATTTGGGTCAACTGAAGCGAAATGATTATGGAACGTATTCCATTTACTGTGTTTAAGGGAAACCATGAATCTATTAGGAATAAAACCGACAACCTCAGTACTCAGTGCTCTACTGAACTCTCTAACTGCGAACCTCCTCTTTTAAAAAGAGCACGCAGTACCAAACTTTCTACACTTTCTCATTCCTTTTCTGTCCAACTATCCGATGCAAGGCTTAATCACTATTTTCAGTCTTTCATCTACTCAACCGATCAACTCTGGAACAATCTTCCTCAATCCATCTTTCCTCCTGTCTATGACCTCCCATCTTTCAAACGCAGAGTGTCTAGGCATCTCGAAAACCCCAGACCTTGATTTTGGCTCTATTCTTCTTCTATGGGAGGGGCGCTTTTGCGGGCATTTTTGCCCTTGGACCCTGCTTCCTGCATAAAAAAAAGAAGTGTTTTGTGATCATTTGAAGAGGTTTCTGCAAAACCTGAAATATTTGCTGTTTTTTAATTTTTATAATTTCGTATTATTTATCTGTTAATTTAATTAAAGCATTACAGTATATACATATTCTAACGAAATAATATCGGATTTAAGGTGTAAAAATATTTTTCTTCCTCTGACTGGCTAGCCTGTGGAAGAAATGAAACAATGGTCCCTGATTGGACCATTCATAATCTTTAACCCAGCGTTCTAAATACTCATTAGTGAGAGCTGTACATTGTACAGGCCCCGCCTCCATAGGCGAGGACTTCGGCAAAGTGACTATTTTATGAGAAATATATATATATATATATATATATATATATATATATATATATAATATATATATATATAGTAATGTCTATTAAAAAGAATGTTTTGGTTATAAGAAATTAGTAGAGAATATAATGATGTTTAACAAATGGAATTAAGATAAATAATAGTTTGTTTATTGAAATTATAAAATACGAATTGGCACACAAGGAGTCGGCCCGCAAGACCTGGGTAGAAATACCCTCAGTCACTGGGCAGCGTCGGGTGTACGAAGGTGTTTTTTGGGTGTTAAAATGTAACTGTGAATTTAGGCTATTCTTTTGTGTCTCTCTCGACTTAAGTATTATAATTAAATTCCCCCTCGCATTACCTCGTTTATCTCCGTGTTTTCGGCAATAAATAAAAGTTAGTAAAATGTTATTAAGCGTGTAATTAATCCCCGGTCCCCCTTGCATTGTTTAAAATGATAACGGTTTCCCAATCACTCGACCGCGTCTACCCGTATTTATAAAGTATAGCGGAAAGCGAGTGAAAAAGCGTGTAAAGAGAATGATTAATGATAGAAGAAAGAGGAAAGTAAATTAAAGAAAGCAAAGAAATAATGAATAATAACGAATTAAAGAAATTAATCACGACATTTTTGGTGACAAGCTGTGGCCCTAAATTATATTTACTACGGGGCTTTCCCACGGGCTTAATATTTCGGTTAAAATTGTTACTACCGGTATTATAGTTTACAGCATTAATGAATATTCTGTTTCGATTAGTTAAATAGCAAATGCAAAGTGTACCCCAATTGCAAGTAAATTTCGTTTTCCATTCCTTAAAAATTCATTGTAAATGTAATTCAAAATGGCGTCTCACTTTCGAAATTCTAAGAGCGTCTTTGTAATTTTCGCGCGCGTTCAAAATTTTGTTTTTTTTCCCTTTTCGTTGGAATCCCGATTGTTTTCAAACCGACTCACATTTGCGCTTCCATGGAGTCGGACTCTGTCTCGACTCAATTTGAGTCTGAAATTTGATTCGCGAGTCGTTTGTTTCTTCTTCGCGCTGTTTCTTTCGTTTTCGTTCGGTCGGAGAGAGAAGTTTCAAAATTGAAAAGCGCTGTCCGGTGACTCATTTCTTTTCATATGTTTTCGTTCAACTTTTACTCCTGTCTTACAGCCTACCTTTTTGTTTTTACAGTCTTTTTTTTGGTGTTTCATTTTCTGAATTAGTAATAACTAGCGGAGCGACCCGGCGTTGCCGGGGTGGATGTTGAACGCTATATATATATATGTTAACCCCTCCGTCTATGGCCCTGAGTCGGTTCGGAATCGACGGGGGTTCTAGTTCGGAGGCAGCAATGGATATTTCTTCTATAACATTCTAATTCTTTTCTCTGCGGTCAAATGGTGGGTCGCCACTCTGTTAAACTCTTGGCTACAGACTCGCCAGACTGTTATGCCAATATCTTCTATGGTGCTTGGGTTGTCTCTTAATTTGGGCAAAGGGTCGCCAATTTTTAATTCTTCTCTTTCTATAATACTCTGATACTTTCTCTGATACTTCCTCTGATACTAAAATTATCGACTTTTCTTTTATAACTTGTCGACTTAACTGACTAAGTTCTTTTGAAGAGAGCACGGCTCGAAGGGGAAAATAAAAAGTTTCTCTTACATTTAGTTTACTTCTCAAAATGTACAGGTAGTGCTCTGAATTTACAGGGGTAGAGGTTCGACTTCTTTCGACCATGGCTCAGGCCGGAATCTAAAAATTAAGTTAAGGAGGCAAGGGGCCTCTGCCCCCTCCTCGCAGCAAGGCTGCTAACCAAGGAGTCCTAATGAGGTGCTATAATGAAGTGACTTGATGAAGTACTAATCTGAAGTGACTTAATTGAAGAAGTGCCTTAATTTTACAAGTACATGTATAATATAAACCTAAATGTTGGGGGACGACAGTTGAAGGTTAAGTTCCCCCCCTTTCAAACACATGATCAGATGGTTTGAAAAATTTCAACTAAAAATAATAAAAAAAAAGTAAAAATAAAAACTAATCGTATATTTTTGCCGAATCTTCATTTCTGAAGGCGATATCATTTCGTAATAGTACACATATGTACAAATTAAGTACACGACTGAGTACGTATTAATTTTGGTTCATTACAACTACGATTACAATTATGGATTACTTCACATTCGCTTATGATTGTTCATTACAGTTCTATTAAAGTACATTATAAATTAAATCATTACATTTAATTACAGTTTCATTGAAGTACATTACAAGTTATTATTAATTACAGTTTCATTGAAGTACATTACAAGTTATTATTAATTACAGTTTCATTAAAGTACATTACGTTATATTAAATTAAAGTATTACAGTTAATTACAATTAAACAGTTACTATAACTTTGTTTTGTTTTTTTACAGTGTTTCATATTAATAGACAATTTAGATGTTAGAAATATAATACAAAGTACATGGCACATACGAGATAATTTATTTACGAAATAATATGCTATAATATGTTATGAATTTGAAATCAGAGCGAACGGAGATATTTTATCTTTGAGGCGCTCGAATCTGTCGTAGTGAGCGGAATTCGATCTTACTAAGCATCTATGAATATCTTGCGAGGGGTGAACGCACTTGAAAGTAAAAAAATAAAAAAATGAAAAAAATAATACGAGAACGTATTTTTGCGTTTTCGAACGAAGGCAAGTTTCGCGCTTCACAAATTGACACGAGTAAAAA
The DNA here is from genome assembly GCA_023014485.1 of Bathynomus jamesi. NCBI lineage: Eukaryota > Metazoa > Arthropoda > Malacostraca > Isopoda > Cirolanidae > Bathynomus > Bathynomus jamesi. The sequence goes on along the minus strand of JAJOZX010001141.1, from coordinate 48,152 downwards.
ATGAATATTTAATAAAATTTATATAGGATAATGATCAAGATAAGATATGGACGTATGGGGGCGGGAGATATGGTCGAATAATAGTTATATTTATACTACATAACATATAAATAATGACTTCTATAGAGTGTTTCGTCCTTAGTATGATGTTAAAGAATTTTCATACATTGAATACTAGATATATGATGAAGGGAAAATGTGACGTCATAGTTATTGAATTTTTACGTATAGTACAAATCATTATTAGGAAGATTTACAAGAACGAATTAGAGACAAAGAGTGGGTAGTAATGACTAAGAAGTACAACTACGGGTTCCAATCCTGTTACATGCAATGTGTATGCATAATCTAGGGTCGAGGGTGAGATGCAAGACAATTCATAATTAATTATAATAACTTCTATAACAAATGGATACGACTAAACCATAGATATGGTAGATCGTAGGGTTGTGACACGAACAAAAATAGGAAGCTACAAGTAAAATTATTATCCAAACTCGCGTTAAGCGATTTTGGTTCTTATGTAAAAATGGACATTCGAACATAAAAACTATACGAACATAAGTACTGCATGAAGACAATGAATCCATATAATGATGGTATATGAATTGTTCTCGACTCAATTTGAGTCTGAAATTTGATTCGCGAGTCGTTTGTTTCTTTTTCGCGCTGTTTCTTTCGTTTTCGTTCGGTCGGAGAGAGAAGTTTCAAAATTGAAAAGCGCTGTCCGGTGACTTATTTCTTTTCATATGTTTTCGTTCAACTTTTACTCCTGTCTTACAGCCTACCTTTTTGTTTTTACAGTATTTTTTTTGGTGTTTCATTTTCTGAATTAGTAATAACTAGCGGAGCGACCCGGCATTGCCGGGGTGGATGTTGAACGCTATATATATATATATATATATATATATATATATATGCCCGGTTAGGTAAACTGAATGCCCGGTTAGGTTAATTGAATGCCCAGTTAGGTCAACTGAATGCCCGATTAGGTTAATTAAATGGCCGGTTAGGTCAACTGAATGCCCGATTAGATTAATTGAATGCCCGGGTACGTTAATTGAATGCCCGGTTAGGTTAATTGTATACCCTTGACGATTGGTTAGGTTAAGTCATGATATTTTCGTTAAAGCCAACGAAAATATCACGACTTAACCTAACCAATCGTCAAGGGCGTACAGATGACCTAACCTGGCATTCAATGAACCTAACCGGGTATTCAATAATTTTACCATAGGTTTCGTAATGATCTTGATGACGTCATTTAATGTTTTAAAATTAATTATTTAATTTATTAACACCCACGTGCACAACCTCGGGACCTAATCAATATGTGTGTGAAGTTTCATGTTTGTAACTGCTTCCATTTTGGAGTTATGGCTGATGGCTGGAACACACACACACACACACACACACACACACGTTTTTTTATTATTATTATAGATAAATAATAGACTGGTACAAATTTATAACCGAAAGACTTCCGAAAATCAAAAATTTTTGATAAAGAAAAGGGGGAAATTGGTTTTGTAGGCCTAGGGGGTCCGAAATTTTCATAAAATGGAAAATAATTGCTATTTTCTTACTTAAGCGACAGGCATAATGATATTAGGATATCTAATAGAAATTTTGTAATATTTTAAAGTGGGGAAAATAAATAATTTTCTAAAAATGATCTTCAACTATAAAAGCGCATCTAATCAGATAACTTAATTAACGTATTTCTATGACAACTAAAAAATAGAATGATAAATCAATATCCTATAAAATTGTTTGTGTATACGTAAAATTATTTGTACAAAAGCCACAGTAATAAAACGCACAAAAGTCACGGTAAATAATTTCGAGTGTGGTTCGTTTAACTTTAAACTCGTGTTTATTCAAATTGCCCGTTTTAATTATGTAATTTTTTGTACTGAATCGATAAAGAAATCTTTTGTGAATCGAAAAATGTTAAAATTATAACAAATATCAAAATAGTTTGTATAAAAATCATTGAATTTTAAAAATGCATGTTTGTTTTTAGTTTTTTGCAAAAAGTTCTTTATGAATTTTAAAAATATATACTTTTTTTAAATTGAATCGATAAATAAATCTTTTGTGAATCGAATGATATTAAATGTTTAGTAAATATTGACTTATTTTGTGCCAAAATTATGATTAAAAATGAAAAATTAAAAAAAATGCGTGTACAGGCATGGGAAGAACTGTACCCCTAAAAGGGGGGAAGGAATTATGTTAGGGAATCTTTTTTTAGCATGGGCACTGCACAATAAAAAGACGCATCGAATGGTGAAAACCGCATTGTTCTACAGCAATTGTAGCGTCCTGTAGGTGTGCGCAAAAAAACTGTGATATATATATATATATATATATATATATATATATATATATATATATATATATAATGTAAAGAACGACGCTTGTATAGGAGATATTCCGCGCAAGATGAAAGAGAGAGAACGAAACAAATGAAAAAATGAGGTAACCACCCGGGAATCGAACCCGGGATCTTCCGATTGCCGGTCAGATATGATAACCATTACACCATGGGCCTCACTCATTCAAATGTCGTAATTCTTCTACATACGCGCAGAAACCAATGCCCCAAGGGGGCACCTCCCGCATGCCGTAACATTATATACATTTAACTGCAAACACGCAGTATAATTAACGTAAAGAACGACGCTTGTATAGGAGATATTCCGCGCAAGATGAGAGAGAGAGAACGAAACAAATGAAAAAATGAGGTAATCGGACCGGCAATCGGAAGATCCCGGGTTCGATTCCCGGGTGGTTACCTCATTTTTTCATTTGTTTCGTTCTCTCTCTCTCATCTTGCGCGGAATATCTCCTATACAAGCGTCGTTCTTTACGTTAATTATACTGCGTGTTTGCAGTTATATATATATATATATATTATATATAAGGCTTTCATTTCTGAAATAGTATATTAGATTGTGATGAAAATAATAATAATAATGATTAGGAAATAAATTTTACACTTAATTTATACGAATTACATTATCTTAGTTGTTTAAATATATTGTGGCATGCCTTTTTATACGGTAAGATTTTAAAAGGTTGTGCGTAAATTTGTAACGCATTTCTAGGTAATGAAAATATGTATGTATTATATATATATATATATATATATATATATATATAGTAGAGCGTTCTAAGAGATTCAATGAGTAACAAAATTTTTCAGAATTTATTAGGTAGTTTTTGAGATTATTCTTTGACTGGATGTATATAATGGTAGGCTTATTTTATTGTTTAATTACAGGCTTTTAGGACAAGGCCGAAAGTTGGTGTATAATTTTAAGTATCGCTTCTAATTTTCGATTTATAGGTTAAGTTAATTTTAAAGTGAACGTCGAAAAATAATCTTAAATATACTAATTCATACTGGGTCAAATTCGGACTGTTTAAGTTTATGCTTGCCGTATACAAATTGTGTGAGACTTCAAAATAAGCTATATTTGTTTAATTGAAATAGAGAAATTGTTTTTGTAAACAAAATTTCTTTTATAAATTAATTTCTGGTTTTTATTTTTTTATGTACTCATTAATTATATATTTACAGATTAACTTACATATATTAATTATATAAATATAATTATATATAGTTATATACTCATGAATACTCATTAATTTTTGTAGGTAGGCTGATTATTGTTGTCTATTTTTTTTCCTTTCATTTTCAAGACAAATACCGAGTGATGTTTTGTATAGTTAGGCTTTTTAAAATTTTTTATTCTGAAATTGAATTTTATTGTGTTAGGGTGTGTTCTTTTTGTTTAACGTTTTATTTTGTGTATTAAAAATTAAAAATGTTTATTACGTTCGCGCGTTTGCATAGAAAATGTTAAAAAATTGTTTTCCGATCTACTGCAGTTAAATTCGGTTTGGGTTAGGAATATTTTTATAGAGGCTCGCTTCCAAACAAAGCGAACACTTCATTATACAATGATTTGTTTTGTTTTTTTTGTTTACATAATAGGTTGCGTGTATTTTTGGGTTCATAATATCTGTTCTTATTTAGAATAACGATGTAAATTTGTAGTTTCACTTGGAAACGATAAATTATAGGATTTTTGTAATTTACGAACCATACTGGGTTTTGGTTGAAGGAGAGAGTTGTCTCTCAGATGTAAATTGTGAATTGCGAGTTTGCTTCCTATGAAATTTAACTTTTCAAGTTGGAATTAGTGTATTAAATTAATTTTCGGTGTTAATATTAAATTTTTTTATTTAATATCTGTTTTGGAAAATTTTTATTGTTTAAAACTTCAGTCGGTTTACTAATGCAGTTGAAACATTGGCTCGAGTGTTCACCCGGAGATGGAGCCTTTTAGATGGTCAATAACGTTTATGTGGCATCCATGTGTGCTCCCCCCAAAGTGTAAGAGGGTTTGTGATTTTCAGAGAATTGATGAATGAAGTTTCCGGGGTCCTTTTTTGTATTTTGTATTTGAATGTATCGATGTGATTTCTGAAGGTAGTTTGAATAATAATATTTGTTAAATTATAATAACGGTTACTATGTATGGGCGCTTTTATATTTCTGCTGTGCAATTTTGTTTCGTGCGTTTCATGAATTTTTTTATCTTCGATGTAACTGCCATAAGTGACCTTATTGGTAGTAGCTAGGCTGTGATTAAAATTTTGTGAATTCTGTAAAATTTGTAATAGTTTTTCCGTGAATTTGGCCAGAGCAAATTTGTAGTTATTGTTTCGAAGTGAATTGTCGAGAAAATTCGGTAAATTAAATATGAAATGATAATCAGGAGCAGTAAAAACGTTTCGAATAACTTTTTTTTTCAAAATTTCAAGAGGCTCGATTTGGAGGCAGCTAAGTTGGATCCAAATTCCATCCATTGAGTTTAGTTGACCCGATAGGTGATCGATCACCGATGAGAGAGAGAGATAAGATGAGAAGAGACAAAGAGAAACCGAATGCGCAGGGACTTGGCGCAGGACAGTTTCGGAAGAGAAGAGAACAGAAGAGACAAAAAAAACCGAATGTGCAGGGACTTGGCACAGGAAAGTTGGGCGAAGATGGTCTACTGGTATTTTTCGGGCAGTAGCTGGTCACGCTGCTCGATGCTTCGCTAAATATGTTTTAGCACTCGGTAGGCAAGCCACGAGAGCTTGAACGAGTGTCTAAGGCTTTACTGTCCATACAGCCATACAGTAGGTTCGTTGCGAAACGGCCTACGGCGAAGTGATCGTTTGATTATTGCCAGTGAGAGAGCCCCTCAGCTAGACGTAGAAAGAGCAGCGTTCACCGACAAAAGTTGAAATGAGACAGGCGAGTTTCTTCGTCGGCTTCTAGAATTGCAAATTCGTCCAATTCCGGTGCGTGGTTCCACTTTCAGTATATCCCCCCCCTGATCCTTTTAGAATTGGACGTCTCTCTTGTTTTTTTTTCGCCATTTGGAGAGAGAGCGGAACCAACCTAAAGCGTGCTGACCTGTTGCATAGTGATGCAATCCCTTGCATTCTAGCGAAGTGAGCAGGAGCTGCGATTGAAAATTTAAGAAGTCCGTTGTCAGCGTGCGGATTGTGATCTAAACAACGTCCAGCTATTAATGTACTGATTATTATGTAATGAAATTATAACTGAAAGGGTGTGATTATTGGCCATAATTGTTGTGTATTTCGTGAAATAGTGTGTGCGCTCTGGTCTGTATTTTATATAAACGTTTTCTTATTTTTTCTAGGTTGCCCGGATAGTAACTGTATAACTATATAAATAATTGTTTCGAATGTAAAGCGATCTTTCATGAGGAATCGCTGGAATAGATTGTGAACTTGAAATTTGTGTAACCAATGTTAAGAAAATTGTCCGTTATTTTTTGACACGTTATAGATGCGTTACAGGTTGTAAATTTGACTATTAGTGTGAAATGTTATTTTATGCAAAGGTTGTGAAAATTATAAAGTTTGTTTTCGATTTTTATAAAGTGATACAAAATATCTGATGTGTGGAATTTGTCATTCTACTGATTTCTTGTCTATCTCTACAGTAACTTGAATTTGTTAAAGAAAAAAGAAATTGCAAAATAAATAACTTTGTTGAATAAATAAATAAATTTGTTAAGTTATTAATAAGTTTTCCTAGTTTGATGCGAGTGTAGTAATGTCTAATTAAAAATTAGAATGTTTTGGTTATAAGAAATTAAAAGAATATAATAATATTTAATAAATATAATTACGATAAATTATGGTTTGTCTATATTGAAATTATATTTAATGAGAATGTTTTGGTTATAAGAAAATAATAGAGAATATAATGATGTTTAACAAATGGAATTAAGATAAATAATAGTTTGTTTATTGAAATTATAAAATACGAATTGGCAACACAAGGAGTCGGCCCGCAAGACCTGGGTAGAAATACCCTCAGTCACTGGACGGCGTTGCGTTAAAAAGGCGTCTTTTGTGCTAAGATGTTTTGTGTGAAATTAGAATAGGATTTTGTATTTCTCTCCGACTAAAATGGTAACGTTAAATTCCCCCCTCGTTTAACTAAGTCTTTTCGGCATAAATAAAATAGTAGAAAGTGTAAATAAGAGTATGATTAATCCCAGGTCTCCCTTGCATTGTTTGAAATGATAACGGTTTTCAAATCCTCGGCCGCGTCTACCCGTATTTATAAATTATAGCGAAAGCGAGTGAAAAGCATGTAAAGAGAATGATTAATGGTAGAAGAAAGAGGAAAGTAAAATAAAGAAATAATGAATGATAATAAATAATAAAGGTTAATCACGACAATATATATATATATATATATATATTATATATATAAATCTTCGTCAATTAAAATTGATCTGAAATTGGCTCTATACGAGTATTTGATTGGTTCATTTCCTTCAGAAATGTTTTAGCTGGTTGTTAATTTTGAAATAATTTGTTTGTTCGTATATAATATTAGCGCATGCGCAGTCAATATTTAGAGAACAGTTGCAGAATGCCCAACGAGTTATTTTAATTGACAAAAGAGTTTAACTTAACCTAACCTAACCAACGCAACTTAATTTAACTTAACTTAATCTGACTTAATCTGACTCGCAGGGCATGTTTTGTATGATAAAATGCCCTGTCGGGCATTTATAGGTTATTGTGAAGGAGTTGCTGTAGGTTTGTGACCAAGGGCTTATTAGGTTTATTAACATATTGCTCTTAATTCTTGGATAAGTATAATCAATAGGATAACTAATGGGGTAGGAAATGGTGTAATATCAGTTTTATCTATAAGGCATTTCAATACAGTAACTAAAGAACATGTCTTAAATTGGTTGTCTGCTGATTTTATACAGCAAACTGATAAACAAAAAATGTATTATCGGTTATATGTGAGTAGTATGCCTGCAAAATGTTCGAGTGCATATACAATTGCAATGTTGAGCAATTGTTGCAAAGAAAGGTAGGGGTTGGCACCCATGGGGGAGTTGGCACCTGGGGGTGGCACCAATAAAAAAGTGTAAGCAAGCAAGGGGGACTCCCCAAAGCTGCATGAATGGGGAAGCGGGATTTTACCCCGAAACCTAACCTAAGAGAGAGGAGGAGAGGAGGTTGATTTCCCCCCCCAAACAAACAGGAGTGGAAGTTGATCTCCCCACCAAAGGGTTTCCCTAGCTTAGGAAGGTAAGAGAGAGGAGAGGAGTAGAAAATGTTCTTGCAGGCATGTCGCATCGCATAATAAAGCTCTTGGTCTCCGCACTTGGCTTAGAAGGTCTTAATCAGCCAGTTGGCATGGAAGGCTGTGCCGTCTGGCATAACTGACAGCTGGCATAGAAGCCATTTGGCATAGTGTATACATATATATACACTGTATATATATTGAAGCAAACGTGCATTGTTTATATATATTCCCATCACCCGGTTATTCCTTAATATCGTTTATACATATATATACACACCCAGGAAAGCATTTTTTTCAATCGGATAATAAAACAACGACATCATTCTGTTTATTTAGACGAGTTGATGGAAATAATTTAACATACATTAAATATATAGAAAATAAATATACAATCAAAAATAGTTCAGAAGAATTTTATACGCACTTTAAGCGAAGGATATATATATATATATATATATATATATACAGGGCGTCCCAAAAAAATGTATACACACTTTAACAGCTGATAGCTCAATTGATGTTTCTTTCTTTCCAAGTTAAACCCATTAGAATTAATAATGGCAGTCAGACTAAGCTTTGAACAAAGGAAATTCATTCTAAAATGCTACTGGAAGTGTGAAAACGCAGTTGAAGTGCAAAGACAGTTTAGGAGGGAGTTTCAAACAGATCCACCAACGCGACTTACCATCACTCGAATTAGAGATAAGTTTGAAGCCGATGGAACTGTTCAGAATGTCCACAAGAAGCGTTCCGGAAGACCACGGACATCGACAAGCCCCACAAGCAAGAAAGAGTACTGGAAACGTATCACCAAAGTCCAAGAAAATCTGTGCGGCAAGTGAGTCGTGAGGTAGGAATTCAGAATCGTCTGTCCAACGCATTTTGAAGCGCTGTCAATGGAAAAGTTACATTCCAAGATTAGTCCATGCTATTAATGAAGATGATCCGGACCGAAGAGTGGAGTATTGCGAGTGGTACTTGGCACGATGTGGATGTGGATTGGACGAAGGGGTTTCGTAGAATACCCTCCGCGTTCACCAGACCTCACACCACTAGACTTTTTTTTATGGGGATACTTAAAAGACAAAGTCTACGCTATAAAACCTGCAACAGTCGCTGAATTGAGAGCAGCCATTGAACGAGAATGCACACAAATACCAAACGAAATGTTTCGTGATGTTTGCGATTCCAGTGCTTCGCGTTATCAGCAGTGCCTGGACCAGAACGGACGTCAGTTTGAAAACAGGCGTTGACAAAACAATTAAATAATGTCTGTAGATTCTATTACATTTTGAAAATGAAATGTATTTTAATAAACACTGCCTTTATAATTATTTAAAGTGTGTATACATTTTTTTGGGACGTATATATATATATATATATATTATATATATATATATTCTTAAATAATATACATCAAAATACATACACTTTATGTTCTACTGCGCTTAACTAAAATACTAAACTCGCATGTGATCGAGTCTACAGTTACATCATTGTTACTTTACAATACACAATAAATACGATTTCGTTCAATACTATTTTTCTGCCCACTTTACATTCGGTTGGCAAGTTATCACTCTCTTTAAACACGGATAGAATAAAATGAAAAGCACGCACAAAGAGGGCATCTTTAGCCACAACATCATTATTAAATTCAAGTTTATAAACACTCCTTTCCAATAGAGGGTTTACTCTTTCCAATCCGAGCTTTTTAACCGTGAACTCTTCTTCACAATGCATATCGGCAGTTGAAATAATCTTCTAAGTCGTAGCGACAGCTGCTCGTTATATAAAGAAATAGTTCTTCAGGGCGAACGGTGTAGGTGAGCTCAGCCCCGTACCGCTCAAGTCCTTTGTACCAAAGTTCATGATATTTCGAAGAGTCTAAACCTTTTAAATAAGCATCCAGTTCCAGACCAATCTCGCCATGCTCATCCCTACACTCGGTAAACCCGTCGAGCAGAGCGGTGTATGCGTATTCAAGAACCGTATCAAAATAAAGCATATCCGTAACATGTGCGTCTAATATAGGCTTTAACTTGCTGAAACCGACGATTTCAAACCTTCTGTCGAGGATGAAACGGTTTCGCGTGGGGACAAGGACGTTATTATCAGACGCATTCTTCCACATCAGTCGTATATCAATGCATGGCTGGTCTCGATTTATATAACGTAAAAACAATGGCATATAAGGGGACAACACTAATCTGTTCTCTTCTTGTACCTACACCTGCAGGTTTTTTATAACGATCCTCGCTCCACCCCTCAACTATCACGAAGATTCTATTCATCACCTCAACAGTTAAATAAATAACATTCTGTGTACCAGAGTTTGTTTGTCTACAAGTCGTTTCAAGTACATGTGAATACTTGTGCCCCATTATACTGGGCAATCGTTTAGAGAATTTTTCCATCTGCGATACATGAAGGAATATCGGCCTTAATGTTTTATCACTTCCATTCCCCGGAATGCGCACCAGACATTCTCGTTCACGGGTATTTTCACGAACTACACACATTTTATTAACACTCCGGCGCACTATTTGAGAGAAACATGTGTCCATATTTATCCTTTTCGCTTAGCAAGCGATATTCGTCTCTAACTTCTATTAAAAAATCACACAGGCCTTTAGCCTCAACCTCACTGCAAACCTCAAGATATATAAGAATGTAGTGGTAAAAATACTTCAGATTGTCCATTATAACGAGATTTACATTCTCAGCCGCAGGGTACGAGTACTCGGTATGATGCAGCATGACATAATACCGCTTGTCACACCACTCATCAACAAGACTAACCATACCCGTTGCTGCTCTTCTGCACGTGTTGTTTCTTTCACTTCACGGTATATGTGCGCTTTTACGCAGTTTAGTCCTACAACGTAGTCCATTACATCGTTTGTGCCACAAAATCCTGCATTGCTCTCGCCAGAATATCCAAAGAGTATTTGAACCTCTTGACCCTCACGCTTCACACGATTCAATGTAGCCTTAAAAGTCTCAAAGGAGGGAGGAATAGGGATTCTTTCAGTATCCACCACATCTGTAGACTTTATCGAATACCACCCCATAGACGTCGAGCACGCAGTATCAAAGGTAGCATCACTATTTTTCGTCTACGCAAGAATTCTTCAAAATACACATCTGAGACCCAGGGCTTGCAGCGGTCAACTGAACACGCAGGGGTAGAGATATGCCCAGGTAGTAGCAGGAGTCACGTGACCTTTGATTGATCATCCAGTGGGCGGGGCTTAGAATTTTTTCCTGTACACCACACACACACACGCACAAAGGAGAAATGAAACGTTGATTGAAACATGATTTATTTAATAAATACATGATCAACAAGTAAATTAATCAAGGTGTGTATATATTCAAATATGCGTAATAAGTAAAATAAACATATGGTTAATAAGTATATATATATATATATATATATATATATTATATACCGTATATTAGGGCGTATAAGTCGGTATTTTAAGCTTAAAATTATGGCCCTAAACTAGCGAGTCGACTTATAGGCCCAGTCTAAAAAAATAAGCTTCCACTTTCCATTTTAGCTTGCATTTAAAGAGAGGCTTACCTGTCATAGGTCCTCAGTCCTGCATTAGCTCGCTTTTGGTCAACATCTGAATTGGATCCATATGACGAAGCAATTGCAAATGTATCTCAGGGTGTATATAATGAACTTATGATGTCAGATGATGATTATGATGGTGATTATGAAGGATTTCATAACTAATTTTTACAAGGTTTTTACAAAGTTTTACATTTTATGTTGGCAAGTTGGTGGTCGACTTAAACATTCAGAATAGGCTAAAATCTAAATCTGAAATTGAAAGCTAGGGGATCGACTTATCTGGACCGTAGACTTATACGCCCTAATATGCGGTGTGTATATATATATATATATATATATATATATATATATATATATATATATATATATGTGTGTGTATATATATATATATATGTGTATATATATATATATGTAACAATTAAGGGTTATGGTATCCAAAGGGTACGGTATCATAGGTACCAGGCACCTGGTAACGTTTCCTATAGGTGTTACGACACATTTTGGTACCCCTAAGTTCCTTCACGCACCCCAGCTTCTGGGCCCGAAAATTGTGGGTCCTTACAGTCAGTTAGGGCGGTTGGTCGCCCCGCCCTCATCTTCCAAGCACACTAGCTCCTTCAACGAGTCAAAGTTAACGATCCATCGGTTTGCCTGGTTAAGTGTGATGCCCTTCGCATTCACGATATATTTCATCTCCTCCACCCTCACCCGTACCCCATAAGTTTTTGGACCTGTTGAGACAAAAGAGTCGGCGTATGCGATTTCTCCATACTCATCCTTGATCTCATCAGTCAACTCTTCGAGGAATTCCCCAATAGGCGGCATGTATTCACCTCCCTCGCTGTGAATATCACACTAGCTGTGTCGGCATACATAACCCTCTGTCCAAGAGAATGCAGTAGTCCCCAAAGTTTGATGCGTGCGTATGCGGTTGTGAAGCTGACTACAGGTATGTTTGTAACACGCGATATGTCTGTAGCCAATTCGGTAATGTTGTACTTCATTATGTACGTATTACCTACATTCACGATCTCCATGACCTCTTTATCGGGAGCGTTAGCATAATCCCACACCTCGTTATAATTTTGGACGTGTTACGTAAACAAAAAATTCATCGGAGACAGCTAAATGCATGAAATCATCCCATCCCAATCTTCAAGATAATGGGCAAACCACATTCTGTCATCGATGTTAAGTTGAGTTTTTCTTGGCTTTGGAAGTTCATGCCAAGGCTTTAAACCTTGCGTATGACGGTACAGTCGAATGATCTCACCACTAACGATCTTTCCTCTCAACACTTCGATCTCTCTAGGAAGTTTAGCACAGCTGTTTTTCCGCTTACGCGTACCGCTTTCAATGATGTCCTTTGTTTCCTGAGAGAGTGGCAAATTTGGGCGCCCAGATTTGGTTGTATCCATTTCACATTCATCCAAAATTTTATTCCAATTTCTTTTGACGAAGTCCTCACTTCTTCGCAACTTTTTGGCAACCCATGAACGTGTTATAAAGGTGGCTCCAGCATCACGAGCTTCCTGAAATGTTATTGCTCGTATGCGATCTATCACACGTTGCCTCTCCGAATTACCAATTAATTGAGAAGCCATTATATTATCACTTTATCAGCTAGAGTAATTTTAATACCTGTAATAAATAAAGAATTTTATATATTTTTATAATCACTAAAAACTATTTCGATATCAGTAAACATGTAAGCTGCAAATGGGGGGGGGGGGCTAAGGTTTTTTTGGAACCCCTTATACTGTTTTGAAGTTTATATATAAGTATGTATTTGCTGGTACATATATTGAATGGGTATATAGTTTTACCCTGTACTATTATTTTTTATGCTTATATATAAGTGTGTATTTGCTCATACATATATTAAATATGTATATAGATTCCCCCTGTACTAATGTTATTATTTAAGAATATATATATATATATATATATATATATATATATATATATATATATATATATATATATATGTGTGTGTGTGTGTGTGTGTGTGTGTATATATATATATATTATATATATCCTTCGCTTAATAAAAATCATTAGAATTTACCATTTAATTCATTTCATAATTCAATGGTATGGAAACTTTCTTCAAAAAATCCATTCATTTCGACTATTTTTACACGAAGTATTGAAATACCTTCCAATAATATTAAAGTGTGTAAGAAGTCTTCTGAACTATTTTGGATTGTGTTTTTATTTCCTATATATTTGATGTATGTTAAATTATTTCCATTAACTCGTCTAAATAAACAGAATGATGTAGTTCTGTTTTATTATCCGATTGAAACAAATGCTTTCCTGGGTGTGTGTATATATATATGTATAAACGATATTAAGGAATAACCGGGGTGATGGGAAAATATATAAACAATGCACGTTTGCTGCAATATATATACAGTATATGTATATATGTATACACTGTGCAAATGGCTTCTATGCCTGCTGGCAGTTGTGCCAGACGGCACAGCCTTCTATGCCAACTGGCTGATTAAGCCAACTGGCTGATTGAGACCTTCTAAGCCAAATGCGGAGACCAAAAGCTTTATTATGCGATGCGACATGCCTGCAAGAACATCTGCTCCTATCCTCTCTCTTACCTTCCTAAGCTAAGAAAACCCTTTTTGGGAGAGATCACCCTCCACTCCTGCTTATTTGGGGGAAGATCAACCTTCTCTCCTCCTCTCTTTTAGGTTAGGTTTGGGGGAGTAAAACCCCGCTCCCCCCTTCATGCAGCTTGGGGGATTCCCCATTGCTTGCATACCCTTTTGTTTTTGTGCCAACCTCCTCCCCCATGGGTGCCAACCCCTATCCACCCTTTGCAACAATTGATCAATATTGCAATTGCATATTCACTCGAACGTACTGCATCATACAGTCATACTGCATCAATGTATCAGTCAGGATACACTATACAGTAGTTCAGTGCTTTTCAACTATTTTTTCAAACACCACTTTAAGGACCTGTCCGTCCTGTAGTAGTAGTAGTACCACTTAAGTAAGACTTGACTGAATCTGATAGAACTATGTACAGTAAACGTTGCACGCGACCCGTTCACTAACTCCTTAACAGATTCTTAAGAAATATGAAAAGATGAATCCTTTTATTTCGTTTAACTTTGATCGATCGCCAACAGCGAGATTTTGTATTTCTTTTCATCTTTCAGTACCGTTTGAAAACCTTTTACCTACCAACAATGAATGGTATGCGTACCACTGGTTAAAAAGCAGTGCAACTAGGCCACACTTATTTTAGGGTCCATACAGTGTACCCTTACTGTACAAAAATACAAAATATACAGTATATAAACTTAATATTTGTTTGCTTACTTTGAGAGAGTTCGACTGATAATAAGTAATAAGTTCTTCAAGTAATCTGAATCCCTCTGTTTCATTAACTGTGAAGAAAGTACCCTCTTCATTGACTTCTTTTTTTATCTGAAGGTGGTTCACTTTGTCCTTCCTGTCAGAACAATAGGAAAAAGTAGATAGAAATGCATATATACAGGGTCTCTCAAAAAAACTAAGCCAATTTGAAATCTCTATAAAATGCACAATTTGATAGAGATTTCAAATATTTTTTTACACTAAATAAATAAAAGGCTCATAAATAATCTGTGATAATTTTATAACTTTATTTTAAATATTTTAGGAGTGATGCGGTTATTTCTACAGATTGCGAAAATTTCAGTTTTTCTCTATGTAATATCTTCTTTTTTCTCTTTTTCAGAATTTGTTTAGATTTAAAATTTTTCGTGAATACCTCTAAATATGCCATTCTCACATGAAGATAAAATAATTATAAAGCATTATAGAGTTGAAAAAGGTTATAGTGCAAGGAAATTACTTTCTGAATTATTATAAAGGATGGACTAGATCAGGTTTAGATTACTTATTGAGAACTATCGATGAAACAGGAAGCATTGAAAGGAAGGTTGGTAGTGGGCGACCAAAATCAGTTAGAGTAGGTGAAAATATTCAGAAAGTGGAGGAACGTATCTTTAGTCAAGAGGATCGACCTGGTAGCCACATGACACCTGCTCAGATATCAAAAGAACTAGAAATATCAGAATCAAGCGTAAGAAGGATTATTAAATCTGATCTGCAATTTAAACCATTTAAAAGAGTGCATGGACAAAGATTGTCAGAAGTAAACTGTCAGAAAAGAGTTGAGAAATCCAAACGTATTTTACGTATAATAACTGAAGATAAACTTTCCAAGACATTTTTTACGGATGAAAAACGTTTTACGGTAGAGCCACCAAGAAACTCACAGAATGACCGGGTTTATTCTGATGTTGCGAAGCAAAATGAAATCCAAGATGAAAGACTGTACGCAACAAGGAGTCACTTTTCTTCTAGCGTCATGGTTTCTGTTGGAGTGTCCATATTGGGAAAAACTTCAATATTTTTTATTGAGCCAGGAGTGAAAATTAATGCTCAATATTATTCAAATACCCTGCTTGAGAAAATGCTTCCAAAATGGGCAGAGCTCCCCCAAGAGCAAATAAATCGAGCAATAGACGAATTCAGACCAAGATTAAAAAAAGTGATAGAAATGCAAGGGAATCATATTGAACAGTTCTTTTAATTTTTTAAACTAAAAATTATCTACAGTATATCGTAAAAAAAAAAATTTCATGTTAAGTAGGAGAATCTCACTTTTTAGTTAATTATTATAAAATTAACAATTCTGAAGATATTGTCATAAAAATTTAAAGGATAATAGGTGATTATCTATACTTTATTGTGTAAAAAATTCAACTTAATTAGATAAATGGTTTTGTTTTAATAAAGGTTTGAATTTGGCTTAGTTTTTTTTTGATAGACCCTGTAGCTAGTGATGATGTTCTGCACTTTATTTCACATATAAAAAAAATATTTGTTTAAATAATAAATATTGAATAAATTAACATCCTTACCAGACGAACAGAACTAGCTTGTCGCTATTATTCTTTTGTATATGTGCCACGAAAAAGGACCCGTTTCGAACATGGCAAACATTCTCGAACATGCGAACCCCCTCTTCTAATCCACCGAACAGCATTCCGTGAAACCAAAATTCATAATAATAAGTCTCCTGTAAAGAAAGAATCTATATTGTTATGGTAAACAAAAGGCCTTATCGCACTTAGCGCTTACATCTGAATTTGCGATATAAGTTGATGTTGGGAAAGACATCAATGGGTTCACACTACCACTTAACCGTAAACACCGTTAATTGTGGAAAAAGTTGTAAGTGTCCGCGCTACCGTATCAAATGTACCATCCTCAATATCGTGTTTTACCGTCGTCAGCACCCACCCACGAACGGAACAATGAGTAATTTTCATTCCTGGGGGTCACCGGGGAAGACGTCACCCCGAGAAAGAAAGCCGAATTCAACACTATCTTTGTGAGTTATGATGCTGTTCTATTTCGGATCACTCAGTTTAAACATGTTAAACTTGAAGAGAGAATTAAAGGTCAAGGTCAAAATTAAAGTATAAACAGAATAGATATGTAAATATAACGTCCGAAAAATAGAATTACAAAAGTAAAAGACATTTAAAAATAGAAACTATGAAAAAATTAATTCATTGAAAAAAAGTGGACGTTTTCATGGGCCAAACTTAGGCCTTTGCCCTACTACATGCTAACTCGTTTTCTTTGTGATTCTCACATCGTGTAAACCCAATAAGGTAAAGACTTTAAAAACAATCGGCTTTTCACCTCACTGTTTCTTTAGGAAAAATAGCTGAGGTCATTTAGATTTATAAAACAGGAATGAAGATAAACTTAAATTATATTAAAGAGAGAGAGAGTTACAAGGAGTTACAAGGACAAGAAGAAGCCTCAAAGACCTTCCGGTCCACTCTGGGAGGTTCCTGTTATTAAACACGTTTATTTTTCTTTCAACTATCCTAGCAGTAATAGAAAACTGGATAGAAAAGTATAAGGCTCTCTCCCCACCCTCCGCTCCCTCCCTGCCAGAGGCAGGTACGGAAAAAGTTGAAGAAAAACCTTGACCCTCGGAAAGTAGCCAAGGAAATTTTACAGGAAAGTGGAGAATATATAAAAAGCTCTACAATTAGCATGCCCATAGAGACACCGTGCAAGCAAACTCCTGCAGAGTTACGTTATGTTTTAGTCTTAAACTATGAGAGTATTCAGTACTTTGTCTAGCCTATTTTTAAGCACATTTACACTTTGGCTGGAAACAACCTCTGAGGGAAGTTGGTTCCAGATATTAACTATTTTATAGGCAAAAAAATTCCCGCAGACAGAGGTCCTAAATGTCTTTAGTTCCAGTTTAAACCCATTATTTTTTGTCGGATTGGCATTAAGTGAAAATAAGTTTCTGTAATCTACCCTGCCAATTCCATTGAGCATATTGAAGACTTGAATAAGCTGACCCCGCAACCCCGCAACCTCCTGAGGGTTGGAGACCAAAACTGCGCACAGTATTCCAGTTGAGGTCTGACTAGTGATATAGACTCCTGATATAGACTACTGATATAGATTACTGATATAGACTCCTAAGTCTTTCTCTAGATCGGTCTCAGTCAAGTTCCTTCCCAAGAGCGAGTAATCGGTCTTTGGATTTTTATAACCTATGTGCATTCCTTTACATTTGTCCAAGTTGAATGGCATCTGCCAAGTAGCAGACCATTCGCCCAACCTGTCAAGATCATTCTGAAGCGTTCTTACGCCCTCCTCAGTACCTACACTACTTCCTAATTTCGTATCGTCTGCAAATTTGGAGACTGTACTTAGAAGCCCGACGTCTATATCGTTAATATAGATGATAAAAAGTAAAGGACCCAGAACGGAACCCTGTGGGACACCACTGGTGACGGGCGGCCACTCCGAAGCCACTCCATTTATTACCACTTTCTGCTTTCTATCTTTTAACCAATCCTCAATCCAGTTGGAAACGAGCCCGGTGATTGGTAGTCCTCTGACTTTAGCCATCAATCTCGCGTAAGGGATTTTGTCAAAGGCTTTTTGAAAGTCGAGATACACTATATCTATTGCCCTACTTGTATCGTATAGTGTATGCATATTATGGAAAAACTAACAGGTTTGTCAGACAGGATCTATGTTGCCTAAATCCATGTTGAGAATAAAAAATTAGATTGCTGGATTCGCAATACGTTTTGTAATGATGGATTCCAACAGTTTGCCGACAAGTGATGTTAAACTGATAGGGCGGTAATTACAAGGATTTTCCCTATCACCCTTTTTAAAGATTGGTGTTACATTTGCTAACTTCCAGTCTGTTGGAACTTTCCCTAACTCGATTGATTGTTTGAATATGGTTACTAAGTCGTCAACAACATTGTAGCTAACCTCTTTTAATACCCTTGGAAGAAATAAGTCGGGACCAGGTGATTTGCATTTATTCATCTTATCAATTAATTGCTGTACCTCATTTCTCGTAAAACTTATGGTCTCTACGGGATGATCACCGTCAAATGTTATCCGAGGACTTGGCACTTCAATTGTGTCTTCCTCCGTGAAGACTGTAAAGAAGAACTCGTTTAACGTATTAGTTATATCTTTATCACCGAATTTCAGTACGCCATTTCTAGCTTCTTCATTACGTTTGACTGATCTAATTAAGGACTTAACCCTCCTACGTAGGTTTATATAGTTTTCTGAATTAGTCTGGTTGAAATGTGACTTAAGTAGTTTGTAGGCTCTATTTCTTCCCGTAATAGCACTGCTAATTTCGTTGTTAAACCATTTCGGGGACTTTGTTGACAAGGAAACTATTTTAGTGGGTATAAAAGTGTTCTGTAATATTCTAAATTGATCCCTATATGAGCTCCAGGTGACATTGACGTCCTCACTTATTAGAACTTCAAGTGTGTCTGAACTACTGCGGAAGCTTTCAAAATTTGCTCTCGAGAAATCCAGTCTTTCACGAGTCTTTTCGCGTGTGTTAATTGGAACCCTGAGGTCAAATCTAATCAAATTACGATCGCTGTTACTCGAATTTTCACCAATAGTCAGGTTAGAGACTAGGTCATCTTCGTTCGTGAATATGAGGTCTAGTTTATTATTACCCCTCGTAGGACCGTCAACCCATTGACTTAATAAGTTATCATCAGCAAATTCCAACAGTCTTGAGCCCTCAGCATCAGCTGTTTTGTTTTCCCAATTTATATTACCACAATTAAAATCACCAAAAATCACACTGATCTTATTATTCACTATTCTGCTTAATTGGCTATACAAGTTTATATCCTTATCAACTTATCAACGGGGTAGTAAGGTAGCCTATATACTAGAAGTAGATGCACTACTTTATTATTTAGGTTTAGATCAATTCCCAACATTTCATGAGCAGATACGATATTACTGTTTACCGGGTGCAGGAAGTCCCGAGCATACAAAAGTACACCGCCGCCTTCCCTTCCGTTCCTATCTTTGTGAAACATTTTGTAACCTACCATTTCAAATTCTCCTACAAAATCCCTTGATTCAGAATGAATCCAGGATTCCGTTATTCCTATGATATCAAAGTTCTCAGTTTTGACTAGCGCTATAAATTCCATTAGTTTGTTTCTAATTCACCTAGCATTGAAGAGCACAGTTTTGAGAGATTTTAAGTTGTTATTTCTCCTAACTGGCATGAGTCTTTTCCCGAAGCAATTGAATCAACTACTGGGGGAGTGGGATGAACTGCTGTTGGAGGAGGACTAACTGCTGTTGGAGGAGGACTAACTGCTGCTGGAGGAGGACTAACTGCTGCTGGAGGAGGACTAATTGCTGTGGGAGGAAGACTAACTGCTGTGGGAAGAGGACCGACTGCTGGAGGAATAGATTTAACAGTTGGGGAGCAGGATCAATTGCTGGTTTGGGGGAGTCCTAGTTTAAAAAGATTATACAAATTAATGTTCAGTAAATCACCAAACTTCTTTTTCCGCTTCTGATTAAAATGTATCCCGTCCGAACCAAAGTATTCCCCATTTCCGTAGAATGTAGGCCAAAAATCAATAAACTTTAGGCCTTTTTCCTCACATATGCGTTTAACTCTTTTATTTATGCTAATGGTTTTACTTAAAGTATAGTCACTAGCACGCATTCGAGGGAGAATCCCTACAACCATACCCATATCTGTCTTATCCCTAACCTTGTCGGCTAGGATCTTGAATTCTTTTACAATGGACTCTGTGTGCCCTTCTGTCCCTCCCTGAAAAACGTCATTGCCACCAACACGTACAATGATGGGGCAACTCTTATTCTTGATATTAATTTTGACTAATTCCCTATTAATTACACTGGTCAACAAAGATTTTTCATCAGAGTAAAATTTGTGGTGGCTGGATAGCATTTTTCATGCTGATTCCAAAACTGTATTCAGATTTTTTCTAGCACGTATAGTTTTCAAGATGAAGGCATATATATAACTACACAGATTTAACCATTTTAAATACTGTAGGCAAAATACTAATATTTCAACATTTGATTGTGTTTATTTTATTGTGTTTTTTTAGTTTATTCATCTTATTTATTTCAATTATCTTAATTATACATCTTATGTATTTCAGGTGTGAGCTTTTACGTCTAGCAGCATTGTGATTCAGACAACAACGCCGTGCTTTGTGTGTCAAAAGATCAGTCCAGTCCAAGAACTTGTTGTGTCAAGTTGGTGTACATTTTTTTTTAATTTATAGTTTGCTCAGGTCAGTCAACATGCCTCGACAATGTAAGAATGACCCGACAAGTTCTGTTTCGTATGCGGCCAGTTGACAACTAAAACACAGCGACGAAGTATTACAACCAACATTAAGAAAATATACAAGCTATACTTTGGTTGCCATCTAGGTGACCAAGATAAACCATGGGCGCCACATCAAATCTGTTCTGGCTGTTCAAATGGATTACGTGATTGGCTTAACAAAAAGAAAGCTTCAATGCCATTTGCCATACCATATGGAGGGAGCCGAGAGATCATCATGAAGACTGTTATTTTTGTAGTGTGAACTTAATGGGGTTTTCTGCCAAGAACAAACACCAGATTGTATATCCAAACTTGGATTCAGCACGTAGACCAGTAAAACATGATGAAACATTGCCCATTCCAATTCCCCCAAGTGATAGGCTAGATTCTATCATAGATGACATGGAAAGTGATGAAGGTGCAACTGGCGTTTCCGGACCATCTACAGAACCAGAGTACACTTTTGAAGGTAGACATTTAGAGCCTAAAAAGTTAACCCAAGGACAGTTGAATGATCTTGTTAGAGACTTATCGCTGTCTAAAGAGAAATCAGAGCTTCTCGCCTCAAGACTAAAGGAGAACAATTTACTTGAGAACAATGTTCGTATTAGTTACTACCGAAAGCGGAATTTGAATTAACAGCATTCTTTTCAGTAGACGGTCCTCTCTGTTATTGCCATGACATCAATGGACTATTTACAGCCATATCTCAGACGTATGTGGCATCTGAGTGGCGCCTCTTTATTGATTCGTCGCAGAGAAGCCTGAAAGCAGTTCTTTTGCATAATGGTAATATAATGCCATCCATCCCCATTGCCCATTCCGTCCATCTAAAAGAGACATATGACAATATGGATATACTACTTAAGGCAATCAAATACGACAGTCATCAATGGAATGTTTGTGGAGATCTAAAAGTTATAGGAATGCTTATGGGTATGCAGTCAGGATTCACAAAATTTTGTTGTTTCCTTTGCCTGTGGGACAGTCGCGCCACTATAGAACATTACACCAAAAGTGACTGGCCACTTAGGTATACATATGTCCCAGGGATAAGCAATGTCCAGTCTGTCCCTTTAGTGGATCCCCAAAAGATCTATCTGCCACCTCTTCACATTAAACTTGGTTTAATGAAGAATTTTGTTAAAGCAATGGGTAAAGTCAATTCTGAAGGGTTCCAATACCTTTCAAGGAAATTTCCGAAGGTTGCTGCAGCAAAATTGAAGGAAGGAATTTTTGTTGGGCCACAAATAAGGGAGGTTTTGAATGACACTGAATTTGAAAAAGTCCTAAGTCCGCTGGAATTGAAGGCTTGGCTGGCGTTCAAATGGATATGTGAAAACTTTCTTGGAAGCAACAAGTCACCTGCGTATAAGGATGGAGTCAAGAACCTCCTTGATGCCTTCAAAGAAGTGGAGTGTCGAATGTCGTTAAAAATTCACTTCCTGCATTCCCACTTAGATTTCTTTCCTGAAAACCTTGGTGCAGTGAGTGACGAGCAAGGAGAGCACTTCCATCAAGATATTCAGATGATGGAGAAGCGCTACCAAGGATATTGGAATGAAAGCATGATGGCGGACCATTGTTGGATGCTGTATCGTGACAATCCAGGCCAAATTTACAAAAGGAAATCACACTCACAGCGCTTTTAATAAAATAATGTATATATCTTTATTTATAAGTACATTGAATAAGGTATATGATGTATTTGTTGTTTACCATTCCTAAGTGTGATCTATACATCCATAAATTTTCTTATAGCAATATCAAAAACTTAAAAATATCAAAACCAGTGTATCTATATAACTGTACGTGCTAGAAAAACAAAAAACCAGATTCGGAATCAGCGCGAAATATGCCTTAAGAAAAGTGTGATCATGTTTGTGATGAGAAAAAAAAGTTTCATTTTGTTGGCCAGTGTTATCTGACTCGTGGCACCTGGAAAACATCGGAGTTTTCTCTTGGTCACGTGTCTTGCTCCGAAAAAGTCCTCTTGATTCCTTACCAGAGAATCCCCAATTAAAAAGGATTCCTCCTCTTCGTCGGCAAGTAAGTGAAACTCATTTTTTACGGTAATGGGTTCCGAATCCTTATGTTTTGGTTTTGGTTTGGAGGGTCTTTTATTTTTGACCAATTGGAATTCTCGTTCCTCCGTCCGACTTTCCGGAATATTCACAATATTTTCCAAGCGAGCCACGCTTTGTTCTAGATGTTTAACCTTACAATTTATACCTGCTGATGTGTTTTCAGTCTGATCTTGTCCACTGGGTTGGATTTCCAGTGCTACGACCCGAGCTTCAAGCTTTTTTACTCATTCCTTTAGCTCTTTAACTTCCTTTTCGTGGTTTTCTCTAAGTTTACAAAACAAACATATACTCAGGGATGTGATGTCGCTAATATTACCTTCGGGGGAAGTCGACGCACCAATGATTAACTTTACATTTAAAGCATTCCGCTTTCAATTTAGCTGGCCCTGTCATATTTTCTCTTTTTTTTCTACGATATATTACTGTAAATAATACAATATATTACTTTAAGCAATACGATACGTTCCTTTTAAATAATACGATACGTTACTTTTAAATAATACAATATGTTACTTTAATTAATATAACGGATGCTGAGGGGGAATGGTGAGTGCGGAAATAAACACGTGTTACAGACCGGAAACTGAGTTGAATAGAAAGTTGAATGGAACCTGTGGGCTGCCGTTAGTAACAATGCAGACTGATATTAATTTAAATAATACAATGCTATTTTAATTAATATATTGGTTAGTGAGGAGAAATGGTGAATGCAGAAATACAGAAATAAATAAATACGCGCAAACGAGTGGCACGTGTTACAGACCGGAAAATTAATTGAATACGGAACTGAATGGGATCTGTAGTGAGCCGTTTATAACAATGCAGAATGATGTTACTTTAAAAAATATAATATGTTATTTTAATTAATATAACGGATCGTGGGGGAGAAGTAGTGAATGCGGGAAATGAACCTACGAGAGCACGTGTTACAGAACGGAAACGGAAATAGACTCGAATATACAAATCTTGCTATTTAACTTGTCTGAAAATGCAATCTGTAACGACGGTCTAAAACAATGCAAAATTATTTCACGTTAACTTTACCAGAGAAACTCAGCCGAAAAAATAGAATTTAAACAATACGGAATTATGTTCGTTAAAACCGGAAAAGGAATAAATTAAGTCTAATTAATAAGCAATAGTGCTTGGCCAAACCTCAATAATAAAGTAAATAAATATAATTATACTTATCTAACAAATTTGGTTAAATCAAACTTTGTCACTTAGTCACTATCGAAAAAAAATACTGGAGAGACCACACAGCACGTCCGCCTCCGATGAAGTCTAATGAGAGAGAGAGAGAGAGAGAGAGAGAGAGAGAGATTAATTTGGAAGCTACCTCATCTTCCCCATTTGATTCTTCCACTTCTGTTAAGATGAATAAAGCATTGAAAATAGTGGAGAGTTGTAACTGCCATTCATCACTGTCAGAATTCTTTGAGTACAAAAGTCCTCTTCTGTGTATTCCACTCAAGCACGCAGAATCATCTAGAAGTTAAAATATTTTTGAAACCAGCTGTTTTGGGTGGGTGGATTAGGTGTCTGCTAGAGAGCCTGGTTTGGCCAACCACAACAGGAACGGTTGGACTGCACCCTATATGATTGAGGGGTCAAACCAAAATCTGTCTATACCTAGTCAGTGTCAACCATTCACAATTTTTCATACACCTAAGCGAGTTAAACAGCTGATAAGATGGTGACAGAAAATGGAAGAATTTAGAGAAAATTGAAAATTATGAATTTTAATAACCAATACAAATATCCAATGTATATATATTTTTTTATGCAGGAAAGAGGGGCCAAGGGCAACGCCCGCAAAGGGCCCCCCCCACAGAAAAAAAAGAAAGCCAAATTCAAGGTCCAGGGTTTTCGAGATACCTAGACACTCTGCGTTTGAAAAATTGGAGGTCATAGACAGGAAGAAAGATGAATTCAGGAAGATTGTTCCAGAGTTCACCGGTTGAGTAGATGAAAGATTAAAAATACCGATTAACCCTTGCGTTAGAGAGTTGGACAAAAAAGGACTGGTCTGGTGCTGCGTGTTCTCCTTAAAAGAGGAGACATGCAGTTAGAGAGTTCAGAAGAGCAGTGTCCGTTATAGTAGCGATAGTAAAGAGAGAGTGAGGTAACACTGCGGCGAAGAGAGAGATTGAAGACAATCAGTAAGAAACGGAGAATTCATGAGACGAAAAGCCTTTGATTCCAACCGTCAAGTACGGCTGTGGGGGTTGAGCTACCAACATACATGTGAAGCATACTCCATACAGGGGCGGACAAGACCCCTGTACAGAGAAAACAACTGAGGCGGTGCAGCACACCCAACCTCTTAGAAGCTGTTTTGGAAAGAGATGTTTCCAGGAAAGATCACGAGATCAGGAAACACCAAGAATGTTAAGAGAAAAGGAACGATTGGGGTGTGTATACTGTTGAGGGTAAGGGAATAGTCGTGTGGAAGATTATGACGAGTAGACAGATTGAGGAACTGAGTTTTTGATGCATTGAAACCCTCAAGGTTTTCTCTGCCCCAATCAGACATAGCAGTAAGATCAGAGGTCAGGTGTCCCATAGCCGTCCTACGCGAATCATGGAGTGATTGTTGAGAGGGACGCTTTGTGAAGGGGATAGAGAAGTGAAGATTGGAATCATCGGTATACGAGTGAATAGGACAGGAAGTGCGAATTAAAAGATAATTAATAAATAAAAGGAAAAGAGTGGGTGACATGACAGAACCCTGAGGAACACCAATGCCGATATCTTTAGGAGAAGAACAGTAGCCATCTACAACTGCAGCAATAGATCGCCCAGAAAGGAAATTAAAGATGAAGGCACAGATAGGAGGATAGAAACCGAAGGAGGGCAGTTTGGAAATTAAAGATTTGTGCCAGACTATCAAACGCTTCCGATATGTCTAGCGCAATAGTAAAAGTTTCACGTAAATCCGAAAAGAGGATGACGAAGAGTCAGAGAGATATGCAAAAAAATCGCCAGTAGAGCGTCCCTTCCGGAACCCATACTGACGATCTGAAAAAAGATTGTGAGAAGAGAGGTGTATAAGAATCTTCCAATTAAGGATAGATTCAAAAACTTTAGAAAGGCAAGAAATTAAAGCAATTGGACGATAGTTGGGGGATTGAGAGCGGTCACCCTTCTTTGGGACAAACTGAATGAAAGCGAGCTTCCAGTAGGAAAGAAAAGTACCAGATGAGAGACAAAGACGAATGAGTTTGCCTACGTAGGGTGTCAGCACTGAAGCACAGTTCTGAATAATAACAGGAATAACACCATCAGGACTGTACGCCTTCATAGAGTTGAGCCCAGATTGGGCAGAAAGAACATCTTTGGGAGAGATGCTAATTCCAGACATAATAAAGTCAGAAGGGGTAGGAGATGGAGGAACAGCACTGGAATCGTCCATCGTTGAGTGAGTTGGAAGCGAAAGTTTGAGCGAAGAGTTCAGCTTTGTCAAGACAAGAAACAGCAACTGAACCATCGGAATGGAAAAGAGGAGGGAAAGAAGAGGAAGTAAAATTGTTGAAGATGTTCTTAGTAAATGCTAAAAAGAGCAAGAAGAATTAGAATTGGATAAGTTTTCACATTTTTGTCGGATGAAGGAATTTTTGGCGAGTCGAAGAACAGATTTTGCACGATCCCCGGTAGAAATGTAAGCTTCGTAAGAGTCAGGAATTGGATGGCGACGGTACTTTCTGAAAGACTCCTCTCTGTTGGAGATAGCATAAGAACAAGTAAAATAAAACGAAGTTGTTTTTGCATTAGTAGTAGGAATAGAATATAGAATGTACGCCTCCATGCCCGAGAGAATCATTTCCATGATGAGCTCAGTACACTCGGAAGGGCCCCGGCCACGAAGGCAGTAATCATTTCATCGGAAATCACAGAAGTACTGCCTAAAGGCCTCCCAATTAACGATGGCAAAGTGCCGAAGGCGCCTCGTCTTGGGAGGAGGAGCCCAGTGGAGAAAAGGTTTCACAGAAGATGAGAGGTAAGAAACAAATCCAGAATGTTGGGTCTATCTCCAAGGCGATCGGGGATACGAGTACGGCGCTGTACAATCTGCTCTGTCATTTAGGATAGAAACGTTGTTAGTTCACCAGGGATGTTAGTGAAATGGGAGGAAAGCCAAAGGTGGTGGTGAACATTGAAATCTCCTAAAATGGAGATTTCAGCAAAGGGAGATCGAGATTGAATGTATTCCACTTTGGAAGTGAGGTGGTCAAAGAATTTTAGATAATCAGTAGAATTAGGGGAATGGTAAACAGCGCAGATGTATTTTGTTTGTTTTGTTTGAGATTGGTATGTAAAACGTAGCCAGAGGGTATAGAATTCGGAAGATCCGAGTTCGGGAATACGAGACCAAGTTAGGTCATTGCGTACAGATACGCACCATCCACCTTTGGAGTGAAATTGAGTATAGAGAAAGTAAGAGGGTACAGGAAAGGGGTTGCTATCAGTCGTCTCAGACACCTGAGTTTCAGTGAGGAAAAGAAGATGAGGTTTAGAGGAGGAGAGGTGGTGTTCAACACATATCGACAGCGGGGAGCCAGAAGTGGGGACATTAATACCCTTAATCTCCTAGTTTCGAGTGAATGCAAGTCTAACACTTCAATCCTATCTTCATAAGGCTTGTTGCGCAATGACGGAATTAGTTTCGTGGCACGACGCTGAACCCTTTCTAACCTATCAATATCCTCGCGCAAATACGGGCACCAAAAGTGAACGGCATATTCTAAATGAGGTCGGACTAGGGACTTGTAAAGGGGCAATATAATATCCTTCGATTTAAATTCGAAATTAAGCGCTATGAAGCCTAACATCCTATTAGCTTTTGCGCAAGACTTCAAGCACTGGTTCCTAACTTTTAAATCCTTAGATGACGTCACAACAGTGCGTTTCAATTTTGCCTCGTCTTATTGATGCAAAACGGTTTGAGAAAACGACATTTTGCGCACAAATAAACTCCAAATTAGATTTCTTGATGCAGCAAATGAGGAGGAAATAAAACCTTGTTTTTGAGTGTCGTTCTCTGTCATTACTCTTCTTCGCTACACTATTATTCTTTTTAATAGTTTAAGCTGATCATGAATATAGAGAAAAAATACTTACCCAGATTTTCATCCCATAAAAAGTCAATTTCAATGTCATTAGTGTCTGATGAGAATCTTTTGAATTTGAGAAGAATCTTCTCTTTCAGACTGTTCGGTGATGGTAAAACTTTTTCGTCCTCTTTTATTGGTTTCGTTAGAAGGCTTTTTCCAAAGATAGACTTGAAAAGACCAGCCATAGTTCTTTGCAGATCTACTGAACAGTGATTCTCAATGGATAACACCAATGGATACCTGTACACAAAACACATTATAAAACGCTTTATAATTTTCTATAAGCATCATTCGGTTTTTAATTCTAATCTTTGCAGCTGAGAATTATGTGAATCAAAGTACACTAATTCATTTATTATAATCTCGTGAAAATATCGTAGGCAACAAACAGTGTATTATTTAATATTTTCAACTATCTTTAGTTCTATTTCAATTCTGGTATTTCCTTCTGGGTTATAACGCATATAAAGATGTGGAGTCCTGTAATATTATTACATCCTAATCCAGTCACTAAAATTGCTCCATTAATCCTTAATAGAAGAGTAATATTAAGCAGAGCTACACCTAAGCCTCCGACAAGACACGCTGTTATATTAAACTAACCTGAACTAACGTCACGTTATGAAACCTACATGAAGAATATGCAGAGATGAAATGTGTTGTCCGAAATTCGGGTAAACGTCCTATTATGTTACGTTCACTTTATCTTTAACCACGTTAGGTTATAATCAACGTCCGGTAATATCAATGTAAGACCGGCCGCGCACAGGATCGTCTCACGACTCACGATTGATGACTCGGGTCGCAGCAGTGTGCGGGGTTCCCATTCTGTCAATGTAAACTCACGCGCGACTCGAGTCATGAGTCGTAAAACGATCCTGCGTACGGCCTGCCTGAAGCCAAAAGATTTGCAGAAATAAAGTATGAATTAAAAATGGCATTTCATCTTTCTGAATGTACTGTGTATGTACAGTCGGGACCTAATTCATCGAACATTTCTGCAAATATTAAAACTACATTAAATGTCAACTCAAATCTTATATAAATCGTAGGCGCTATCGCAGTTGGGTACTCCAACCCAACAAATTGAATTACATTAAAACAAAAAAATTTAAAGCACAAGTAAAAAAAATACAATTCATTCTATGGGTTAATTGAATGCCCGGTTAGGTCAACTGTCCGTTCTTGACAATTGGTTTGGTTAAGGTGTGATATTTTTTTTAGTTTTAACCCGACTGCAATAGTGCCAAATCGTAATATTAAGGTTTTCTGAATGAAAATAGTACAAACATAGTGTATATACAGTATATATCTGAACTAATTTTGAAACGATACCTCATTTGAGATTTTAAAAGAATTTTGTTTCAATGACCCGAGGTTTTAGTTGAAAGATATCTGTAAAATATCTCTTTCAATATTTGCCCACAGTTAACAATAATAATTTATCACCACATTTTTGTTTTTCTGTTATATAAATTTAATGTGTGGAATCATATATATAATATACAGAGAGAGAGAGAGAGAGAGGAGAGAGAGAGAGAGAGAATCAGACTAACTTTTCTTAATATTAACCGAATAGGATATGAGGTTCAGCTTACCCTTTACTTTAGCCAATGGTTCCCAACCGGTGGGCCGTGGACCACTTGCTTCTCTTTTAGCATTATGTTAATAAAAAATTTTGGTTATCAAGCCTTACGTAAACATGATACGAGCTGAGCAACATAGGAGGTGGGCCATGAGTTATTCGAATCAGCTGCAGTGGGCCGTCGCCTCGTAAAGGTTGGGAACCCTGACCTAAGCGTTAATTAAACTTGGGTAAAGCGGCAAGCAAGGTTGCATTTTCAGTTGAATGTCAATAAAACGTAAATATTTTTATCTTTGAATAAACGAAGGATGGAAACCGCGTAGCTGTTAAATTTGGCGAAACGTCTTAAATTTAACTCATCGGTGAAAGGAGAAACCAAACAATTGCTTCATTTCGAAATCAAAGATAAGGAAATAAAATAAATATAAAAATAAATAAATATATAGTGGGCCTTTTTTTTGCCGAATGAGGTGATGCTGATTAATTTGGTGCTAATGATTAATTGATATAATGATTGATTGTTAATGACAGGCTGGGTCAACAATTTGTGATGTCCTACAGTATCACCGGTTGAAGATGGCTAATGAAGTAGGCCTACTATAATATTTCTGCGTGATACGAATTGCTTCGAGGTCACCAGCTTGGATTACACCCAAGAAAATGTTGTTAAGGTTATGAAGGTTATAAAAAGCACCTTATTGTTTTGTATTTAATTAAGAAAATAAATCTGTTATTTGTTCACAGTGAATAACAATGACATAAACAGTAATTATAGTGATTAACAATTATATAACGACACTTATAGTATGCTAAATATGACTGAGGATTAGCAAATGAGGAAATAGTTATGGAGCTTAATTGTTAAGTAATACACTCGTTTATGGTAGGCTATTGGTATGCAAAAATGGAACATAGAATAGATGCTGCAGCCTATTAATGATAGAAAGAATGCACGTACGTTTAGTACACTGTAAGTGGATTAGGCCGTCAATAATGAAATGCTTAAAAGGATCACATAAACAAACGGATGCAAAATAAAATGAATTACATGAAAGAACACAATAACAGGGTGATACACAATTACGATATTGGAATGACACTTGAACTGGGCACAGGAAATGAGCCTAGTGTGGGTTTGTATTAGAGAATTAGTCTGATGTACAATCAATAATCATACGAAATATCACTATAACAGGGTGATACACAATTATTATATTGTAATGACACTTGGATTAGGAAATAGGCCCACTGCGTTTCAACGAGAGTTAGTTTGAATGATTTGTAAAACACTTTGCGTTTATAGCCTACGCTTCTGCGGTACACTGATGTAGGCTTTGCGTTATTGTTTAAGAAAAGAGACAGAGCTTACCGACACGATGGTGATACCTCTAGGTTGATGAGTTACTTGGAGGTTGGCCTAATGAACTGTAGGCCCGAGGTGTCGTTGACCGTCCTATTGAAGTTTGTTGAACGGGCGCCGGTCACCTGATGCAGCCTCTTGAGATGAAGGATATGCTTGAAGGTTGACCTTGTAGAACGTAGGCCCAAGATGATGTTGACCGTCCCATTGAAGTTTGTTCAACGGGCGTTCAACGGGCGCCGGTCGCCTCAAGTGTTGATTCGCTTCGTGTAGAGTTGAGATGATGCTTGAGGGACTGAAACCGGCTGAAGTCGAACGGCGCTGTGCTTCGAAGGAATGCTTCTGCAGGCGGTCTGTAGAAGGTCTTACTTGATGATAGATCGGAAGCGTTGAAGGAACAGCAGGCAGCTCTCCGGCGAAGGCTGGAGAGCGGGTGGCGTGACGAATGTTTCTGCTGACGAAGGTGGAGACCAAGACGAGAAAATGACAAGCGACAAATGAGCGAGTGAGCGAATGAGAATGAGGAAGTGTATCAGTAGAATCTCGCTTATGTAACCTCTGTGACGCGGAACTTTCGCGCCATATCTTGAGACGCCACCTACGCGTCCTATAGTTGTTAAGGGCTTGCTTTCGCGGACCTTTTGTGAAGAAAACAGAGTCTTCATTGTTTCTGATTCCTTGACCACGTGTCTTCTAAGAATGTTTGATGATGGCGTGGAAGAAAGAATTTGTTTGTCTACTTGTTAGTCTATTTCTTGTCAGTCCTCTACAAATATATAAAATGCTTGACGAGATTAAAAAAAAAACAATAACAAAGAAAAACCAGATAAAAAGAGGGCAAAAACCCATTTTTAAATTTTTGTCTGAAGAAGTAAGTTTGTACCGCACCAATAATATATGCATCCTTTGTTTCGTTTATTTGTGTCAGACACCGCTATACAGGATGTTGCATAAGTCCGGTCTCATTGGAAAATTTATTTTAAATTAAATGTACAAAAGTAACATTAAAATAAAACAAATGTTCAAATTGATGTCTCGTTTTGGGACCTTTTTTTCGTTGCAGGTACAATAACACGCAATGGCTAATATGGAATTGAGTTACACTCGTGAGGAAAAGGCCTCTGCCATTGCTTGTTATTCTACCTGCAACAAAATAAAAGGTCCCAAAACAAGACATCAATTATTCAACTGGAACATTTGTTTTACTTCTAATGTATTACTTTTGTAAATTTAATTTAAAATGGGACACCCTGTAGAAATCACTCCGAGAGAAAAGGAGACAAATGATATATACGGGTGGCCCATAATTCAGGAACCATAGAATAATTGTTTTTTTTTTCTAATAATTCTTGTACTTTCTAATAATGTTTTTTTCCTTTATTTTCTTTTTGATGAATTACCTGGATGACGTACCGATAAACAAACGACGTGACATGTTTTTTCAGCAAGACGGTGCACCTCCTCATTTTGTCATGCAAGTTCGCAAATACCTTTATAAAAGTTTCCCAAAGATGGATTGGCCGAAGAGGTCCTATCGAATGGCCACCCAGGTCACCAAATATCACTCAACTCGATTTTTTTTCATCAAAAAGAAAATAAAAAAAAACATATTAGAAAGTACAAAAATTATTAGGAAAAAATACAATTATTCCTATGGTTCCTGAATTATGGGCCACCCGTATCTATATGACTGAAATGTGGTCTCGCATTACAAAATTTTGGATAAATGAGGCAAAATTAATTTATTTATACTTGAAGCCCTTTGGCTTTACGTTAGTTAAGAAAAAATGGCTGACATCAAAGGTCATATGATGGAGGAGGACCTACAGTTTTACGTAGGATTCAAACCACATCATTGAACGCGGAAGACGGTCCCCCATCCACCTACAACTCGGACCCATATTGCTGAGCTTCGCTGATCGATGGGAAGTGGTGCGCGACACTGTCCACGATGTAGCTCAGAATTAAAGTTAAACACGACGAAGGAAAAGAAAATTAAAACATGAAAAAGTTGAAAATATGATCCTCGTGGTGTAGTGGTTAGCACTGCTGACTACGAATTCACCGGCCTTGGTTTGATTCTCGACGAAAGGGGCGGCGCAGTTCTTCATCCTTCCAGAAAAAATAGGTTGGTAGATAAATGGGTACCCTGGGTGACCTACGTAGTTAAACCGCTGGGCGATCGGGAGGTCGTGAGATCGAGTCCGGGCAACGACTTCATAATTTCTGACAACTCGTGGTGGGTCGTGGTAGGGAAGTAAAATAAAGGTTAACCAAGGGGTGTGTGTGTGTGTGTGTGTATCATAGTTTACTGTAAATGGAAAATGGCTAAATCTTTTGCACCTATTCTATTATTTTTGAAACATTAAACTTTTATGACGCAGAAAAATTATGATGGTTATTAATAGTTATGGGCAAGTATTCAAAGAGATATGATCATTTCACAAATATTTTTAAAGGAAAGCCGAGGTCATTGAAATGAAATTCTTCTAAAAATTCAAATGAGAAATCGTTCCTAAAATAAGCGTATTGGTACTCCTGCAATGTAGTACAGGAATACGTTTGTTTGTACTATTTTCATTCATAAAACCTTACTATTACGATTTATAGTATTTGAGTTGCCACCTAATGTATTTTTAATAATATTTAAAAAAGTGTACGAAGAATTCTGTGGCAATTGTAAAGTCCCCTGCAATAGTTCCGCTCCACTTTCTCCGAGATGTGAAAACGCAGTCCCTCTTTCTATCCCACCCTTACTCCCTCCCTCTCCTCCTCCCTCTCTCCCTCTCGTTATCCCCCCCCCCTTCTCGTCCTCCCTCTTCTTTCACTACACCAAAAACGACGATATTACAAGATCAAACCGTCTACATGGAATCGCACAATAGTTGAAATTAATCATATAATGTGGAAGAATACAACACTTATTTGTAAGTGTTAATATCGAATCACGATATGAAAAAGTATTGCATCAGAATAATCCCAAAATTCGAAGGATACTAATTCGGCGTCAGATTACGATTCGAATAGCATCTAATTTTAAACTGTGATTTGAACCTAGCGACGAAATATATTAAATAACATATATTAATATATATGTAAAAATGAATAGTTCTAACATTCATTTTTGTATATAAAGTCCAAACTCGCGTGACGCTCTAACTGTATATAAAATGCAAGTTTGGAAATTTTTTTTTTTTTCTATTTTATTTTTGCTAAGTAATTGATGAATTATTTCTTTTTTAAATTACCTAATATTTTTTAGATTAAGCTTAATCATGTAATCATGTTAAATTCTGCAATATTCACTTTTTTATACATTCTCTCTTAGTTGAAAAAGAACGTCATAACTTGCCAAAACTCTAAATTAACACTTAATTTTAAATTTAAGCATTTAATTTTGGCTCATATGCATGTTTAATTTCAATCCATAATAAAATACATATTGAATTTCCATTTTTAGTTAACTCTGCAAATCATGATAACATCAGAGCTGTCAATACACTGTTTAAAAAAGAAATATCTTGCTTATCTGCCAGTATGCTGTTACAGCCAAAATTTACCTTTATCTTCAAATATTTTGAAAAAAAAATCAGCCTATTGAGAATAAAAAACAAAACAGGTCATCATTAAATAATAATGATGTCACCAAATTATCAGTATACAAAATCTTGTAATTTTTCAAATTATCATTCTGATTATTCTGATCTGACCTAGAAGCTTTACCTGTAATATTTTAGAAGCAGTAAAATTCAGTCAGAGGATCTCTTTGTCTTCTCCTTTGAGCCCTGCTTTCTCCAGAGAATTTGGCTTTAAAATAGAATAAATAATTTCCCGATACGCTACAAGAAGAATCGGGGAACCGTCAGATAATTTACTAAGTTTTCACAGAATCCTCCGATCTACTATATCAGCTACCCCAGAGTGAGAAATTCCGGTGCTTCCACCTAACCAGAACCTCCGTCAACCTTGAACCACCCAAGGCCATAGACGGAGGGTACACATATATATTACAGGATAACTACCCTGTTCATACTGCCAGGATCATCAGACGGTGGTTTCAGGAACGAGATGTAGAGCTGCTGAACTGGCCCACCAAGTGGTGTGACCTAAAGCCCATTGAAAATGTATGAGCAAATGTGGTTAACGCTTGCGAGCCTGGGCAGGAGCGGACATCTCGGCACCTGCTGGAACACACCATGGCAGAGTGAGAACTTTTCCGCAGGAACCCACAAGTCATTTACAATCACATGGCATCTGTTCCAAACAGGCTACGAGAGGTCAATAATAATAATGGAGGATGGACCAAGTATTGAGTAATTGTGTATAATAATGTTATGGTTGTGATGTAGTAAATATATATTTATTTACTTGAACAATTGCCACTTCCTTATAATTTGAACATTATGTTTTGTATGGTCTTAAGAAAATCTCTAAATTTACTTGATTCATGTTCATTTTTGTAATAAAAAATTTAACTATGTTATCATTATCTCTCTGGATAGACCTTTTTCTGGATAATCTTTGTTGATGATGTATGGACTTTAAACAGAAATGTTATTCCCTGGAGGAAAAGTCAATACTACAACTTATCTTACACTTTAACTATAACGTGGCCACATCAAAATCCTATGATTGAAAGTTTTTAAAGTATCCCACGTTTGTGAAATAACCTAACTACTCTATTTCCTATATTTAGGAATAATGCATGAATAAAAT
The DNA here is from genome assembly GCA_023014485.1 of Bathynomus jamesi. Lineage (NCBI taxonomy): Eukaryota > Metazoa > Arthropoda > Malacostraca > Isopoda > Cirolanidae > Bathynomus > Bathynomus jamesi. The sequence continues at coordinate 12,320 of JAJOZX010001141.1, read as the reverse complement.
ACATAGTCGTCCTAGCATTACCACCAAAACTACAGTAAACAATATATTTATTCTGTCATTGGTTTTCAAAAAATAAAAGTATTATTATGACAAGGAGGAGAGGGAGGGAGTGAGAGTGGGTGACTGGGATTTAAGAGGGACTGCGTTGTTGTCAAATCTCGGAGAGGGTAGAGCGGAACTATTGCAGGCGACTGTACATATTTAGTACTGCGCCATAGATTCAGTGCTGAACATGATATCTGTCTCTACTCCTTGTGTAGCTGCAAACTCTGTTGTATAAATATTATAGAATTAATGTAGCTGTTTGCCTTTCACATGTTTTTCAATGTTTCTATATTTGAATGTCACTCATGTTAAAAGAATTGAATATCAAAGTATCTTTATGGGTTCAGCTCATTACTGTCGGTGTCGGACTCTGGGAGGTGAAGTCCTGGGTTTACTCTCAGCTGCTGGCTCCCAGGTTGGGCTTGGCCGTCCATTCATCCCGTCAATACTCAAGCTCAGATCACTTGGGGGCTCTCTCACCTCCACGCAGTGGGGAACTGGGTTTCTAGGCTGTTACCTTTACCTTTACCAGGTTCCTTAATTTACAATTTTCTCTACGATTCTCCTCAACCAAAGAGTACAGTTATGTTTACTTACGGAGTGGTGGCAAATGCATGTTCTTTAATTGTCCACAAAACGTTTTCAAAAGGAATCTCCGATGTCTTCGTATAACCGTGAGTTATAATTATTTTCTCTTTGTTTTTAGAAGGCCAACAGTCAAGTTCAACACAACGACATCCTTTGCGGAGGACCCGAGTGTAGGCCTCCTCTGACGATAAGCTTGTAAGCTGATCACCTGTGAGATATCTGAAGGAAGAAAATAAAATAGAGGAAAACGTGGAGGAATAAGTCAATACTTAAATTGTTTTTCTTTGTTAAAGTAAATAGTGAAGAAGCTTCCACCTGGAAATGATCTGTGTAGTGAACGGATGAAATGTGGAGGCAGAATGATATACCTGAAAAAATTTAAGAATGTGTGAAAATATACAGTAGTTGCGTAATGTCTATAGATGGTTGAAAAATATTTGAATGAGAATTAGCACAATTAGTGCTGACAATGACGTATGGGTGCGAGACACTCGTCTGCCATGATAGTTTCCTTTTCGAGGCGAGAACAGCTGGGATGAGCCATTTGAGAAGAATAGAGAAATGAATTTACTTTAAATATCGTCTCTTCATACGAACGAGTTTCAGCTCATTCCGGTGGTATGTTTAAATGTGAGAGATTGTAAAGTAAGACCTCTTATAAATAAGGAGTTTAAAGTTTAAACTCTTCAGTCATATTACTATACTGTATGTATATACAGCTATATAACAAGAAACCTGCCGCTTGGACAGGGGCGTACCGAAGAGGGTGGGGGCGACAGAGGCGGTCAGCCCCCCACTTGGGCCTTGTATCGGTGTCTATTGATATGCTTATCTCTATAACTACTATGTACTACAGTTTTTACATACAGTTACAGAGATAAGCAGGTTTTGTTTTAGTTTGTACTTTTTATAGTAAGAATACATTTTAAATTATTACGAATTCATTCTATATGCATTAGTATAAAATATTAATACTAAACCTGTAATCCCAGGCCAGTGTTGCCAGGTAAAAAATTGAAAACCCACCAAATCATGCTTAAAACCCACCCAAAAACAGCCAAACCAAGCTTTCATACTATCATATATAATATATATATATATATATATTATATATATATATGATAGCATTAGGTTAGTATACACACACACACCTTTGTTTTAATTTTTAGTTTACAGTATTTATATTTGTTGAATATTCACACTTTCCGCTATTAATCAAAAAAACGTTATCTGAATTTATTACAATACTTGATAGGTTCACAAGAAAAAAGCTAGACGACTTAATCTGTTGCTGGAATAGTCATCATGTAGACAGACCATATCTGTTTCTCCAACTTGTTGCTTTTCTCTCAGTTTTAGTCTTGTGCACAATGAAAGCTCAAAAATGTTTCCGTATTCTGTATGTTAAATCCTGTCTGTACACACATAGTAATGTAACTATCATTTTCGACTCGGTATTTTTCGCATGAAAAATGTGTGGTAAATCTATTCATTTATCTAATTTAGTTTACACTTGCTGTAAATAAGGCTTTGTTAATACATGAATATTGACTCTAGTAAATGTTTATGTATCAGGTTGTAACATAAATTCTGCTCGATTAGAAAACGGACGATAGATAATAGAATAACCGCAAGATAATGTGAAATAGTTTTAGAAATGTTGCAAAATATATGCGGCGACAGGTTCGCACAGGTTAGTAGTATGGGCGCAAAATGGGAGAGTGCAGAATGTTGCAATGCAATTGCAAACGTTGCAGAATGTTGCAAAGTGATTATGCACAAAGGGGGAGGGGTCATGCGGGGAAGGGGTGTGCAATGAAGGGGAGGGGATTATGCAACATCAATGTTGCAATGCTTATGCAACATCAATGCTGCAAGGGGGTAGGGTTATGCAACAACTCAATGCTGCCAAGGTGGAGAGGGGTGGGAGCTTCGGGGGGAGAAGGGAGGATGACCTCCCCCGAAAGGGGTAGCCTTAACCTAAGAGAGGAAGAGAAAGGAGAAGGAGGAGGTCTTTGAAGGGAGAAGGTGGATGTCCTCACCCGCCAAAGGGAAACCTAACCTAAGCCTTAACCTAAGAAAGAAGGAGGTGTTCGCCTGGCTGGAGCCAGACGCATTATCACCATCCAGGGACCAAGCAGCTGTTATGTAGAGGGTCGTGAGTTGCCAGATACCACTTATTTATATATGGAGGTGGTTACCAGATACCACCATTTATTTTAATTTTTATTTAGATGAGTTGCCAAATAATGTTTTTATTTATATATGAAGGGATTACCAGACACCACCATTTATTTTAATTATGTTCAGGTGTACCTTATTAGGGTGAGTTGCTACCGAACACCATTTATTTTAATTTTTATATAGATGAGTTGCCAAATAATGTTTTTTAATTGTTCAGGTATACCTTATTAGGTTGAGTTGCTAGATTTCACCATTTATTTTAATTTTATTTACATGAGTTGCCAAATAATGTTTTTATTTATACAAGGAGAGTTGGCGGATGCCACCATTTATTTTAATTTTTATTTAGATGAGTTGCCAAATAATGTTTTTATTTATATATGGAGAGGTTACCAGATACCGCCATTTAATTTAACTACTTATTTATTAAAGACAAAAGTAACTTTCTCCTTAATTTTGTTCAGCAACAGAACAAATTATTTAAACGAATCCCAATATTAACAGTAAAAGAAATACAATTAAACCGAATTAAATAAAACACCATTACATCATTCTGTTTATTTAGAGGAATTATTGGAATCAGAAATATATAGAAAATAAATATACAATCAAACGATGGAATATATGATTAAAAAAAATAAAAAAATAATAGTATAAGAAATACGAACGAAGAACATATATGTAAATAATAAAAAATAAAATAAAAAATAATATAAGAAATACTAAACGAGGGGTATAATCATCAAAATAATAGTTCAGGCGAAATATATACACACAATTATATTAAATAATTAAATATATTGAAAATTCATCAAAATACTTTAGGTTCCACTGCGAAAAACACTAAACTCGAATATAAACGAGTCTACAGGTACATCAATATTGCTTTGCACTACACAGTAAATACGAATTAACATTATTTCACCGGTCAAGTTATAGGGAGTCTTATACTCGATGTAAATGGTCTTCATTTCGTTCAATACTATTTTTGTGCCCGCTTTACTTTCGGATGGTGAGTTATCTTTAAACGAATTCAATCAAAAGCACACACAAAGAGGCTTTCGTTAGACAAAACATCATTATTAAATACAAGTTTATAAACACTCCTTTCCAATCGAGTTTATTCTTACCGACCAGGGCTTTTCATTCGTGATCACTTCTTCACATTGCATAGTGGCAGTTGAAATAATCTTCTAAGTCGTAACGACATCTGCCCATTATATAAAGAAACAGTTCTTCAGGGTGAACTCATTGCACCTGTATAAGTTTGCTTCCTCTTTTCAAGGTATCATCTGTAAATTATTCACAGAAAACAAAAATAACAGTACAAATTTTACTGTAGAGATGAATGAGTAGGAAAACTGAACCGCGCATCCGATGTTTTAGGCGAGGCGACCCTGGTTGCTACTTGCAACGAATCGCCATTAAAACGATCTATGTACACCCTTCTAAAGGCCTGGAGATGCCTGGTACCCTTAAAAGTATAGTAACATCAGACTTTTATGTTAACCACTGTTAATTTGAATGTTATTCATTTTATTTAGCAATCGGTGTTAAAAATGATAAATTATATGTAAAATCTGAAAACAACTTTCAGAGTATGATTTAAATATCGAACGACTTTTCGAATGACAATTTAAAATAAATCATGGATTATTCTATAGACTATAGAGTCATACCACCTAAAATCCGAAAGGAACGCATTACCTTCATTGCAGAACATTATATTCAAACCACAAGCTCCTAATTTTTATCCCATCTTTACATATATATATATATATATATATATATATATATATATATTTCCGAGAGAGGGAAATTTGAAAAAAGAGAATCATTTAATATCGACCTTTGCTTAATGAGAAAGGTAAACCGTGACATACCGTATGAATATTCAACTAAATGATATTAGCCATGTTTCAAAACTGAAAAACAGACTTCAATTACCATTTAATCCAATTGTACATTTAAAAGAAAAAATTCTTACAATCATAACAAATAATTATTTAAAAATTAAAAAAGAAAAGAAAGTTTTAACTTGTACAAAAGATTTTCAATCTTAATGATACCACTTCAATCACCCCTATTAAAATTTCTCTCAATTCTAATTAGTAATTTTTAAACTTTTTACATATTTAGGCTATTTATAATAATAATAATAATTAGTAAATAAATTACATTCATTTACTTTTGTCAATCCTCTCTATATAACTTTTTTTCAAAATCAACTTCTCTTTTTATTCCACAATAATGTGTAACGATGTAAAACTCGATTCGGAAAGCTTTTTATAAATTTAGTTATTAATAACTTCAATTTATTACATTATTTCCTACCTGATCCATCCTTCATGCAATAAAAAGTTCTGCTTTACTTTACTCGCAGTTCTTAGTCATAAGGATTTTAGATCCTACCTTTTTCCGTAACATAACAGTTGAAATTTCTAGAAGCATCTACAAAATATGAAATGAGCTAGTTAATTATAAATTTCTTATAATTTTCGTGCTCATGTGAAAAGCAACATAAGATTTGTACTGAATATTTATATAGAAACTAAAAAAGAAAAGAAAATGAATGTCCTTCACAACTTCTTTACATAATAAATTTATTGTCTAAATGACATTCTGAGGAAGGAAGATTAGGTGACTTATGGCGTTATATATATATATATATATATATATATATATATATATATATAGTATGTCTGTCTTATTTTATTCTTATTTGTTCTTTTAGATAGGAAGAAAAATAAACAGAAAAGAGAAATAAGCGAATAAGATAACTCATGAGCGTTGAAATCTTTACATTGGAGGTGAATCTTGTACAGTAAATAAATTATATTTTATTTATTTCCGTTTAGTAAAACAAAGTTTATATACAAGTAATAAGAAACACTCTGAATATATATTTAAAAACTAAAAAAGAAAACTCTCGAATCTCAATTCATCCGGAAAATATGAGTTGTTAGCGCGCATAAATAATGATTAGAAAAGCTAGCCAACATGCTTATATACAAATAATGGACTTATTTTATAGCATTTTATTTGATAAATCTAACCGAGCGAATGGTGAAATAAATAAAAAAAAAAATATATATATATATATACAGGGTGGGCCGTAAGTTTCCATACATAGGAAAATTTAAATACGTGCGTTGGTATTTGGATCAGCAGTTTCCGGATGCTTGGATTGGTCGGCGTGGTCCTGTGGAGTGGCCTCCCAGATCCCCAGATCTCACCCCCCTTGATTTCTATCTTTGGGGGCACTTGAAGGCCATGGTGTATCAGGAAAAGATACGAGACATAAATCATCTAAAGGAACGTATCACCAACGCCATTACAAGCATAACGTCAACTGTGCTAATGCGTGTTCATCAACAGTGGGGAACACGTATTGAAATGTGTTTTCAAACAATGGCAACCATGTAGAGCATATTATATAAATAAAAATGGTTGTCCATAAAAAAATGTTTATTTTTCCTATGTATGGAAACTTACGGCCCACCCTGTATATATTATATATATAAGAATCACACAATTTGAAAGTTACCAGTACGAACGACATGAAAATGTATTTAAAACTGCTAAAATATCGATTTGGTATCTTACCGCAATAAATCTCGATCCCACACAAGTTTTTTTTTTACGCTTCCCAAACGAGAAAAATTTATTCTATTAACCATAATTATTTGAAACATTTTATTTTTGTGAGAAAAATAGCTCCGATTTATTTCAGTACCTATGTTCCAGACATTTATTTCTCCTACGAGTGAATTTTTATAAATATAAACACATGAGATTGCCACAGTACTTTTCAAGTTCTTAAGTAAACGTTACTAATATCATATATCCCATTCATTTTATCTACCGCTTAGATAATATTCCACGCCACTGCCGTTATTTTAGACGATTCAGAGAAGAATATTTATTTATGTACTTCGAATGGACTTTCACATCTCCGAGAGCATTTCCTCGTAATCGCAGGTACATGCATGAACCCATAATACATGTCAATTGGTTTTTTCCACAGATCATTTTATAAGATAAACGTCCATATGCGACACAGTTTTTCTTTAGAAGGGAAACAATAAAATCTCTCTCTCTCTCTCTCTCTCAGTGTCACACACAAATATTTTAGGAACTTACCAAAAGTTATATTGTATAAAATTAAAAAAGTATCTTTACCCCGACTAATAAAGGTACATCTATATAAAAACACTTAAACCGTACATGATACTAAGCCCACAAGTAAAAATAAAAATGATTCCACGATTTTTCATGTATTCAGAAGTACATCTCGTCAGGAAATGATTGTTCTCTCTTTCTCTCTCTTTTGCGCGGTTATTTCATTGAGATTAATCAAGCTCAGAACAGAGTTTACTTTATCTATAAGGTCTGTGACACGTGGAACATACTGCCTTCAGAAAATGTGAACAGTTCCCTGTGCATCAGTTCAAGTAAAGGCCAGATTGAATCTTGCATAATATTTGAGGGTGTAGGAATTTTTCCCTGGCGCCCGTTGCTAGTGTCAACTCCACGGTATGGGAAGTATGGCCTTTTGAGGTACTTCTTGTCCCTGTAACACTATCACTCTCCCTCTCTATCTCTCTCTCTCTCTCTCTCTCTCTCTCTCTCTCTCTCTCTCTATAATATATATATATATATATATATATATATATATATGAAAATTATTTCACGAAAGTAACACGTGAAAAATATTTATGATGAATAAAACCACGAAGGAAAGGAAACACAAAGTGGTGCTCAAGCGCTTTCGTCTAATGACATCCTCAGGAACACTGAAGTAAGTAAAGAGTTCAAGACTATATATAGGTTACCAAAAAAAAATATATATATATACAGTAAATATAGAAATAAAAATTGTGGGAGGAGCATACAAATTTGTAAGGAAAACTACCAATTTTAGCACTTTGCCCGAATTCAACACAAGATCAAATGGATTGTTTACAACCAATTTTATAGATAATGCCTGAATGATATGTAGGTAAAAAAAATAAAAAATAAAAAATAAAAATAAAAAATAAAAATAAATTGGAAAAAAAATTGTAAGAGGCGCATACAAATTTATAAGAAAAAATTACCAAGGGAATTATAAGGGAAAATTGCCGTTCTTGTCTAAATCCGTTCTGAACAAATTCAAAACAACGGATCGAGTTGAAAAAGACCTTTGCTCATGTTAAAGTTATTTGTAAGTTGAATTATAGCAGACTCAAGAATATTTCTATTAACAATGTTGCTAGAGTGAAGCAAAACTGAAGCATTATTCTAATCAATACAATGGGATAACTCTGACAAATGGACAAAAAGGGCAATGGATGACTGTCCCCTTCTAACGGAATATTGATGCTGTTTTACATGCGTGTGCAAATCCTTTCCCGTTTGACCAATGTAAAAGGAATCACATTGTTTACAACCAATTTTATAGATAATGCCTGAATTATTGGTAGGGCTATTTTTTACTGATATTTTTCACAATATTGTTGTATGAAAATACTACATTAATATTCAAAAGTTTAAGTACATTAGCAATGCCTAAAAAGCCCAGGAAAAGTGGAAGTACTAAAATATTCTTTGACAAAGTGGGAGTGTTATTATTCACACGATAGAAGGTTCGTTTTGCCTTGTTAAGACAAGATTCCATAAACGCAGGTGGGTAGCACAGATCACTTCCAATACCGTTGATTTTTTCCAATTCGGCATCGGTGTATTCCGGACTGGCGATCCTACGAGCGTGGAGAAACATTGAAGAAAATATGGCCTTCCTAATGGGGGTGTCATGTCCAGAGTAAAAGTGTTAGGTAGGACAAATTGTTTGTTTTTTCCGATAGATACTAAACTTAAAACCTGGGCTTTCCCTATGTACACGCACATCCAAAACGGGATTAAGTTGTCTTGTTCCACTTCTAAGTAAACTTAATGGAGGGGACTTGATCATTTAACTGAAGGAGGAAGTCATCCAGGTCACGATTCATGGGCCAGATACACAAAATATCGTCGACGTACCGCAACCATGGGATGCTAAACCCCAGGATTCTCGGAATGTAAGTAATTTCGAAAAACTCCATATAAATATTGGAGAGGAGGGGCGACAAGGGGTTGCCCATGCCATCCCAAAAACCTGTTGATAATACTCGCTATTGAAAGTGAATTTACAGTCTTTGATGCAAAGCTTAATAAGTTCCAAAACGATGTGTGCAGGTAGTGGCAGGTCGTACTTATGTAATTCTCGGGAGAGAAAGTCAAGCATATCGTCAATCGGCACTTTTGTAAACAATGAACCACGGGAAAGGATTTGCACACGCGTGTAAAACAGCGTCAATATTCCATTAGAACGGGACAGTCGTCCAGTGCCCTTTTTGTCCATTTCTCAGAGTTATCCCATTGTATTGATTGGAATAATGCTTCAGTTTTGTTTCACTCTAGCAACATTGTTAATAGAAATATTCTTGAGTCTGCTGTTATTCAACTTACAAATAACTTTAACATGAGCAAAGGTCTTTTTCAACTCGATCCCGTTGTTTTGAATTCGTTCAGAACGGATTTAGACAAGAACGGTAATTTTCCCTTATAATTCCCTTGGTAATTTTTTCTTATAAATTTGTATGCGCCTCTTACAATTTTTATTTTTCAATTTATTTTTATTTTTTATTTTATTTATTTTTTATTTTTTTTTGTGACCTATATATCATTCAGGCATTATCTATAAAATTGGTTGTAAATAATCCATTTGATCTTGTGTTGAATTCGGGCAAAGTGCTAAAATTGGTAGTTTTCCTTACAAATTTGTATGCTCCTCCCACAATTTTTATTTCTATATTTACTATATATATATATATATATATATATATTTTTTTTTTTTTGGTAACCTATATATAGTCTTGAACTCTTTACTTACTTCAGTGTTCCTGAGGATGTCATTAGACGAAAGCGCTTGAGCACCACTCTGTGTTTCCTTTCCTTCCTGGTTTTATTCATCATATATATATATTATATATATATAATGTAAAAGGTCTATTTTAGTTAAACTTAGACCTACATTCTACAGCATTTTGCATAGCTATGCAAACTGCTGTAGAATGTAGGTCTAAGTTTAACTGAAATAGACCTTTTACATTATATATATATATATATATATATATATATAATATATATATATATATAATGTAAAAGGTCTATTTTAGTTAAACTTAGACCTACATTCTACAGCATTTTGCATAGCATTTTTTTTCAGTTTATTTTATGTTAATTATAATAAATACCAAATAACTTAAACCATCATGGCGTTAACTGCACTCCTAACCTAACTTAAGTCGTCGACAGATTACAGAACTATGTTCTAGGCAATGTGGCAGCATCGCTACACGAAGAGAACCTCTCTCGACTCCTATTTATTGTTTTCAATATTGTAATTAATTATTTTCTGTATAAACGCTTGTGTGCGTGAGATAATTAAGTGGTTAAATTTTAATGAAAGAGAAAATTTGATACTTAAAACTGTTGACACGTGGATATAGCTTTTCATTCTTACATTCTTAGCTGGCATTTGTTTCGCCAAAATGGTAGACTTAAACAATCATTTACGTATTCGTAGACATAAAAACCTATTTTATTCGCATATGAATTAAATTGTACACAGCGAGGATAAGAGACGTAGGCGATGCGAACACCGTTTCCCTATAAGCCAAATGAAGAAACCGAGAGTTGAACCCCCGACCACGGTGCACGATATGGGACGCAAGGTTTTTGAGACACTTCTCGTAATTGATACTCCCTCTCTCTCATGAGATCAGCGAAGTTAAGCGATATTGGATCTGGGAAGTAGTTGGATGGGCGACCATCCTCAGTGCCAGATGATGTAGTGACCCGTGGTTCCGGATGCCACGTAAAGCTGTAGCCCCTCCGTCATATAACTTTAGATATAGCATTGAGGCTAAACATTCCAATCCTTATTATTATTATTATTCTAGCTCTCCGAAAGGATTTTACAGAAATTTTGCATAATTAACTGTCGTGCTCTTTTCCAGTTTTTGCGTGCAATGTTTATGATCTTTAATTCCCTTATATATATATATATATATATATATATATATATATATGATACACACAGACCGTGCATGGAACAAGTAACTCTTCTAGGAAAATTAAATCCACTATAGTCCGAATAAGTAATGGTAAATGACAAATACTATAGTTTTTTCTTTTTCATGATGCTAGCCCGACGCGGGCAACGGGTCACTCGCAAAGAGGTCCCAAAAATATAGCTTCCCTCACCAGCTATCTGCAAAGCAGATAGGATCCAGCTTTAGGACAGGATCTAGGGTTTAAAGCAGCCTAGCCCAGCTACATTTAGAACCTCAATATAAGCAAAAGACTCGCTGCCTTCACGTCAGATTGAATACATCAAAGAAAAAGGGGTAACTATTATATTTTTAGCCAAAAAACAAAACTTAAACCTCAACTGGCAGAATTGAGCGTCCACTTTTCAAGGCAAATAACATGTCCGTTTCATGATGGGAATGAACTCAGAATGGTTTCCTGAGGTTTTTTATGATACACACAGAGTTCCTTGTTCCATGCACAGAACAAGAGGGAAAACATTCCAGGGACCATTAAGAAATTCGCACCTAGGTTAGATCCCGTTCTCCCGACACTGGAAGGGCATTTTTTTTTTTAAATTAAATGGACCCGCTTATAAGTACATTCGTACAAATTTGAAATTATCTTCTTGTTCTATACATACAGACTCTATTATTTTTTTACATAATTATTACATTTATTATTAAATTTATACATTTAATATTGCATTATTATTTATTACAGAAATTATAAATTTATTATTACATTGATTATTACATTGTTGTTATTATACAGAAATTATTAACCGCAAAACGAATGAAAAAGGCGAGAAGGAAACAATCCAGAGACCATTAAGAAATTCGCACCTAGGCTAGATCCCGTTCCCCGACCCTAGAAGGGCATTTTTATAAAGGGTCCCGCTTATATATTTGATTCCAATAATTCCTCTAAATAAACAGAATGATGTAATGGTGTTTTATTAATTCGGTTAATTGTATTTTTTACTGTTAATATTGGGATTCGTTTAAATAATTAGTTCTGTTGCTGAAAAATTAAGGAGAAAGTTACTCTTGTCTTTAAAAATAAGTAGTAAATTAAATGGCGGTATCTGGTAACCTTCATATATAAATAAAAAACATTATTTGGCAACTCATCTAAATAAAAATTAAAATAAATGGTGGCATCTGCCAACCTCTTTGTATAAATAAAAACATTATTTGGCAAACTCATGTAAATAAAATTAAAATAAATGGTGATATCTAGCAATCAACCTAATAAGGTATACTGAACAATTAAAAAACATTATTTGGCAACTCATCTATATAAAAATTAAAATAAATGGTGCTATCTAGCAAAACACCCAAATAAGGATACACATGAAAATAATTAAAATAAATGGTGGTATCTGG
>JAJOZX010001140.1:992500-1015278 GCA_023014485.1 Bathynomus jamesi | reverse complement strand
CCTATGGTTAAGACGCTGGGCTGTTGATGGTTCGTTACTGTAGGTCTAAGGTGGAGTGGAAAGCTTGACCTTCGTCGAATGAACAATTCGGGCGGACCTTAGACCCACAGTTTAACGTTGAAACCGAATGTTATTTTTAAAATATAATTATGATATATTTCTTTATACCCTCTCGATTACATTAGTGACTAATGATGCGGGAAACTGAGTAAATGGAAATATTATTTTCTCGAAAACTATGGGTGATAGAAAACTTCTGAAACCATATTTGGAATCAATATCAAAAGTTCTATACGAATCACCAAATAATTTTCAAAGGAGAATAAGAGCATTAAATCTATTAGTGAAAATATAAAGATGCAATTACTCGTCCGTACCCGTTATAGCGGAATGGTACACGTCATAGCTCCACCCAGCTACATCGGCAGCCAATCACGACGAACATCTGGTCTTTTGGGCGGAGCTTGGCGAATGTGCATATAAAAGGGGATATTTTTCAGTTGGGAGTAACAGTAGCTATTTTCGCATCAGTGAATAATCATTCCTCAACCATGGACCTGTACGTCTCCCCAGATTTGTATGAAGAAAGTGATACTGCAGCATTAACTGCAGTTAGTCTTTTTAACGCGATTGATCGTGACGACTTATTTTCAACGCAAACCGTAGAAGATATTTGCAGTGAAGCTCCTTACAATCCGACGCAAGGGACTACCATAGAAATGTAAGTGTCCATAATTCGATTTTATATATATATGGAGAGTTGTAGTATTTCGTCAAATAGATACTAGTCAAAAATGTCAATCAATGTTATTTCCCCATCATGCTAAAATCGAAATTGGTAATCGAACCAAAGATATCTTCACATAATGGGGATCTGTCTGTATACTCTGTATATGTTTTAAAAGCATTATTCCTTTAAGGTCCGATGAGGATTTGACACGTGTTATACAATCTTTTGAAGAACCTCGGAATATGGATGATATACTGATCAGTCAGCAGTGTCACACATCCTCCACCATGGACCTGTACGTCTCCCCAGACTTGTATGAAGAACGTGATACTGCAGCATTAACCGCAATTAGTCTTTTCAATGCGATTGATCGTGGCGAATTATTTTCAACGCAAACCGTAGAAGATATTTGCAGTGACGCTCCTTACAACCCGACGCAAGGGACTACCATAGAAATGTAAGTGTCTATAATTAGAATTTTATATATATATGGAGAGTTGTAGTATCTCGTCAAATAGATACTCGCCAAAAATGTCAATCAGTGTTATTTCCCCATTATGCTAAAATCGAAATTTTTATGGCGTTCACTCCTCGAACCAAAGATATCTTCACATAATGGGGATCTGTCTGTCTGTATACTCTGTATATGTTTTAAAAGCATTATTCCTTTAAGGTCCGATGAGGATTTGACACGAGTTATACAATCTTTTGAAGAATCTCGGAATAGGGAGGGTATACTGATCAGTCAACAATGTCACACCGAAATAATGTAAGTGTTTTTCGATCTTTTTGGGATAAGAAGACACATATATTTTCATAAATTTATTAAATGAAAGAAATCAGTACAATAAACGAATATACCGTTACAAATATACGAACAAAAACATTATAATATACAACGAGTACGTACAATTGGAAAACGGTTTTTTATCTGTCTGCATACCATTTCATCGTTTCGGCGAGTGTGACACGGGTCAAATAAATTTAAAAAATTTATAAATTCTTTATCATTTGACATATGCATGAGAAATGAGACACAGTACATTCCGCAAACATTAGTAAAATATCCTTGCATGCGAAATGGGGTCCACACAACTTCGGGAATATGTAACTGAGCGAGAAATTTTACAATAATAGGGTCACTCCAGGGTTGAGTACCGAGTGAATCAAAATAGTACAGGCGCTGTCTATTTTTAAAATAGACAGCGATCCAGTGAATCCCTTCATTACCGATGATGTCTGTGTTCACAATAAGACTACCGCATTCTCGCGTACTTGGCAAACTCAATGTTTCATTCTTCGCAAACACGCCGATAAATTTGGAACGTGTGACTCGCTCCATTACTTTCTGAAGTGTATTAGCATCCATTTTAAAAGTCAGTGATAACGCTTCTAAATCTATCTACTTCTATTAGGGCTTGCGATTCGAGATATACTAGTACACTAATAGGAGCGTCTATAGGCTTGGCGAATTCCAGCCGCACTGAGATGTTACCGCTCTGCTGTGGGTTAAATGGGTATTTACGCTAGCAGATAAGTCAGGTGTAATGTCAAACGGGTAAAGGTTAAATTGATCAATGAATTCTTCCTGCGTTACCCCATTACCAAGCTCATCACAATCACCTGCAATATGGGTCAGATTACTATAGGCTCTGGCACAAAGAGGTAACACAGCGTCTGATGAATAGTCCGTACCCATTGTTCCACCCAAAGCAGTGCCATTAACGTATAGAGTTATATTTTTAAGTCCGAAATTCTCGAATTTAAAGGCACTCTTTTTATATTTTCCATTCACCGAAGCGTGGTCCTGCATGCCGATTAATATCCTTTTAGGAAGATTTCCCAGGGCAATGTTTTCTATCTGCTTCGATGCCAACCCTGCAGGAACCGTATATAGTTTGATCTGCACTCTGTTAATAGGATATTTCACTGTAGCGTTTAGTAAATTTTTCTCAATTTCTAGTTGTTTTGGTGAACTTAATTTCACTCGCCGTACGCGGAGGTATGTGTCCATAATGTGAACCACAACGGACTTTGCACCCTCTTCTTGATTCGCATCCAGATTTAAGCAGATCTCAGGACTCGTGCGGGTGAGCTTTATTTTCATATCCACCCCGTTCACAAGCAACTTCTCCTGGAAAGTGAAATCTGTGTGCAACCGTCCAAAACACTCGTATATTTTCTTTTTAGAATTTTTAAATTTGTCCTTTATACTATTTTCATCTTTAGTTTGATAATATCCCTCCGCACTTAAAAAGGTAGCCTTCGCTTCTTTGGAAAAGTTGAGGACATTTTCCAAATAGGCTCGTAGATGATAGTACCCCGTGCCTGCCGATATGTTGGTCTGATTTAAATATACGTCACACTGGTTGAATATGGCGTGCAGAAAGTTTGTTTCAGGGTATACAGCATATTTGTCATCGCAGACCGTTCCATCAGAATGGGCTATACGTAGCTTAGCGTACATGTGCACAAAGCTTGGATCAAAAAGTAAGGACTGAGCTGGGTATCACGAATTCTATAGGTGCACTCGGGGAACTAATTGTTTAATGGGTTAAATTGTAATAAAGTCACTGTGCTCAATAGAAACTTGGGTTGGCGGGAGCTCAAAAAAGGACAGCTCCGATTTACAGCATTGTGAACTACATCGGTGGATGAGCGTGCCATGGCGAAATAGTGACTCCTCTCTCGACAAGTGGTAAACAAACTATGATTCATGAGATCAATATCCTTAGCTTATATCAGTCAAAAAGTGGTCAACCATAGGTTTCATTCGCTTACAGCATTTCTTTTTTGATAGCCTTTTACGTTTAATACCACGTGACCCCTTCTCTCCGGGAGCCCTCTTCTTCTTCCCGCACCCACGCATTTTTCTCTTTGCATCTTTGATGATTTCGTCCCCGTACGCTTTAAATGTTTTTTTAGAGCTTCTTTAGGTTTAGCCCCGGCCAATATGTCTTCTGCAGTGTTAAGGCCTGATTGTAGCGCTTTCCTTCCAAGGTATCTGGCACCCCTCTTCAGCAAAGAATAGCCGTACGCAGTATGGATGAAAAAATGGATCCAAGTCCACTACCGCGCTGGTATCGCATCCCTCGATAGACGGTGAAAGGCTTTCTATCCATTATAACCCAGTGCGTCGAAAGTGTAGCTTCACTGTTTAAGCTCCCGTTACCGAATGGGAAGTTTTCGCCCTCAATCGTTCTTATATATATTGTGATATTGTTATTAAATTAGTTGCGACATTCACATAATGGGGTCTGTCATATGTAATACTCAAACTCCTCCTCTATGGTTGGGGATGTGAGCAATGCGCAGCAGGCGTGCCTGGGTATCCCCAACAAACTGGTGCTCCCTATATTACTGTAAATATAGCACATGTCTGGGGACCTTTCAGCAATTTCTCCATCTTCAATTGATACATTAATCTGGACAAGTTATACTGTGTCTCGTGAAATGTGTCTCTTTGGAAGCTGCGCTATATCGGCCGTTGGTTAGAATTTTGAGCTTTCTATGTTCTTTAAGACGTCTGTTAGTCTTTGATTTTAGGATTAGTGTATGTGCAGGGTTGTTTACGATTTCATATACTAAATCATTCGTAAGGTTTGAGTTTTTTAAACTTACGTTTAAGCCTCTCACAACATCCTCGGCCGAACCATATTGACCCGGCCCTAGTCTTACTTCTGTACTGTAATACCGTGCAATCTTAGTCCGAGCGATGCGCATAGTTTCATCCATAGCTACCCCAGCTTTTCACACTCGTCAATGTCTCTAAGAATCGTAAAAACGGTTTCTTTATGTTCAATATTTAAAAGACGGTGTCCAGCTGAATTTCGCATATCCCCACCTCATACGAATCACGACCCAATTCATTGTGCCCATGGAGTTCTGTTACAAAGTTGCTAGCGTGTTGTTAGGGTGTACAGACAGGGACGAGGAGGACGGGAGTGTGACGTAGAAATGGTTAGGAGCATGTTGCATACTATTTAAGCTTCATTATTGCATCAGCTTTTATATAGGTGTTGAAGCTTTTCTGGGTACCCTAGCCATTTCACCAGGTACATTTTTCTCCTTCCTGAACCTTGCTTCCTAAAATTTTCTCAATTTTAAACACATTTTTTTTCTAAATTAAACGCAACTTTCTGCAATTCCTCGCGGGAAAAGCCTCCTGAGATCTCTTCCCCATTCAAATCTTCAATGTAATACATCATTATCTCACCTTTAGGTCTCACAGCCCTAACTTTAAAAATCTCGCGTGTCCATCCTTGTTCAAAACCCTTTGCGAATTTATTCCCCGAACGCGACAGCCTTACATAATCATTGATTTTGAAGCGCACAGAGTGTGGTGGTGGTGGTGGTGGTGATCCATCTCTTCTCGGGAGCGTACCTCTTTCTAAAACTTCGTTAGGTGTTGCCCCAATCGTGCGATGGTGTGAGCGGTTGTAGGATGATGCCAATGATTCCAGAATGTCTAGAAATCTGTATTTGTTTTTATGTGTAAAATAACGGTGCATGCGTTCCTTTATGGTGCGCTGAACTCTTTCAGCTAAAGAAGCCTTATGTATAGAATTGGTTGTGTAATAGCTGATATTAAACTCTGTCAACATATTCTGAAAAGCACGGCCTATAAACTCCTTCCCCATATCCGTACAAAAATAGCCAGGAACCCTGTTTTCTTTTAACATTAGCGTTTTTGGTGGCTTTAGCAACTGTTTCAGGTGATTTATTTTTCAGAGGAACTAGCCACAGATATCTAGAGAACACGTCTATTATGAATAGAATGTAGCGGTAACCATCGTTATACACAGAATATCTTTGCATGTCTGTTAAATCTGCTTGCCAAATAGAATCAATCGAGGAAGCCGTTGTCTTGGCTGTTTTAAACCTTTTTCTCACAGGCTATGAAGCGTATAAGCGTTCTGCTCCCTCAAAAATCTTTCAACATCTTTTTTCCTACTCCGAAACACTTCTGTACAGTCTATCTACGCCGCCGTAAGAGATGGGGTAGAAATGTCATAATAGCGTTTAGTTAATACGTTAGCCATTTGCGTATTTTAGAGGCACGTGGGTAGGGTTGGTTTAACCTCTTCTTGCTCCTCTTCAAAGGTGTTACCGCCTGGGGTGACGGCGCCTTCAATTGTGTCACAGGCGTTGCATGTTCCAAGTCTTTTAACCTGTTCAGATTTCCTATCAACGTTTTAGGGACATTTATTTGTTGTAGTCTTGCTTTAATATGCTTCCATCCTGATGGTGATGGCCTATCCCACTTTCTCACCAGATCATGGACAATGTCTACGATATTCGATCTCTGTACTTTGATCCTTCCACAATGATCTCCCCTGTATCGGTCCATTGTATGGCGGGATCCTCATTCAATAGATTATAAAGACTTAAGCCTTTACTCCTCAATGTAAGTGGGAGGGTATTTTTTTAATACATGTTCGATAGGTTGTGTGCTAATCTTTTTGGTTGGTCAGCTGTGTCGTCGGGTACAGATCCTATGTCGCCATCGTCCCACGTGCTGTGCCTAATAACCACAGGAATCTCTGTAGGGCTCTTATAATTTTCGTACTCGTGAAGAAATTTCTGCAGAGCTTCTTGGTATAAGATTCTTTTCTCATCAGTGTTTTTTCACTGTTTAATAGGGCTAACAATTCGCTTCCATTCTTTTAAGTCTGCTTTTACGGGGATCTAGATACGTGTCTGGATTCCTTTGCAGTGAGGCGTACACCTCGTGGGGAATCACTACCACTTTCTTCATTATATTAATCTAGTCAGTAAAGGACCCAAAACTGAAAATAAGATGGGGAGAAATGACCCTCCTGTTTGTACAATAATTCGTTTTTTCTTCGCTACAGTTTGGCTTTTACGAGCGAGTGCACGTATTATGTTCTTGTAGCGGCGTAGGCGAGCTTCTGATGGGTTTCATTGATACATTGCAATTTATAACGTTAAGACAGATTTCACAGATGCATTTTAAAAAGTCGGCATCGATATTTTTAATAAACATCTGCTGCATTGCCCGGGCAGTCGATGATAGATTTTTATTAATTCACGTATTTCTTTAGTCTCTTTGTCATTCTGGAATATACACCGTTTCAGGCTCGTTTGGAAATATATTCGTTCGCAGAAGCACTCTAAACGTGATTCGCGGATGAAGGTCGCAAGCAAATATCCGTAACGCGTGCTTGTAGCTTCTTTATAAACTTCCAAAACTCCTTACGCTGATTCGGGACATTTGATTGGCTAATACCCCAATTTGTGATACATCTCTACGTTGCGCGAATAAGACTAGATATTGCGTATTTAACGACACATCGCGCATGTATCTATTTTTGAAAAATAGATTCTGATTGATGAAGAACACGCTTATGTTAAGATGGTGGGAGAATACTGTAAATGTCTCGGCAAACGTTTTATCCATCTCCAACATGAGATCGTCAACTACAATGATTGTATGTTCATTTCCCTTTAACGAATTAACGTCATATACGCCTTTGTGGAACAAAATATCATCTTGGTACTCGTTGAACACTGATTGATACGTCGAATAGCACCATATAACTTTATGCACAAATTTCGAGAACATCTCCCCTTTTCTTTAATGATTTTAAGCATAAACACAGTTTTACCACATCCTATAGGTCCAGATATAATACATGTGGATGGGCTCGTGAATCTGAATTTTTCTACAGAGTCCATTTCTAACACGTCACACTCCTAAGTGAGTCATTTACAAAATATTACAAATTTTGAGTGCTGATCCTTATATTTCTTCTCCCACAGAACCGTGAATGACGATGAGGTAGAGCAGCCCATCATTACGGATGACCTCGACGACAGTGTAGTTGTGATATCCTCCCCTGAACCCTCACCAGCGATACCGGTAACACGTCCAAAGCGGAGGTATGAAATGCCCACGTCAGGTATAAAGCGACCGAAATACGCGTCTGTTGCAGCGGTAATAGATCCCAACCCTCAACCTCTTACGCAACAACACCCCCAGCAGCACCTAATATATCCCTTATTCATCCGCCGCCCCCGTTCTGTTAAGTCTACAATAATAGAGCCCCAACCATCAACCTCCTACGCAACAGGGCCCCCATCAGCAGCACCTTCCGCTAATATATCCACTAATTCCGCCCCCCGTTCTGTTGAGGATGGTATAACGCTGGAATTGGTGCGATCCGCAGCCCCCACCCCAGCCTTGACTAGAAATCGGTATAGAGTCAGGGTCGACCCTAGAGTCATGTATAGCAGTGGAATTGAGCGCGGACTACGCCGGGTTGTAGAGCATATTATAGAGTTTGCTCTTCAGAATCGTGACGAGCGTGAAGTCAGGACGAGTCTGTCCTTTGGATTCGGGTCAGATGACGGTGATGTAGACGATTATTGGGTGATAGTGCCATTTAGACGTTTGGCGGCTGAAGATGTAGAATATATATTAGGGCGTATAATGCAAGCCGCCCAAAGTAGTATAGCCTTCAATATGGACAACTTCACGGTAAATATTGACCATGTATACCGTGTTGCGGGTCATAGTGCCATACCGTATACTCTTAACTTCAATTCTCAAGCTATTTATAGACGGCATATAAACGTCGATCGTGGTTGCGGCTTTATAGCAGTACTCTTAGCACGTATGTTTACTGTATAAAATACACGAACTCAAAAAATTTGGTTGCCTACAGTCGTGGAGCATGCCCGTAAACTAGCTGTAGACTGTGAACTTGAATTGACTGTAATATGGGTCCTGAAGAGCTGAGAAGTGTAGAACAGGAAATGAATGTCCGCATAGTTGTGTTTGGGTTGGATGATCGTCGTAGGACTGTGTATGTTTTTAAAGCTGTGTGAGAGATCGTACAAGGCCCTACTTATTTTAGGATTGTCAGGGACAACGTATATCCCCATCCGTAATATAAGGTGGCTTTACGCGAGTTATGACAAAAGTCGAAAATATGGGAGACATCATGATTTGTGTAAGGGTGCCTCGAGTTTGCGGATGATATAGTGAGACATTGTAAAGAATGTCACATGGTATGTGAGCAGTGTAAAAGCACCAAATGTGAAAGCCGTGTAGTTGAAGCTGAGAAGAGAGACTGTGATGTGTGTAGACGCACATTTTCAATAATAGCTGTTTTGATTTCCATAAATCAATTGGCACGTGCAGGAAAATGAGAATCTGTGAATGTGGTATGTTTCACACAATGGATAATAGGGGAAATTTAAGCACAAGTGTGACGTAATTCACTGTCCTACATGCCAGGAGGAATAAGGCGGATGGAGTAAAGCATGTATGTTATATGAAAGATGCTAAGCCTAAAAATAACCCTTGTATAACTGTATACTACGATATAGAAACATATACGAACGCTGAAAAAAGAGGTAATTCCACATTTACTTGTGAGCCAGACTATCTGTGATGAGTGTATGGATATCGAATGTGACGAGTGCCCCAATGTGGTAAACGGACAAACGTTTTTAAAACGAATGTCAGCGATAGTCCTGTGAAACTATTTGTGTCCTATATTGTCAAGTTAGCCGACAAGTTCAAAAAAATGACTGTGTATATTCTCGCCCATAACGGGCAAAGTTTTGACACGCAGTTCCTTTATAAGGAGTTGCTTGAACACGAATCCTCTGAGATATTTACAGGTGATCCATTGAAAAGAGGCAACAATTAATACAGATGCAGATAAGAGGCAATGTACAATTTAAAGATACTTTATTATTCACACCTTGTAAATTAGCAAAGCTACCCAAGGTGATGGGGGTAGCAGCTGAAGTTTCCAAGGATACTTCCCATACACTTTCCTCACCAGCGAGACTTTAAACTACGTAGGCCCACCACCCCCCAAACATTATTTTGACTGTATGGATGAACGTGAAGACTTTGCGATCGATACTACGACAGTTTTAATGAAAGTAACCCTTATAATATAGCTGATGAATGTGAGCGTTATTGCGTGAATGATGTTGCGCGTGCTTAGAGTATGTTTCCAGGCCTTTAGAAGGATGTACATAGCCCGTTTCAAATGCGATCCACTGCAAGTCGCAACCACCATCGCATCATTATGTTTTACGGTGTTCAAGAATAACTTCATGCCGAAAGACACCTTAGCCATTATTCACCGAAACAATCCCCGCAGTTACGGGCACAAGGCTATTTACTGGCTCATACACCTACAGCAACAGACAGGTGTATACATAAAGCACGCCCGCAACACGGGTGAAGTACCCATTAAGATTAATGGACGTGTTTTTTGGGTTGATGGGTTAAGTGAAAACCGTGTCACTGGTGTGAAGACTGTGTACTCCTTTAACGGTTGCTGGTGGCATGGATGCCCCCGTCCTGAGTGCGGAGTCACCGGAGATAACCACGGTAGGTCTCCTGCCGACTGTCTTGCATCGACCCGCACCCGCGATCAACTTATAGGATCACAGTTCACTCACAAAGTCTTGTGGGAGCATGAATATGATGCACGGATGGAGACAGACGAGGTGTACCGTGAGGAAATAAAGCGATCAAGCGTTCAATAGTGCTGGATCCTCTCAAATGTGGTGATAGCTTGTTTGGAGGACGTACAAATCCTTTCAGACTATACTTCCCACCTACGGAGGGCGTGAAGCTCCATTACTACGATTTCTGTTCTTTATACCCATACGTGATGAAGAGCCATCCGTACCCGTGGGCCGCTCCTGAGAAACTGGTGGGACCTAGCCTACCATCCATCAATGAATTTTCAAAAAATTTGAATGATCGTTACTTTGGGATCTCTTTCGTAGACGTACTCCCCCGACGCAATTTATGATGCCGATCTTACCTGTCGTTATCGACGACAAGCTCATGTTTCCCCTGTGCGTGAAGTGCGGAAGAGGATAACGGCGATTGTAACCATATACCCCACCAGCGTAAGATCAGAGGCGTATATACAAGTCCTGAGTTGGCCTAGCCGTGCGCCATGGTTATAGAATACTGAAGATCCATGAGGTGTGGAGGTTCAGAAGCTACCCAACCTTTTCACACCATATATAAAACACCTTTTTGAAGGATAAGGTTGAGGCATCAGGGTATCCGCGAGGAGTTGATACCGAAGATGAAAAGTCTGCCTATATTCAACGTTACCGCGACCGCGAAGGTATACAACTTGATCGTGTCCAAATTGTAAAGAATCCTGGCAAGCGCTTTAGTGCAAAGTTGTGTCTAAACAGTCTATGGGGAAAATTTGCGCAGAATACCGGCAGAGGGAGCATTCATTTGGCACAAAGTTATAGCGATGTCTGGGATTATGCAATGCCCCCGATAAAGAGGTCATGGAGATCGTAAATGTAGGTAATACTTACGTAATAAGTACAACAACACTGAATTTGCCACAGATCCTCAAGGGTTACAAACATACCTGTGGCCAGCTTCACAACAGCCTACGCCCGTATAAAACTTTGGGGTCTATTGCACTCTCTTGGGCGGAGAGTATTGTATGCCGATACAGATAGCGTGATATTCACAGAGAGGGAGGGTGAATACATGCCCACTATTGGGGAGTTCCTCGGCGAGCTCACTGATGAGATCAAGGATGAGTATGGGGACAACGCATACGCCGACTCTTTTGCCTCAACAGGACCTAAGACTTATGGGGTACGGGTCAGGGTGGGGGATGAAATGAAATATATCGTGAAGGCAAAGGGTATTACGCTCAACCATGCGAATCGGGAGGTTGTTAACTTTGAGTCGTTGAAGGATCTAGTATGTTTGGATGAACAACCTCCCCAACTATTGTAGGCACCCACAATTTTCGGGCGCAGAAGCTGGGGGGCGTGAAGGACTTAGGGTACGATGGTGTGCCGTAACCTATAGGAAACGTTTACCAGTTTACCTGGTACCTATGATACCGTACCCTTTGGATACCAATGATGCTTCTAACTCACACGTCTTGTATATAATCGTATCTATTTGTAAATATATATATTATAACTTCAATATCTCGTTTATTAAATCGTATTTGTAAATATATATAACTTGAATATCTCGTTTATTAAATAAATCATGTTTCAAATAGCGTTTCACTTTCTCCTTTTGTGTGTGTGTGTGTGTGTGTGTGTGTGTGTGTGTGTGTGTAGGTGAAAGTTCTAAGCTCAGCCCACTGTAAGACCGTGAGTCATGCTACTATCTGGGAATCCCTGCGTGGTCAGTCGACCGCAGTAAGCCCGAGAGATCAGACGTGTATTCAGATCAGACGTGTATTCAATGGCTACCTTTAATATTGCTTGTACTACGTTTACGAAATGGTATTCAGTAAAGTGCCAGGATGTGGTGGATACCGAAAAACTTCCTATTCATCCCTCCTATGCCTCTTTTAAAACACATTGGATTGTGCGAAGTTCCAAGATGTACAAATACTCTACGGATGTTCTGGTGAGACCGTTGAAGGCTTTCGTTGCACAGACGATGTGCTGAAGTATACTGCAGAGCTAAACTTTATAAAGTCTCACATACACCGTGAAGTAAAAGAAACAACGCGTGCAGAAGAGAAGCAGCAGGTATGGATAATGAGTCTTGCTGATGGGTGGTGTGACAAGCGGTATTACGTCATGCTACATGTCGATTACTCATACCCTACGACTGGAAATGTGAATCTCGTGATCATGGACAATCTTAAGTATTCTTATCACTATATTAACGTATATCATGATGAGGTTCGTAGTGAGGTTGTGGCTAGTGCCCTGCGTGAATTTTTAACAGAGTTTAGAGAGAGTATCGTTTGATGGGCAGAAAGGAAAAATATGAACATATGTTCCTCTCAAATAGTGCGCCGGAGTGTGGAGATATTTAGTAAAACGTTCCTAGTTCTTATCCAAAATGTCTGGTGCGTAGGCTGGTAGTGTGATATTTTGTACCGGTACAACAATTCGACTTGCGGAACAAGCCCATTCACGTATCATCGAGTCAGCCGCCCGTCGAACCATTCCTGCCTACCTGCGTGCCTCACACGGCTCATAGTTATCTCAGAGCTTGAGCCGAGTGGACGTGCGCTCTTCGAATACGATGGAACTTCCTTTGAGCAGCATTCTCAACGCCTCGTACGATGTGTCCGTGACGAAATCGTTGCGCGTGTTCAGGCGTAATTCCGGTACCATTAGCTATGTACTGGAAACGGAATGTAGACCGACAAACAAACGGGTTTATTTAAGTATCGAGGAGATGAATAGAATCTTTGTGATAGTTGAGAAGTGGAGTGAAGATCGTTATAAAATACCTGCTAACGTAGGTACAAGAAGAGAGCAGATTAGTGACGCACCCTCATACGCCGTTGTATGTACGTTGTGTATAAATAACGATCGGCCGTGCATTGATATACGGTTGATGTGGAAGAATGCTTCTGATAATAACGCTCTATTCCTACGCGAAACCGTTTCATCCTCGACAGAATGTTTGAAATCGTCGGATTCCGTAAACTGAAACCTATATTAGACGCGCGTGTTACGGACATGCTTTATTTTGATACAGTACTTGAATACGCATACACCGCTCTGCTCGATGGGTTTACCGAGTGTAGGGCTGGTGAGAATGGTCTAGTGCTGGATGTTTATTTAAAAAGTTTAGACTCTTTGAAATACCATGAACTTTGGTACAAAGCAATTGATCGGTACAAGGCTGAGCTCACCTACACCGTTCACCCTGAAGAACTATTTCTTTATATAACGCGCAGTTGTCGTAACGATTTAGAAGATTATTTCAATTGCCGCTATGTTGAGTGAGTTCACGAGTGAAAAGCTCGAGTCGGTAGAAATAAACCCTCGATTGGAAAAGCGTTCTTATAAACTTGTGTTTAATAATGTAGCTAACGATGAACTCTTTGTGCGTGCTTTTGATTGTATTCTAGACGTATTTAAAGATGACTTACCAACCGGTTGTAAAGTGGAACAAAAATAGTACTGAACGATATGAAAGCCCTTCATATCGAATACAGGTTCCCTATACTTTAAGCGGTGAAATATTATTAAGCCGCATATACTGCGTAATGCAGCGCAATAATGATGTAATTGTAAACTCGATTAAGACCGAGTTTAGTATTTTGTGAAAAAAAGTGAATTGTATTTATTTTGCTTGACATTTCTCCTGTACTGATTATACGCATATTTCTATTGAAATGTATATTTATTTGAAAAGTATATTTATTTTATAAATATATCTCCATAATTGTGTGTGTGTGTGTATTTCTCCTGTACTGTTATGTACATATTTCTATTGAAGTGTATATTTATTTGAAATGTATATTTTATTTTATATATTATCCATAATTGTGTGTATATATTTCTGTTATACGCATATTCCTCAAATGTATATTTATTTTCTATATATTTATAATAAAAAGAATGATGCAATGTTGTTTTACTTAATTGTTATGCCTTCTACTACCGGTATTCGAAATATAATAATGTATACAGTGGTATTGCGGTATCTGGCAACATTTAAGCCTTCTAAGCCAACTGGCTGATTAAGAGTCTATAATAATGTATACAATAATACTGCTAAAAGAGGTATCTGGCAACTCAAGCCATTTACAGCCAACTGGCTGATTAGGCGTTATAATAATGTATACAATAATACTGCTAAAAGAGGTATCTGGCAACTCAAGCCATTTACAGCCAACTGCTGATTAGGAGCCTATAATAATAACGTATACAATGGTACTGCTAAAAAGAGGTATCTGACAACCATTTACAGCCAACTGGCTGATTAGGAGTCTATAATGTGTATACAATGGTATCGCGGTATCTGGCAACTCAAGCCATTTACGCCAACTGGCTGATTAGGAGCCTATAAAACAACGCCAACTCGGCTGAAGTCTTAATGTGCACTTGGCTCCTGCCAGGTGAACACCTCTCCTCCTTTCTCTCCTCCTCTCTCTCCTTTCTCTTGGGGGATAACGCCGCCTCCAAGTTTCCCCCCACCCCCCTTTGCAACAACCCCACCCCCCTTTGCAACATTACATAATAACCTGCAACATTCTTGCACTCTCCCCTTTTCCGGCTATACTACTACTGTCCCATTAAAGAAAAATGGTCCAACCAAACCCCTGGATGATAAACCATCGTGTTGTTAATCCTGGTAAATTAACATGTTTATCCACATAAACGTGTGGATTATCAAGTGACCAGTACCTGCAGTTGTGTCGATTTACTGTGCCATTCAGCTTGAAGGTAGCTTGATCAGACCACACGATTTTGTTGTATTGAAAGTGCATTCATGCCGCCGGAGAACATTTTGAGCACTTGGCGTAATTAATTAAATTTTATATGCAAACAACTCGCTATAACATTTTGATCACTTAGATTACTAATTTACCTTTCATTGGCAATTGCTATAACAATATATTGTTTTGTTTTTTTAAATTATAAAATATATGATGCTATAAAGAGCATATAGTTTTTTTGGGGACACCCTGTGTGTATATATATATATATATATATATATATATATATTATTAGGGTGTTTCATAAATTAAAAGTTTGGAAAAATTTTAATCCACATGGATCCCCTTGTTCCATTTGCTGAGGAGACTGATAAACCGAAGTATTAATTCAATAGTTTAAAGTTTACGGGTCCCCAGTTTGATGCTCTGGCAGATCATAAACGGAAA
The DNA here is from genome assembly GCA_023014485.1 of Bathynomus jamesi. Classification (NCBI taxonomy): domain Eukaryota; kingdom Metazoa; phylum Arthropoda; class Malacostraca; order Isopoda; family Cirolanidae; genus Bathynomus; species Bathynomus jamesi. The sequence continues at coordinate 999,909 of JAJOZX010001140.1, read as the reverse complement.
AAATTAAACAAAAATCTGTCAATGAATTTTTATTCAACAAACGAGTACCATTTCACTACACATTTTCACAAAGATACAAAAAACATAACCACTTCTTGCGAATCATTTGTCCATGAAATCCTTCTTGGTTTTATTCGGGTATTTCGCCCTATGCTGCATCACAGTTTTGAGCAAATACTGCTTCTGCTCTTCGTTCTTCGTCAGAGAACAGTTGAACTCTTTGGTGAGCGCGATGGCTCTTTCGGCCCGATCGTTGACGACAGAGATTTTGTTAACAGTTGCCGCTGCTTGCTTGAAGCCCTCTACTTCAGTCCACTCGGCAACTGGCTTTTTCAAGAATTCTGTGTCCAAGTCGAATGCATGGAAGAAAGCCATCGTCTTTCCTGTCACGAACTCCGCCAGGTGTTTCGAGGCAAGATTCCTGACGTTCTTCCCTTGGGTCGCTTGAGTTCCTTTTTCGATGCGGGCTTACCCTGACGACCATCTGAGCCTTTTCTTCATCTGCCACATCTGCGTCGAAGAACGCCATGGCAATAAGAGTCTCAGAGATGTACCATAGGTGTCGAGACATGGCTTCTTGCGCAGCGTTAACACACGAATATCCCGACATGGCAAAGGCTTCCGCGTCACGCAGAAATTCCAGATCAACTGCGGCAGCCTTGCTTGAGGTTGCAGCACGAGTCCAACCTCGGATGTAGACGAGGGACACGAAGAGACCTACGGCTGTCAGAGCTTCCAACTCGTGACTCGACATCTTGAACTGCTTCTTCAGTAGAATTACTTTCAAGGAGTAGATGGCTATCGCCATCCATCGAGCGTGATGGTAAGCGCCAGGGGCTCTGAGAGGGAAATCCACCACTTTTGCTTCTCCCAGGAAGATGAGAACCAACTGTAGCAGTTCCTTGTAGTCATCGCGCTGATGCGACGTGCTCACCATCCCTCTCACCAGCAGGACTGACTTCTCCCTCAGTTCCCTCATAGAGTCATTGACTTGAGCAAAATCGTACGGCCGCACGTCCAACCGGTCGATGAACTTCCATTGTGCCTGAAACCTCTTGAAAACGGGTATATCGGGGCCACTTGAAGGGCCGTATGCACGCTTGAAGACGGAGCTGAGGATGACTTCATAGATGTGATGCCGACAGGGGAAGTACATGAGTTCTCTGCCAAGACCTTTCTCAATCAGGACGCAGGCCCCGATATGAATCCCGGTGTTCGACGCTGTCGTGTCGAAAGACAGTCCCCGCACGCGCTCTTCCATCCTGTGTTCCTTGACCAAATCCAAGCAAACTCGCACTATCTTCTCGCCGGTTCCGGACGTCACCTTAGGAACGCCGAGCAACTTCTCCTTGCCGTCGCCAGAGACGAGGACGGCGATCCGGTCAACGCTCTCCTTCCATTGCTCACTGTCAGGTAGGAGCTTACCGTCCCAATGCAAGACAAGAGGCTGACCAGGACAAACTTCGTCGGATTGATAACTTTCAGCAGCCACCTTCCTGAGAGCCTTGCGTGTGCGGTACATGGTACTGGCAGAAATGGACAGTTCATCCAAGTCAAAACCTAGTGATTTAGCCGCTGCAGCGTACGACATAGCTGAATCGCGGTACGAAATATTCAGCCGATCGTAGGTAGTCGTCACATCCTGTGAGATCAGATTCCTGCGTCGCTTCTTGGTATTTCCCTTGGAGGAGGATGGAAAAACTTCCACGGTTGGGTCAACGACATCTGAGTCAGTCTCTGACGAAGTTGAAATCACTAAAGCCCCCGTATCTTCTGCAGCTCCTTGTCCTTCCTGGCCTTCTCCTGTTGTTCCTTAATCTTGTCCAGCCTCTTCCTTTTCCTAATCTCCTTATAGTGAAGCTTCATGTCAACAGGGCCCATGCTGCAGGAATTTGGATCTTCACGCTGCATGTCGAGAAAGTGGATGTCCTCCTGATTCTTCATCATTTCCTTAGCCTGTGAATGAGCAATGTCCATGATCTCCTTCGCTATTGCCTCCTTGAACATCGCCTCCTTCACTCGGAAGGACTCTGCTTTATGTGACTTGTGCTTCACAAGCCGGTCGTATTCCTTGAGAAGGGATTCCATCTTCCTCAAGGCCGAATCTCGACGCATCATGGGGATTCTCGCTCTCTCCCAAAATATGAGACAGGCATCCAGGCACAGGTTCAGGCATTTAGTACGTCCAAATTTTTGCTCCTTTTGGTGGTAAAAGTACTTTTTGAGTACTTGCAACTGAGTTGGAAGGCCACTTGATGTGATGTTCGCATCCGTCTGGCCAATAAGAAACACTTCTGTTTTCGTTCTGGTAGACACCTGGAAAAGTAAACAAACTAAATAATTCCACAGAAATAATTTCACATCGTAATTAATTTCATTAATTAAATAAAGAAAAGCAGTAACTGGGACTCGAACCAGTGTCATAGCCGTTTGGCGGCATCGCTCAAGTCGGCGTACACAGCACGCTATCCACTACACCATCTAGGGAGTGGATAGCGTGCTGTGTACGCCGACTTGAGCGATGCCGCCAAACGGCTATGACACTGGTTCGAGTCCCAGTTACTGCTTTTCTTTATTTATAAAACTGATACGTGTACACTACGTTCTCTTTGACAATTCATTAATTAAATAAATTTCAATACCGCAGTAAAATTACATTAATTAGTATCATAAATAATTACCAGCTTAGTTGTCCAATATGCAACAGACTAATTAATTTCATGTAATATTAATAATAAATATCACTACCACAGTAAAATGACAGAAATTAAATAATAATAAATTTCAATACCACAGTAAAATGAGATAATTAGTAGCATATATAATTACCTCCATAGTTGTCCAATAGGCTATACAACACGAACCGCTCAAGTGACGAAGAAAACCGTCTTCACTGCAGGCAGGCGAGAAATGAACTGACAAAAAGTCGTCAAAGTTGGGGACCTCTAAATGCAGCGCGATCTGGTTCAAACTTGCACAAACGTGTTTTCTTGTTCTTTAGAATACGGAGAAACGTGTGGGTTAAAACTCCAAGCTCATTTTTATTTTACCCTATAGGTATGAAACACCCTAATATATAGGGTGAACCAAATGTAGGTGGACAGTAAATGATAACGTTTATTTTGAGAATACATATTTAATTTTTTTGTATACTATAATACAAAATAAAATTTAAATAAATTTAGTTATAATATTTAATATAATATAACACAAACACCATAGTTATAATGAACACCATAGTTATAATATAATATAACACAAACCGTATTCAACCTACTGTCCACCTACTTTTGGTTCACCGTGTATATATATATATATATATATATATATAGAGAGAGAGAGAGAGAGAGAGAGAGAGAGAGAGAGAGAGAGAGATGGGCCAACAGCTTGACTTTCGTGTGAAAAGAGACCGACGCAAGCAACTGCTATCAGGTGTATATATATATGCGATGAATTTCACAATTAAACACGTGAAATGAATGAATGATGCAAACCCACAAGGAAAGGAAAAATTATTCCAAGGCCTTTCGTGTATTCAGAAGTACACCTCGTCAGAAGTACACCTCGTCATTCCCTGACGAGGTGTACTTCTGAATACACGAAAAGCCTTGGAATGATTTTTCTTTTTCCTTGTGGGTTTGCATCATATATATATATATATATATATATGAGAAGTGAAAAGCCTTTGTATTTGACATTATGAAAACGAAACACGAAATTCCCATTTTAGCTCGGGAGTGCAAATTTACCTTTTGAAGCAAATATCTGACCAGAACTTAATTCTCAAAGCAAACCCTTCATGAAAAATTTCTATTATAATTCAATTCTAAATTAAACATGAAAACGACACCAGGAACAGACTGAAATGGATAATGTCAGAATTTTTTCTTTATATATATATATATATATTTTAACTGCAAACAAAACAGATTATAATTAATGTAAAGAACGACGCTTGTGTAGAAGAGCGTTCCGCACAAGATGAGGAGGGAGAACGAACAAATGAAAAATGAGGTACCACCCGGGAATCGAACCCGGGATCATCCGATTGCCGGTCAGATATGCTATCCACTACACCATGGACCTCGATCAATCAGAAGTCGTAATTCTCCTACATACAAGCAGAAACCAATGCCCTGAGGGGAAACCTTCGCATGCCGTACATATATACATTTTAACTGCAAACAACACACAGTATAATTAATGTAAAGAATGACGCTTGTGTAGAAGACCGTTCCGCACAAGATGAGGAGGGAGAACGAACAAATGTTCTTTCTCCCTCCTCATCTTGTGCGGAACGCTCTTCTACACAAGCGTCGTTTACATATATATATATATTATATACTGTGTATGTATATATATGATGTAAAATAACACACTGTCGCGACCAAGTATGAAGAAGGAAACCACTCTTCAGGAAGACTTAAATTTTTATTTCTTTAACACGAATACAGTTTTGGCTCCTCGCGAGCCTTTGTAATGACCGCATAAACAAAGAACAGAGTTTATATACACCTAGAAGTTAATTATCAGGGATTATCTGACTGAATCTTCCCATCCTCTCACCAGGAGATAGTTAGTGACCCTTCCGACCCACCTTTGACCTGATGGATGTACCTGTGTTTGCCTGTGATTTTTGGATGGTAATGTTACAAAATTCTTAATTTTATTACATATAATTTTGTTAAAAATTTTGTTGATCCTATAAGACTAGATTCAACAATTGTACAACATAATTATTAGATTTGAAAACAAAGTTTCAATTATTAAAATCTATTATATGGTTATAGTCTCTAACTTGACAGAATACAACACTTTTTCATTCCCCAACCTCACATCTCTCTTATGTTCATAAATTCTTTTGCTGAATATCCTTCCCGTTTCTCCCACATATACATTATCACGACATTCTTTATATATATACACCTGTGGATTTTTTCTCCTTAGGTTTTTCCTTATTAACATTTCATTTATGCAGTTATTATATTTGAATGCTACATTAGTGCCTATTCTCTATCAAATTTTCTTAAGCCCTTTCAAGTTTTTGTTATAGGAAAGGACAATACTTTTCTTGTAATCCTCGTTTACAGTTGACCTGCCCGTATAAAAGGTTTTTCTGCTGCTAAATGAGCGTTAAAAATGAATCATTTGGGATAATACAGATTTTTAAATGTATCGTTGAATTTTGTATCTCCTCATCAACATAAGAAGGATGACAGATTCTATATGCTCTTAGGAACATTGAAGATACAACTGATATTTTTTACTTGGTCATCATGAAATGAAAAATAGTGAATGTAAGAGTTTGAATTGGTCTCCTTCCTAACACAGACAATTTTATGTTGTCATTAGTGATGTAGCGGATGTCATTTTTTTCACATCCGCGGATGCGGATGCGGATGAGGATGTTTGATTTCAACATCCGCGGATGTGGATGCGGATGCGGATGTCTACATTTTCGTTATCTTTTAGGATATATTCGAGATTTGTTGTGTTTAACATATATAATTATTATATAGAGAGAGCTGTAGCTATAATGTAGTATAATTGATTAATTGTACAATAATTGCTGTACTTTTCTCTGAACATATAAAATAATATCAAGCATCTAACTAATATAGAAATCAATTAGTGAATTCGTCTGCAAATAAATTCGTTATATTTTGTTGAGTTTCAGCCACAATTAGAAACCATAATTGTGTTACCAGGATGCGGGACGTGAACCCAACTCAAATGCACCCCACCGACCTCTTTCCCCAACCTCCTCCACCCTTATAGAAAGAGATCTTTAATTAGCTTGATAACTATTTATATTAAGTTTAAAGTTTTATTAGGCATATTTATAAATGAGTAATTAAAATAAAGTAAACTAAGATGTTCATCGTTTAATGTTCAAACTTAATTATAGGAAGGTTATGCTTAAGGAACATTAACTTTTCTGCCTTTTCTGCTGCCAGTCTGTTTCTCTTTTCATCATATATTAATCCAGCACTGCTAAATAATCTCTCGCTTGGTACGTTTGTTGGAGGACAGGGTAAATGTTTCCTTGCAAGTTTACTCAAGTATGGATAGATATTCTGCGTATTTTTCCACCAACTAATAGGATTGTCACATGCAGCCAGGCGTTTTTCTTGGTGATAGCTCTCGATCATTTTTACTACATCTTTTGACATCGCGTAGGTCTCGTCATTGCTGCTTGACTCAAGAAACTGAGAGACAGATTCTGTGATAGATTTGCTTGTTGAAGGTGTTGGTTCTGTCACTGAAACTTTTATTCTTTTGGTGGGTGGCGAAGCGACAGATTCAAGAGATTGAAGCTCTTCAACTGCTTTGCCAAGTGATGATTTAACTTGTTCTAATGTACTAGGTGAAAATAACTTAGCTTTGTAACGTGGATCTAAGTAGGTTGCAAGAGAGTAACTTCATACAAGAACAGCCTCTCCTCTTGTCGCTTGCATCACTTTTGCGCACAATGAACTAGTTCTATTAATATAGTAGAATTTGATAATTTCCGCTTATTAATGACGTTTTATCTCAACGGTCCACATCCGCTCGACATCCGCAGTCCAAAGTGCGGATGCGGACGCGGACGCGGATGCGAGAAAATGTGCGGATGTTCCGCGGATGCGGATGTTCCGCGGATGCGGATGTTCCGCGGATGCGGATGCGGATGTGACCTACATCACTAGTTGTCATTTTCTCTATTGATGAGAACATCCAAAAAAGGTATCCTTCTATCCCTTTCCTATTCACATTTGAACGTGAGTGATGAAGGTTTTTGAGTTTGGAAAAGAAGTCATCAAAATTCTTATTAGCTGGCCATACTGATAATATGTCATCCACATATCTTAACCAAATTAGATTGGGGAAGGATATCCTAAGCAACAGTTTTGTTTCACAAAACTCCATAAATAAATTGGCCAAAATGGGGTAGAGGAGATTGCCCATGGCCATGCCATACTTCTGTTTATAGAAGGTGCCATCAGCTATAAATACATTATCCTCGATACAGAGTTTCACCAATTCTATGAATTTCTTGGCTGTTACTGGAAGCGTTAAGTTTAGGTTAGGAAGAATTTCTTTCAAAAAATTGATGGTTTCGTCTATAGAACATTTGTAAATAAGAAATTAACATCAAACCTGACAAATTGGCCATTAGGTAATTCTAAATTATTTATCTTATCACAAAAATCTTGATTGCTTTTTATGTGAGCAGGGGAAATACTACCTACAGTACAGCTGGAGACAAGTGCTTGGCAAGCCATTTAGACAATTTGTACGTAACTGAACTTACATTGGAGATGATAGGCCGAAGGAGACAACCTTCTTTATGAGTCTTAGGAAGGTCATACCTATAGGGAAGAGACGAATTTATACTTTGGAATTGTTTGGATAATTTAGATTTTCCT
>JAJOZX010001140.1:800000-987500 GCA_023014485.1 Bathynomus jamesi | reverse complement strand
GGCTAGTTTCACGGTAGAGCACGTATTGGAATATGGTAGATCACAGTTTCGCGGTAGAGCACATATTGCAATAGCACCGATATTTCGTAACTCATTAAGAAACCCACTCGTATCCAATGTTCCCTCTAATTTTTTTTAGTCCGTGTGCGCAAGAAATTTTCGTTTTGCATACATTTAGATTCATGGTGAAAAATTGTGCAAACTTTTCTGAGCGCTATTATCTTCAAAATTAAATATATATAAATATTAAATACTTAATAAATATTATTTCCATAAAGTGATAGCTTGATCATTACGGTACTATTAAATGAATATTAAAAAACTGTTTACGATATTATATATTCTTAAAAAAGAAAACATTTTATCCATTCTAAAAATATGAATAAAATAAAAAATAGTAAAATAAAATTCAACAAAATAAAGAAATAAAATTAAAATAACTAATTGAAAATGACTATTTTGGTTATCATTTCTCAAAACAATTTTTAGCATTTAGCAATTTAAAATAGACTATCAAGATTAATACATGATTTTATCCATTCACAAAATAGGAATAAAATAAAAAATAATAAATTCAATAAAATAAAATATAATCAAAATAACATTAAATGAAGTGCCTTTCATTTAAGTATGATTATGATTTCTCCCTACGATCTTTAGCATTTGCCCATTTCAAATAAACTCTATGAAGATTAATACATCCGTCATCATTCAAGTAACTTTTAATTCGCATGAGCAATTGAGCATGTCCAAATGATTTTCTTTCAAGCGGTTTCTTAATTTGTTCTTTATAGAATTCATTAAACTGAAGCCACGCTCACAGTCCACACTAGATGCTAAGAAAGTTCCCCAATATCCATCAACTTAGCAAGGTCACAAAATTGTTCATTTTGGAGGACGAATGTCACCATATCATCAAAATTTTTAACCAGCTTACTTTTTATTTTCCCGCATACAACAAATTTAAAATCATTGTACTGTTCGATTATGGTAGAACTTTCACCAAGAAAATCTGCATATTTTGCACATAAAGCTTTAACATGCTCATTGCCGAAGTCAAAGTCTTTCTGTAAAATAGCCGAACAATCAAAGGCAGGCCATTCTTTCACTTCATTTTCAGGAAACCTGTCTTCCAAATGGGGACAAAGTTTTTCTATGAAAGTTAACTTTGTGTGACGGTATATTTTTGAAATTACTTCATTTACTGTCGTGACATGTGATACGCTTGAGCCTGTGCGCATTTTATTTTGCTGTGTGCGCGGGTTTCACAACGCGTGTGCGCGCGCACACGCGCACACCTTAGAGGGAACATTGCTCGTATCAGACCAGAAATAGATCAAAGCATGTTATATACCTCAATTTAGATTGTTTTCATCTAAAAATTACCCATTTTCATTGATTGAAACTATGGAATAATTTAAATGTTGATATAACAAATGTTGTGAATGCAAATTCATTAAAACCAAGTTAAAAATCTCGATTAATAATGGCATACTAATAAAAATCTAGGATTAATGTACATTACTGTTGTTTACTCATTTCTCGTGTGTAATCTAGGATTAAAGACACATTACTTGTGATTGTTCAGTTCTTATCTCTCATGTATAATATTGATTTCTTTGTATGATATTGGTATAGCTAATACTTCAATAATGACCTTGCATTTGTTATATCGATAATGATAATAATTTAAGATTAATACATACCCTAATTAAAAGTTCTTATGATTTATGCATTATTAATAATAACTGTTTTATTTTTAATAAGAGCCCAGTAAAGCCTAAAACTTAAGGGCCAAATTAAATAAAATAAATAGTCCACCTTCACAATTATTTGTCATTGTAAATTGTAAAACTACTGTATTTATTTTATTAATAATAATAAAGGTTATTATATATATGTGTGTGTGTGTGTGTGTATTTGCCTGGAGAATAACCACAGGAATAAATGTCAGACAGACGAACTCCAGAATAAAAAGTACAGAAATCTCTAACAATTTATTAAAAATACATCACCATCTTTTTGGAACGACACACCTGCATTGACTTCCGTTTAAATCTATTTTTAAATTTAAGTTCACCTTCATATTCGTGCGTATCACATCAAACATGTATAAACGAGTCTGAAAACGGCCTTTTTTTTATTAATTTGAAAGTAAAATTTACGCGGGGAAAAAAAAAGAAGCTAAAAACAGAACCGTTGGTTTAAAACTATTAAATTCTTATGGAGAAATTTTGAATCACAGAAATTAAAGTATCTATCTATCAGATTAGATTACTTTTCTTCTTTTTTTTTGGTTACTTCATGTTTTATTTATACTATTGATCATGTCATTCAGTATTAGAGTTTTCTTTATTTCCGTTCGAAATCTAATATTTTTTCATATTCTTTGAAAGCTCCTACAATTAACGTGTCAAAATTTTTCTCGAAGGTAAAAAAAAGTTGTTACAGACTGTATATATATATATATCACTGGCGACTCCTGCACTCAGGCTTCTCGGGCTGAGCCCGAGAGGCAAGGGGCAAGGAGAAGCATGAGAGATAAAATTGTGTATTTATAGATTTAAGTTTTAAAAAAAAAGTTTTAAATACAAATTGTAAAAATGGTTTTTGGCTGGTAGTATGTTACTATTTTTCTGTCTAGCCTTCGTCACGCAAGCAAATTTCGAACGCATTTAGATACCCTTACTACCTATAAAAAATTCTATTAACACATTAAGTTTTCGTGTAATCTTTCAAGATCCTTTACTCGGGCGCAAGACATTACGCCCGAGAAAGTATAAGTAATATCGTATATTTAAAGTTCTTTTAATGAATAATTATTTGCTTGCATACGGTTACATAATAGTCCTTCTTCTAATTCTCATTAAATAAAATACGTTTTTCCTCCTATTAATTTTTTTTATAAAGAAAAAAACATTTCAACTCGGGCTTATATCCTTCAGCCTTGTAGAGGCACAATTTTTAATTCTGGCGATACATGGTAACTTTTTACGTTTCGATAAGCGTGCCTTCAACTGCTTTGGGCGGCGGTGCAGTTTGATTTTTGCCGCAATGTGAGGTTGTTCGCTTTTCTTAAATAATCTGATTTATTTTTAATATTATAAGTATTCTGAGAAGTATAGCCCACCCATGGGCAAAAAGGAATTACATGACCGAATATTAAAGGAATTTGCTTTAAAACCAAGACGCTTGGACTTTATGTTCAAGTAAATAAAATTCAAATAATTTATTTAATCTGACATTATAAATGTAATTAATAATGAATTTACACTCATGGATATAAAAGAACTGAGACACGCCACAAAACATGGAATTAATACCCTAAGATCGGGGATTTGACTCCCGCTGGTGCTGGTAATAATAATAATAATAATAATACAGGAATTAACGCAATGTCCCGCATTAGTTGACCTGAGCTATGTGTCAGTTTATGGGTGCTCCTAACTGATTATTATAAGTAAAAATATCAACAATGAAGAACATATTAGAAGTACCGTGTCAGTGTCCCTGAGAACCTGCTACAGTGCAAATTCCAATAGGTATAAAGTAATCTTTTAAAAATATTATTTACATGAAAATTTTGTTATACCGAGAATTTGGATCTTCGATTGATTATTCGTTTTCAATATTCATGTAAGTACCTCTTGTGTCAACTTCTGTCAAGGACTTCGTCTATACGCTCTCAAGAAGGGCATATGGCCGAACTAAACGGATCCTTCTGTTGTTTCTATTAACTAGAGTGAAAAATTGTATGTATGATATAATCGTAACAACATAAAGAGTATTAGCGTAGATAATACTATAGGTTTGTACACAATTCCGTGTTTAGATTGGTCAAACATTTATATAGTCTTAGAAGAAACAAATGATTTCAAGCGAAGACTTTATCAGTGTAAGGATACTATCTTATGTAGCATAAAATGTAATTCATATACGTTATTTGTAAACAGTACCACTGCATGCCAAATTATTCATATCCCTCTTTTCAATAACTTGTAGAAGCTATTTGATCTTTTATGACTGCAAAAGTTTGATTTGCCTTAAACAAGGTACTTTGTAATTCACTAAACATCCGGCAACACTACGAAGAGAATCCCGATCAACGTCAAGTGTAAATCGGGCTGGGTGTTGCATCGATATCATTTAAGCATTCGACGCAGTTATGACAAGAACTAAAGAACTATCCCATTTGGCTGGAGACGGTTACAGGAAGGTTAACAAAAATTTAACATTCCCATCTCTACTGTTATTTCGATAATAAATAACTGGAAGAGGATGGATGTCATTGGAACTTTGCTTGTGAGAAAAAGAGAAATATACTCTCACTGTCAAATTTTATTGTAAGGTCACGTACACGCCAGCGTCTCTTGTAACAAACACTGGACTGCGACACATTTGTTTGAGCGGAATAACTCTTGATATATCATAGCCTGCTCAAAGCTTTGAACTTAATTCGATAGAATACCTGTGGGATGAACTAGAGCAACGCACCAGGATCAGGCAGCAGATACTAATTTCTCTCCCTGCAATAGAAACTGCACTTCACAAAGATTTCATAAGTTTATTTCACAAACGGAAAGTTGTTTGTAAAGTCAACAATGACCTCAGAAAGATAGTCCGAGAATTCAAAGGAACCTAGACCCATGATTCATCGCACTCTGAACGGCGCTGGTTTGCACTGGCAGGACTTCCTGAAAGAAGCTATTTTTAAAGCAGCAGCAGAAAGGGATGAGGTTGTAGTTTGCCAAGACTCCATCTCACTGATCTTAGAGATCAGCGGGACGAGATGGTATGGATCGATAAGGCGAAGATAACAGCTTTTATGGAGGGCGGATCCAAACTACAGGCGCTGGTTAATATACTGTATGCTACACATGATAATGATTTCCTTTTGCCTTCGAATGTCTTTAAAGGACAAAAGTAAGTGGAATAACCTATGCCTGTTCCCTTATTCTCGATATTTGTGATTTTATACATATATTAGCGTGCAATAGGTATGAACAATTTTAGAGCAAGTGTGTATATATATATATATATACATTCAACTGCAAAGAACACGCAGTATAAATAACGTAAAGAACGACGCTTGTATAGGAGATATTCCGCGCAAGACGAGAGAGAGAAACGGAACAAATGAAAAATGAAGTAACCACCTGGGAATCGAACCTGGGATCTTCCGATTGCCGGTCAGACGCGATACCATTACACCATGGACTTCACTCTTCCAAATGCCGTAATTCTTCTACATACTCGCAGAAACCAATGCCCCAAGGGGGCACCTCCCGCATGCCGTAACATTATATACATTCAACTGCAAAGAACACGCAGTATAAATAACGTAAAGAACGACGCTTGTATAGGAGATATTCCGCGCAAGACGAGAGAGAGAAAACGGAACAAATGAAAAAATGAAGTAACCACCTGGGAATCGAACCCGGGATCTTCCGATTGCCGGTCAGACGCGATACCATTACACCATGGACTTCACTCTTCCAAATGCCGTAATTCTTCTACATACTCGCAGAAACCAATGCCCCAAGGGGGCACCTCCCGCATGCCGTAACATTATATGCATTCAACTGCAAAGAACACGCAGTATAAATAACGTAAAGAACGACGCTTGTATAGGAGATATTCCGCGCAAGACGAGAGAGAGAAAACGGAACAAATGAAAAAATGAAGTAACCACCTGGGAATCGAACCCGGATCTTCCGATTGCCGGTCAGACGCGATACCATTACACCATGGACTTCACTCTTCCAAATGCCGTAATTCTTCTACATACTCGCAGAAACCAATGCCCCAAGGGGGCACCTCCCGCATGCCGTAACATTATATACCTTCAACTGCAAAGAACACGCAGTATAAATAACGTAAAGAACGACGCTTGTATAGGAGATATTCCGCGCAAGACGAGAGAGAGAAAACGGAACAAATGAAAAAATGAAGTAACCACCTGGAATCGAACCCGGGATCTTCCGATTGCCGGTCAGACGCGATACCATTACACCATGGACTTCACTCTTCCAAATGCCGTAATTCTTCTACATACTCGCAGAAACCAATGCCCCAAGGGGGCACCTCCCGCATGCCGTAACATTATATACATTCAACTGCAAAGAACACGCAGTATAAATAACGTAAAGAACGACGCTTGTATAGGAGATATTCCGCGCAAGACGAGAGAGAGAAAACGGAACAAATGAAAAAATGAAGTAACACCTGGGAATCGAACCCGGGATCTTCCGATTGCCGGTCAGACGCGATACCATTACACCATGGACTTCACTCTTCCAAATGCCGTAATTCTTCTACATACTCGCAGAAACCATGGTGTAATGGTATCGCGTCTGACCGGCAATCGGAAGATCCCGGGTTCGATTCCCAGGTGGTTACTTCATTTTTTCATTTGTTCCGTTTTCTCTCTCTCGTCTTGCGCGGAATATCTCCTATACAAGCGTCGTTCTTTACGTTATTTATACTGCGTGTTCTTTGCAGTTGAATGTATATAATGTTACGGCATGCGGGAGGTGCCCCCTTGGGGCATTGGTTTCTGCGAGTATGTAGAAGAATTACGGCATTTGGAAGAGTGAAGTCCATGGTGTAATGGTATCGCGTCTGACCGGCAATCGGAAGATCCCGGGTTCGATTCCCAGGTGGTTACTTCATTTTTTCATTTGTTCCGTTTTCTCTCTCTCGTCTTGCGCGGAATATCTCCTATACAAGCGTCGTTCTTTACGTTATTTATTACTGCGTGTTCTTTGCAGTTGAAGGTATATAATGTTACGGCATGCGGGAGGTGCCCCCTTGGGGCATTGGTTTCTGCGAGTATGTAGAAGAATTACGGCATTTGGAAGAGTGAAGTCCATGGTGTAATGGTATCGCGTCTGACCGGCAATCGGAAGATCCCGGGTTCGATTCCCAGGTGGTTACTTCATTTTTTCATTTGTCCGTTTTCTCTCTCTCGTCTTGCGCGGAATATCTCCTATACAAGCGTCGTTCTTTACGTTATTTATACTGCGTGTTCTTTGCAGTTGAATGTATATAATGTTACGGCATGCGGGAGGTGCCCCCTTGGGGCATTGGTTTCTGCGAGTATGTAGAAGAATTACGGCATTTGGAAGAGTGAAGTCCATGGTGTAATGGTATCGCGTCTGACCGGCAATCGGAAGATCCCGGGTTCGATTCCCAGGTGGTTACTTCATTTTTTCATTTGTTCCGTTTTCTCTCTCTCGTCTTGCGCGGAATATCTCCTATACAAGCGTCGTTCTTTACGTTATTTATACTGCGTGTTCTTTGCAGTTGAATGTATATAATGTTACGGCATGCGGGAGGTGCCCCCTTGGGGCATTGGTTTCTGCGAGTATGTAGAAGAAATTACGGCATTTGGAAGAGTGAAGTCCATGGTGTAATGTATCGCGTCTGACCGGCAATCGGAAGATCCCGGGTTCGATTCCCAGGTGGTTACTTCATTTTTTCATTTGTTCCGTTTTCTCTCTCTCGTCTTGCGCGGAATATCTCCTATACAAGCGTCGTTCTTTACGATATATATATATATATATATAGATAGATAGATAGATAGATAGATAAATAGATAGACAAATAGATAGATAGATAAATAGATAGACAAATAGATAGATAGACAAATAGCTAAAGAGATAGATGGATAGATAGATAAATAGATAGATAAATGTTATAGTGGCCGATTTCCATTGGCAAATAAACTTTCTCTATTTGACAGTTATATTTAGATCTGAAGCTGTTTTAGCGAGAGAGAGGAAAATGAATATATACAGTAAGTGCTGGGATAGCCTACTACAATTCCTCAGTCTGACATATGTGAGTATCTTCAAATCTTAATATATAGAATATTTATTTTGCATCACTGAACTACGAATGTTGCTGTACGAATCCAGAGCGATATATGTTGCATTATAAGTAATGAAATGAATTATATACATATATATATATATATAATTAAAATAACCACGAAGAAAAAGGGAAACACAGAATGGTGCTCAAGCGCTTTCGTCTTATGACATCCTCAGGAACACTGAAATAAATAACAAGTTCGAGACTATATATAGGTCACAAAAAAAAATTGTAGGAGGAGCATACAAATTTATAAAGAACGAATTCAAAACAACAGGATCAAGCGAAAACAAGCCCTGGCTAATGTTGAGATTATTTGTAAGTTGAATAATGGCAGACTCAAGAATATTTCTATTAACAATGTTGCTTGAGTGAAACAAAATTGAAGCATTATTCCAATCAATACAGTGGGATAACTCTGACAAATGGACGAAAAGGGCACTGAACGACTGTCCCGTTCTAACGGAATATTGATGCTGTTTTACACACGTGTGCAAATCCTTTCCCGTCTGTCTAATGTAAAAGGAATCACATTGTTTACAACCAATTTTATAGATAATGCCTGAATTATTGGTAGAATCATTCTTTACTATGATATTTTTTACAATAATGTCATATGAAAATACTACATTAATGTTCAAAAGCTTAAGTATCATACATTAGCAATGCCTACAAAGCCTGGGAAAAATGGAAGTACGAAAATATTCTTCGACAAAGTGCGAGGGTTATTATTCACACGATAGAAAGTTCGTTTTGCCTTGTTAAGACAAGATTTCTAAAATGCAGGTGGATAACACAAATTACTTCCAATATTGGTGATTTTTTCTAATTCGGCATCCATGTATTCCGCACTGGCGATCCTATGAGAGATCCTAATAAGTAGCAGTTTGTCAATTTCTATAATCTACGATTACCTATAGTGTACCTTCATGTAAATAATTTTGTTCATTGTACCTTCCAATTTTGGTTTATCGTGACGAAATTTTCTTTATATTTAGACAATTTTGAGTATATTTTATTTAATTTTTTTGACTAGAGTGGATGAACTTCAATTTTTTTCTATTGCTGTGATTTTATTTTCCGACTCTTTACTCTCTATACTGTATCGAGAATCTGTACTTGGAATTGCCTTCCACTGTGTTCTTATTTTCAAATCTACTTTGTCTTTAGTTGAGGTTTAAGATATACCTATTTGATTGCAGGGTTGTCGTTGTAATTAGATTGTTCTTGTCGCATATGTGCGTTTGACTCTCGCCGGGGCATTCAAGTTTTCTTTTGGGATGGGGTGGCGGTTGGAATGGGGAGGAATTATTATAGAATGACCGCTCCTTTTCCGGTACGCGCGCAAAGAACGCCAAACCCTAAAGACGCGAGTCCAATGCGCATGTGCGAGACCCGAGGTTATAAAAGCTCAAGTCGAGCCACACCCTAGAGCAGGGGTGGGCAACCTTTTTAAGTGAGCGTGCCAAAATCGTCAAATCTTTGATGCAAAAGTTAATCTTTACCATTTTTTAGCAGAAAACATTAAGTTAAAATATAAAACTCAGCGAAGAATATTTATTTATTTTAATTTTTTTAAGGTGAGCCCGGGGAATCGCGTGCCGGAAAAAAGTCGTTGGCGTGCCACGTTTGGCACGCGTGCCAAGGGTTGCCCACCCCTGCCCTAGAGGATTCTGTTACTTGATATTACCCATGTTATACGCATAAACCCGTTGGCGTTAGGCCGGTTCATCTACTCCCATGTATCATCAATTAAAAGTATTATGTAAGCTATCATTCATTATTCAGCCCTTTACGGCTTACATCCTGAAGCATCGACGCCATCCTGATGCCCTAGTGACATTAATGGCAACTGAGATACCCCCTAAGCCAGTGGATTCGAACCCCTGCAATTCATAATATATATATATATATATTCATAACGAAATTGGGCGCAGTGATTTCAAAAAGAGAAGAAGAAAGGGAGACGTTGCGTGAGCCTAATTATATTTATTAACGCATAATAATAAATAGCAAACCTCATTAACTAAAGCATGTGAAATACCAGCTCATTTAACTCAGATTATTATGCCTCCTTGTCACGAAATACGGAAGCTAACAGTGTGCAACAGATGATGCCAACAACTAAATGATTTAAGAGACATATTCTTTGCTGTACGTTATTTTTGAATAACAATTTTTTGTTTTGTTATCCAGCTATACTCTACAAAAGGTTGACAAAAGTAAATAGACACCTTCGGGTGGGTGCGGGCCAGGGGGGGGTTCCCATAGTTTTTTTACTTGATAATAAAAGTCAATAAATAATAATGGATTTATTGTATCAATATAATTAGAATCGTGTTGGTTTCCCCCTTTGCATTATTATGTAAAGCTGACACACGTTCTGCCATTCTACTGATGAGTTTTGCCATTTGTTCTTGAGAATAGTCATTGTGGTGTCTATTTGTTTTTGTCAACGCTATATATATATATAGTATATATATACACACACAGGGTGAGTTAAAAGTCTGGAAACATAGAAGCTATGCTTTTCAATGCAAATATACATATATATTTGCATTGAAAAGCATAGTTCCAATGTTTCCAGATTTTTTACTCACTCTGTATATATAACACGTGCAGTGTTGCCAACAATGATTAACGAATTCACCTGATACAAACATAATCAATGTAGGTCCTTTAGTTACGAAATTATACGCAGTGTAAACTTATTTTCTGACCGCCCCTCGTATATACAGTGTGTGTATGTATATATATATATAATATATATATATATATATAATATATATATATTTGCAAAAAATTGATCGGGGGATTATGTGGTTTGGTAAAAAAAAAAAAAACAGGGTAGTTTGCGGGTTGTTGTTTTTTACCTTAACCAACAGAAAATCCGTTTATATGAAAGATAAATATACAGTTTCAATAAATTAATTTTAATATGCTGTAAAAACACATAAAGCATATATTTTAAATATATAAAACAGACTTTCTTTTAATTAAACTTAGACCTACAGTATGTTCAGCACAGGCTTCATAATTTTTTTCAGAACACCAATAGTGTTCCGTAGTTTCTTGAGCAGAGTTGGTTGAACGGCCTCGGGCCTCTGACAATAAAGCTATTTTCTTCAGGTTGGGATGTTTCCTGTATATTGTATAACCTTTAGTTTGAGGTCACGACACAGTCTTCCTTTCCTACTTTCCACTGTTGTTTGAGGGGTTATAGGGTTCAAAAGTGAGATTAAGGAGTAATTTCTCTATAATACTTTCCGTGTGTAAATAATGGTGTACCTCTCTCTCTCTCTCTCTCTCTCTCCTCTCTCTCTCTCTCTCCTTCTTCCAGCGAATATAAATTTAAGTCGCGTAAACCATGATGGGTAATACTGTTATATACTGGCAAATACTGGTAAATAATGGGTAATACTGTTAATATACTGGGTAATACTGTAAATAATGGGTAATACTGTTAAATACTGTTATATACTGGTAAATGGGATGGATTACCCATCCCAGTAATTTACCAGTATATAACAGTATTACTTAAACAAAAACAAGAATAATAATGTTTAGTTCCTCAATTTAACAAAATAAACATTTTAACAAATTGATTAGATTTAGTACCAAAGAATTATTATAGGAAATGAATGCTAACATTTAATATGTCTAACCGTATTTAATTCATTAAATAAAAAATAATATACCAAATTGAATTATCTTAAATTGAATTATCTTAAATTGAATTATCTTAAATTGAATTATCTTCAATAAAAAATATATCAAAAGGAAATAACATAAAAGGAAAGGATAATTGAAGGCCATAAATACACGGAAGAGTAAGTACATAAAAGTTAATATAATTTAACTGAAATGAACCGCATTAGATGTAAAAATATAACCAAAATTATTCAAGTTAACATCTTATTTGCGAATGTAAATAATTCAATATATGATATTTGATAAAAAAAATCTGAAAATATATGAAAATCAGGGAGCAAAATGGGACACAAACTACATTAGGTCAAAGTTGGGGACCGTAAACTACACTAGGATCTTTAGGAGACATTTTTTAAATGAATCCATCAAATAAAACGTTAAAACTAACGAAAATATTACGACTTAACCTAACCAATCTGCAATTTATAAATTGACGATTGGTTAGGTTAAGTCGTAATAATTTCGTTAGTTTTAACGTTTTATTTGATTATGTATACGCGAACAAAGTTGGGCAACGCAAACTACACTAGGATAATGGGAGCTATTGAAGAATATGGACCCCAGCCTTCTTTAGTTAGCTTTATAAGGCTAACTAACGAAAATATCATGACCTAACCTAACCAATCGTCAAGGGCGTACAGTTAACCTAACGAGTGGTTAGGTTAGGTCGTGATATTTTCGTTAGTTAGCCTTATAAGCCTAACTAAAGAAGGCTGGGGTCCCTATTCTTCAATAGCTCCGGATCATGTAGGGGAACGTAAACTACACTAGGATAATGTAGGGGAACGTAAACTACACTTGCTTCAAAATCACAGTTATTCAATTAAGTTTATTAAATAAATAATTATATATTAAATTTATTAATAATTTCTGAAAGTGATTTCATAACGTGATTGAAGCTAGTCAAGGCTTGAATAAATAATGCAAATTTGTGAAGCACATGAATATTTAACAGGAAAGGAAAATATTCGAAACGAATTACACAGATAAAGAAATAAATATATAAAAGTTAAAAGAAAAACATGAATTAAATTAAATTAAACTGTTAAATATATTAAAACGTTACATGAGAGATGCGTTTCCGGTTATGTCGTAGTGGTACGTTGTCGTATTCTTGAGCCTTAATCTTGTTTCGTGCTCTTTATTCTTACGTTCCTTATTCCTCATTCTTGTTGTTTCTGGTTGTAGCGATTATTTTCTTGTACCTCTGCACACTTCGTGTGTGCATTTACATCCTCATCATCATGTTCGTACACAAAGGAAATACCTAATACGGTTCCAAGTCACTCCTTTTGCGGTGTAGCAGTTCCACATCACGAAAAGCCTCCCGAATTCACTTACAAACCTGTAAACACAAACGACTGAAATGACTGAAAGACTAATTAAAATTAATATTATTATTATTATTATTATTATTATTATTATTAAATATTATCAATTTCAACCGCAAACTGTCAAGTATAATCTTCACTGAAATTCATCATTAAAATTAATTATTAAAGTCATTATCATTAAATTCTTCAAAATTTTAGATTAAGGAAATAAATGTAAGAAAATGTAAAAAGATAAAATGTAAGAAAATGTAAAAACATAAAATGTAAGAAAATGTAAAAAGATAAAATGTAAGAAACTGTAAGAACATAAAATGTAAGAAAATGTAAGAACATGAAATGGAAGAAAATGTAAGAACATAAAATGTAAGAAAATTTAAAAAGATAAAATGTAAGAAAATGTAAGAACATAAATGTAAGAAAATGTAAGAACATAAAATGTAAGAAAATGTAAAAAGATAAAATGTAAGAAAATGTAAGAACATAGAATGGAAGAAAATGTAAAAAGATAAAATGGAAGAAAATGTAAGAACATAAAATGTAAGAAAATGTAAAAAGATAAAATGTAAGAAAATGTAAGAACATAGAATGGAAGAAAATGTAAAAAGATAAAATGTAAGAAAATGTAAGAACATAAAATGGAAGAAAATGTAAGAACATAAAATGTAAGAAAATGTAAAAACATAAAATGTAAGAAAATGTAAGAACATGAAATGTAAGAAAATGTAAGAACATAAAATGTAAGAAAATGTAAGAACATGAAATGTAAGAAAATGTAAGAACATAAAATGTAAGAAAATGTAAAAACAAAGTATAAGAAAATGTAAGAAGATAAAATGGAAGAAAATAAATATAAGCGTATGAACTGGTAAACACGGATGTAAATAGTTATTGTGTCAGTAATGTCACGTCACCATTACATTATGATTAGTTCATATTACCATTAATTCCAATTCCGATTCCACAATGAACAGTCTTTTAAACTAGTTAAAGTTATTATTCCACGATCATTTCTTGCTTTTTAATATTAGATGCCCTTCATGGATCAAGTAAAGATAAGCACCCCCAGCCTTCTTTAATTAGCCTTATAAGGCTAACTAACGAAAATATCACGACCTAACCTAACCAATAGGGTGGATCGATTTTACATTTTTTTCGATTTCCATATTCTAATAGAGACAAAACCTTGCACATGCATGAGAAAATAGCCTCTGCAAATTCTTAGCTTAATAGGTAATCATCTTCTGCCCCGGCAGAGCGATGAAAATCATATTTTAGTAGTCAAAAACGTATTTTCTTATAATTTTTAAAATATTTCAATATGCATCAAAATTATTCCTAATAACTATAAAGTCGATGAAAAAGACCTCATATGATCGTTTTTCCAAGCGCGTTGTCCTACGTTAATATCTTTTGCCCCGGCAACAACGTCAAATGTTGAAAAAATAGGTAATTTATATACATATTTTCAGATCGGCTCTTTGTCTTAAATAATGCATTTATATATTTCCCATAGCATTTATATCGTTGCTTAGGCATGAAATAACACACACACACATGCCTATTACACGGTAATGAATTATCACTGCGACACCTCATTCAAGACTTGGACGGCAAAACAACTGGGCCAATGGGCTTTACTGGACCAGTTGGAAAACAACTGAACGACTGCGAAAAACTTCCAATTACAGAATTCGATGCCATTCCATCTCCCGACATTGACATAGATGATGCCGAGTTGAGCACTGACCAAAAATATTTGTTAGGCATCTACAGAGCAGTGTCGAGCGGTAGCTGCTCTACAGCTCTCGCGGCTCGAAATCCAGGTAAGATGGCGCATTCCAGGTGGCTGACAACAGCAAATAGATTTCTGCGCCTCTATGTTTCAACCAGTGAACCCTCCAGCACCTTCAACGAAATTGTGCGATTCATTATGACAGTTTACGCACCAATTTGGTTTAAGATAAAGAAAAACTCCAGTTTCACTGAGGGCGCAAAACATTTTTTCGAAATGATGCGTCTCTCTCAGACCATGCCTCAAAGATCTAAGACAATCGCCAACAAAGTCCTCCGTAGAAATTCTTTCTTTGCTCACCCAGAAAATATTTTGATCTCCATGCTACATGCCGATGAGCAACACATAAGAGAATTGGGATGGAGAAGAATATTAAAAGCACGATCAAAACAATCACCAGCGGGGGAAATTCGAGCCTTCGCCATGCCTGAGCTACTCTATGATAGTCAAAACTATTACGAAATGATCAACTGGCAAACGGCTGAGGTGACCGAACCCCCCGTTACAAAAACAATACCTGATACCCGAATAAAAGAGTTTGTTGAGACGGGAGACCAGCCTGATGGACTGATCCCACTATTCCCTTGTCATACTCAAGCGGTCGAGAGACATCAAATTAGTAACCGAAGCCTCTGCCAGTGTAAGTGGAATAGAAGAGAGGGACGGATTCATCCGCTCCCGTCTTCACTCCCAAACAAAAATTCCACGATTTGATTCTAAGAAAGATTACCGTATGTAAATCGACATGCAGCCAAAGGAAGGGTGGTTGGGGCTGGATAGGGTGGAACTCGACGTACAGCCACCTCCTCGTGGTGAGTTCTGGGTTGCTAATTTTATAAAATTAGCAAGCGAGGAGCTGTACTTAGTACTTATCGTACTTATAACATCGCATTAACGTAATTATAATCCACATTTAGACTTTTCTCGGGGACAGAAGATATTACTCTAGTCATAAAATTTTGCGTGTGTTATTTCATGCCTAAGCAACGACATAAATGCTATGGGAAATATATAAATGCATTATTTAAGACAAAGAGCCGATCTGAAAATATGTATATAAATTACCTATTTTTTCAACATTTGACGTTGTTGCCGGGGGCAAAAGATATTAACGTAGGACAACGCGCTTGGAAAAACGATCATATGAGGTCTTTTTCATCGACTTTATAGTTATTAGGAATAATTTTGATGCATATTGAAATATTTTAAAAATTATAAGAAAAATACGTTTTTGACTACTAAAATATGATTTTCATCGCTCTGCCGGGGGCAGAAGATGATTACCTATTAAGCTAAGATTTTGCAGAGGCTATTTTCTTATGCATGCGCAAGTTTTTGTCTCTATTAGAATATGAAAAT
Organism: Bathynomus jamesi; assembly: GCA_023014485.1. Classification (NCBI taxonomy): domain Eukaryota; kingdom Metazoa; phylum Arthropoda; class Malacostraca; order Isopoda; family Cirolanidae; genus Bathynomus; species Bathynomus jamesi. The sequence goes on along the minus strand of JAJOZX010001140.1, from coordinate 971,429 downwards.
CGAAAAAAATGTAAAATCGATCCACCCTACTAACCAATCGTCAAGGGCGTACAGTTGACTTAACGATTGGTTAGGTTAGGTTGTGATATTTTCTTTAGTTAGCCTTATAAGGCTAATTAAAGAAGGCTGGGGGTGCTTATCTTTACTTGATCCCCCTTCATATTCCTTTTTCATTACTGGTTTATCCAAATTTATTTATTATTTATTATTATTCTAAATCTTGCACTAAGTCGTTATTTTAAATTAATAATTAATTATTAATTATTAATTGTCATAGATGGGAATAGAGTGGAATCTATAAACTTTATGGACTTACGAAATGTGTTATTATGAAATAAGAAAATATTTCCATCCTGTTAACACTTTATGTACTCGTAGCTTCGAACCCTTAGGCATTAATATTAACTTTTCTCTAATACTGGGTTCGAGCCTATTCTTAAGTTATTTACAGGAAACCCTTGTCTATACTAATAATTCCGAACTATTATTTAACTTTACCATTTTACCATATTGTCATTTTACCATTACATCTTTGCCACTTACTATTACAATTTTAGCATTACTTACAATTGTCTACCATTATAACGTTACCACTTACCATTACAATTTTAGCATTACTTACAATTGTCTACCATTACAACTAAATTTATCACTTACCATTACAATTTTAGCATTACTTACAATTGTCTACCATTACAACTTTACCACTTACCATTACAATTTTAGCATTACTTACAATTGTCTACCATTACAACTTTACCACTTACCATTACAATTTTAGCATTACTTACAATTGTCTACCATTACAACTTTACCACTTACCATTACAATTTTAGCATTACTTACAATTGTCTACCATTACAACTTTACCACTTACCATTACAATTTTAGCATTACTTACAATTGTCTACCATTACAACTTTACCACTTACCATTACAATTTTAGCATTACTTACAATTGTCTACCATTACAACTTTACCACTTACCATTACAATTTTAGCATTACTTACAATTGTCTACCATTACAACTTTACCACTTACCATTACAATTTTAGCATTACTTACAATTGTCTACCATTACAACTTTAACATTACTTACAGCTGTCCACTGCTGTTGAATACTTTGTAGAATTAGAAATTTCATTTTAATGTATCTGTACAACCTAAATTCCGTAAGAATTTCAAGTGTGAATTAGAGTGGTTGACCGCAGGTCCGTACTGAACCGTCGTTCAAACTCACATAAAGTAACGTGTCTCAGAGATGATATGTCACTTTTGTAACGTTATAATCATGGTCCGTTTCAAATTCATATCCGCGCCGTATGTTATGCCTATTAGTACCCTGTTATTTTTAATGAAAACGAAATAAAACAGAGATATGAAAGATATAAATAGACCACGGTTTTTGCGACAATGTTTTACTTTACTTTCAATAGCCTTACAAGTTAGAAGTTAGATCCCTGTTCACTGTCAACAGGATCGAGTTTTATCTCCTCGTTTACAATTTGATTCACAACATTTATTTATCTTTTGAACACATTTCTCGTAATCTACTGTATATTTTGAGCCCAAATCTCGTAATATACAATTCCGCATTCATTTTCATCTACACAAAACGTTACAAAGTACAAATCTCATAAATTTCATTTTGAACACAAATCTCATAAACTTCACAAATCTCATAAACTTCATTTTGAACACAAATCTCATAAACTTCACAAACCTCATAAACTTCACAAATCTCATAAACTTCATAAACTTCATTTTGAGCACAAATCTCAAACTTCACAAATTCATAAATTTCACAAATCTTATAATTTATATTTTGTAAGCAACTCATAATTTTCATACAACTCACTGAACTCACAATCCAGAATTCTGTCAAGCACAACTGACTGTATGTATAATTGTATATGCTCCTCACAGAGAAATAAAGTATACTGTATATCCTATTCATCATTCGTTGAACCCTTTCAATTTCATCTTGTTTTATTTCATATTTTTCATTGAAATCATTAAATTTAAAATCTCTCTTATATCGAGTACCTCTCATTTTGACAGCTCGTCATATTTCTCAGTACTGCGACATCTTGTAGATTGTCTTTCACAGAAATAATCTTTTCTATGAAATTCCTCTGTATCATATCTTTCAGAATTATATAGCATTGTATTTATCATCATTTCTATCAATGTACCCTATTATTGTATTTATTATCATTTCTATTAATGTACCCTATTATTGTATTTATTATCATTTCTATCAATGTACCCTATTATTGTATTTATTATCATTTCTATCAATGTACCCTATTATTGTATTTATTATCATTTCTATTAATGTACTCTATTATTGTATTTATTATCATTTCTATCAATGTACCCTATTATTGTATTTATTATCATTTCTATTAATGTACCATATTATTGTATTTATCATTATACCTACCGTTGTAGCTATAGTTGTATCTATCAGTGCATTTATAATCATTAATCACTGTATTTATCATGGTACCTATCATTGTTTTTATCATCATTTGCATACGGTCTTTCGTACAAATAATCTCTACTGCAGTCATGTCTTTCATATCTATCTATCTATCTATCTATCTAGCATAATGACCTATTTGCTTTCTTTGTTGTAAAAATTGGCTAATATTAAGTTTCTGGGACACCAGATTTTGGTGATCCACCCATTTCACACTTCAGACCAATCATGTCGATTCTTACATCTGGGTAAGGTTACACTAGGTTTGGTGGTCGTTCTAGGTTGGTTAGTTATTTCTCACGTGATCAACTTTCGGTCAATCAAAGGTAAAAACAAAACTGTCTCCAAAATTTAATATTTACGGGAAAATTATATGCCATACAATTATAAAAAAAAAGGATCTAGAATTTACAACATGACTCCATTCGTGAATTTAAGCTTTTTCATTTTCAATTTTGTAATTTAACATTTTGGTACTTGTTCTGAAGAGAAAAAGGTGTGAGAATCTAAATACGTCACATAAGCTTCTCCCTAAAATTATCTCTTTTTTTTTCTTTTTATGTAAAAGTTATCCTCGAGTTCTTGGAAAATGTATTTTTTTTAACTTAAGCGTGTTACGTCCGCTATGAATTCCCGATGGTTTTGTTATTAACTGAACATATTTTTAATAAAATGTTAACTTTTATGATAAACCCATAAAAACTACCGCACAGTTCGCTTCAATCGTCCGTCCAGGTCCATTACTAGTCTTCACTTGCATTTAGTTTGTACCTTCATGTCTGCATGTTGTCTTCTGTAAGTTTAACAGATTGAATAAATGGTAGTTTGAACTGAATATTAGCTTCCTTACCTTTTGGTACTTCTATATATAAGCTACCTAACTTATATATATATATAATATATATATATATATATAATATATAATATATATATATATATATATATATATATATATAGATATATATATATATATGAAAATTATTTCACGAAAGTAACACGTGAAAAATATTTATGATGAATAAAACCACGAAGGAAAGGAAACACAAAACGGTGCTCAAGCGCTTTCGTCTAATGAGGATGTCATTAGACGAAAGCGCTTGAGCACCGTTTTGTGTTTCCTTTCCTTCGTGGTTTTATTCATCATATATATATATATATATATTTAACTGCAATGACCACGCAGTATATTAATGTATAGAAACGACGTAAGTATAGAGAAGCGTTCTGCACACGAGGAAGAGAAATAACGAACAAATGAAAAATGATGTACCCGCCCGGGAATCGAACCCAGGATCTTCCAATTGCCGATCAGATATGCTATCCACTACACCACAGGCCTCGATCAGTCAGAAGTCGTAATTCTCCTACATAGGGCAGAAACCTCATTTTTCATTTGTTCGTTATTTCTCTTCCTCGTGTGCAGAACGCTCCTCTATACTTACGTCGTTTCTATACATTAATATACTGCGTGGTCATTGCAGTTAAATGTACATATTCACGATTTGCGAGGGTGCCCTCTTAGGGCATTGGTTTCTGCCCTATGTAGGAGAATTACGACTTCTGACTGATCGAGGCCTGTGGTGTAGTGGATAGCATATCTGACCGGCAATTGGAAGATCCTAGGTTCGATTCCCGGGCGGGTACCTCATTTTTCATTTGTTCGTTATTTCTCTTCCTCGTGTGCAGAACGCTCCTCTATACTTACGTCGTTTCTATACATTAATATACTGCGTGGTCATTGCAGTTAAATGTACATATTCACGATTTGCGAGGGTGCCCTCTTAGGGCATTGGTTTCTGCCCTATGTAGGAGAATTACGACTTCTGACTGATCGAGGCCTGTGGTGTAGTGGATAGCATATCTGACCGGCAATTGGAAGATCCTGGGTTCGATTCCCGGGCGGGTACCTCATTTTTCATTTGTTCGTTATTTCTCTTCCTCGTGTGCAGAACGCTCCTCTATACTTACGTCGTTTCTATACATATATATATATAAAACTCCCACGAAGAAAGTTGAACTTAACTAATTTGAACTAATCTAACCTAATCTCATTTAATTGAAGTAACCTAACGGGATATTAAATAAAGGTCCGGCCCCGGGTTCGATTCCCCGCGAAAGCAGACGGCGCTTACCAGCTGTTCATCCTTCCAGAAAAAAATTAAGTTGATAAATAAATAAGTACCCTGGGTGGACAAGTGGTTAAGATACTGGGCCGCTGATCGGGAAGCCGTGAAATCGAGTCCGGGCAAGGACTTTGGTACTATATAATTTCTGATCACCCGTGGTGGTTCGTGGTTCGGATTGCGCGTTAAGTTATAAGCCCAAAGTGGAGCAACAAGCTTGACCTTCATCAGAATGAACAAGTGGGGCTGAGGCAAAAACCGAAGGTTAACGAAGGTTATAATACTAAATCCTCGTTTGCAATCATTTAAAAGTAACAATGTTTGCATGATATTACCTTCACTCAAATAACCATAAATAAAGAGAACATCAATTTTATTAACATTTTCCTCAGAAATATTGTTCATATTTTCAGTAAAAAATTCATAAATTACTTTTTCCCATTTTAGTCCTTATAAATTTTTGCCATTGGAAAGACCCATAAATCAAATAATCTCATGTGTATACATATATATATATATATATATATATATATATATATATATAGATAGATAGATAGAGAGATATTCTATATATATGTGTGTGTGTATACACACTGTATATATCCAAAACGACATCTGCACTCCCTTCACACGTGTCTTTTTTTCTTATGATTTTTGTGCCTAAATGACTCAATTTCGCCTAAACTTTGGAAATAAATATTCTCCAATAGACCTTGTTCCCTTAAATCATGGAAATGACGCTAGTCATAGGAATTAGGAATATTAAAAGGAATTTCGTTTCTTGCTTCTCTCTCTCTCTCTCTCTCTCTCTCTCTCTCTCTCTCTCTCTCTCTCATTTTCTTTGCTGGAAGTAGTTACAACTCATTTCAGAATTTCAAACTTTCCTTTTGCAGATAAGGATGATATATATATATATATATATATATATATATATTATATATATATATATATATATATATATATATATATAATTGGCGGTCATAATTATGGGACTACTTTATAATTTGTGAAATCGTTGCATGTGAGGAAGATTAAGGAGTGAACACCGATGGCTTAGACCAGAGTATTTATTGATGTATGGCGGTGGATACACTGAAATTATATATCTATCATGAAATAGTGGTTAATTATTTCAAATTCTTTTCAGCAAAATATCCTTTTTCTTTTTTTTCAATAAAGGCTGAACATACCTTCGGCATCTTTTCACAGAATTTTGATAAAGTAACGATGTCTAATTTGTCTATTTACTTTGTAACATCTGTCACAGTATTCTTTTGTTGGGTGCAACCCTACTTTTCGCCTTCCTTTCCAGTTCATCTCAGAGTAACTCGATGGGGTTTAGATCAATTTAAAAACCCCTGGTCCTCCTTCTGTTTCAGGTAGTTCTTTACAGTCCTCTCTGTGTGATTTGGCTTATCTCGCTGGAAAACGAACCCACAGCTCCATAATTCGACTCCCTCATGGTATAATAGCATGATGTTGGAAAATGAACTTTTACTTTTCTTTCACCAACTTTTCTCAAGATTTTCTATTTTCTCGCCAGCAAAGCAACTCCAGACTTTTACATTTTCACCTCATGCTTCACAGTAGGTGCAAGGAATTCTTTAACTATTTCTCTCCTACCTTTCCTCCGAAAGAGAGTCTACGTTTTGTTCAGAAAAGTTCGAAGAGAACTTGTCGACTCAAAGTACTGTACTCTTTTCCAGTCTTCTGCTGTCCAATATCTATGTCTGCCTGCCCAGTCTAGTCGTTTTCGTTTGTTTCCATGCCGCTCATGCAAATACTGCCAGTCTATTACTATTCTAATGATTTAACATTGTTAGGCAAAAAGAGTCCAGTTTCAATAAATATCACTATTTCCACAAAACAAAAAAATGACTAAATGCAATTGGTTGGACGAATTTTTACAATGGTATAAAATGGCACTCAGTCATAATTCCACTCATACAATGTCGTCGCTATTCGAAATTAGAGAATTTGCCGAGTTGATTGAGTGTCTCCATAATTTTGTTTGACTGCTAGTATAATATATATATATATATATATATATTATATATATATATATATATATACACACACATTTTAACTGCAAACAACACACAGTATAATTAATGTAAAGAACGACGCTTGTGTAGAAGAACGTTCCGCACATTTTTCATATGTTCGTTCTCCCTCCTCATCTTGTGCGGAACGTTCTTCTACACAAGCGTCGTTTTTATATATATATATATTTATATATATATATATATATTATATATATATATATATGAGTTAAGTCAAACTTGAATTATTTCGATTCTATATTGTTCCGTGTTATATTATTTCAGGTCTGTTGAATGCCAGTAAACAAAATGGAATTAAGTCGAAATCTGTTTCACTCCGATTCATATTAATATGATTTGATTTAATTCCAATTCTAAAATTCGAGCTGGTACCTAACACTTTACCTAACTTACTGGTAGCTAGCTTAGCCTATGTAACTTATCTACTCTATCTGACCTAATAGGATTAACCTAACCTAACCCAGAGGAAACTCTCCTTACCCAACCTAATTCATTGTAGAGCTCGATATTATTCCAAATTAATTATGGACACTGAAAGGAATTTTTTTTTATTATTATTATTAACTACAAAAAAAATTTTAATTACATTTTTTAAAATTAATTTTGAAGGAAAAATGTAAAAATAAATTAAGTTGATGTAATTAGGAAAATTACATCAACTTAATTGACGATTACATCAACTTAAGGAACAGGTTATAACACTGACTAATTTAAGTTTTTATGTTTGGTATCACACACAGCGACATTAATTCATTTTTATGAAAATAAATAAGTCTCTCAAAATTGACTGTGAAGTGCTTTTAATGTACAAAACTTGGTTCTTCATCTACAGTAGGGTTTACCAACCTTTATCATTACGACCCCGAAAATCATGTTCACATAATTCATAAGTGTTCGACGAACTCCCCAGAAGATATGTTATATATATATATATATATATATATATATATATTATATATATATATATATATATATATATATATATATATATAGGGTGTCCCATAAGTCTGGAACCATAGGGTAAAATAAGTAATTCATGTTTTTCCATTTATGCAAGTGCCCATGATGTCTTTGAGTAAGGAAGAACGCATCCAGGTAATTCTGCTCGTAGGAAATCGGAGTCAGAGGGAGGTCGCTGAGGAATTTAACAGATTGCATCCGGACCGCGCGCCGATAACACACAGCTGTGTCGGCAAACTTGTAGCAAAGTTCAGGGAAACGGGATCCATAGGAGATAAAACACGCAGTGGACCTCCGAGGACATCCACCGACGATGACACAGCCGCTACCATCCTCGCTCATTTCACAAACAGTCCCCAAAAGTCTCTTCGGCGTTTTTATTGCTGTTTTTATAATTTTTGCCTACGGTTCCAGATTCCAGACTTACGGGACACCCTGCATATATATATATATACTTCATAAACACAGCGTTTATTATGCGCGAGAAGAGCCCGGATTTCAGTTGTTATATGCAACAACACTCATGATTGATAAATGTCTTGTCGGACGGCTGTAGGAAGAGAATTGAAAATACAATTATCAGATCGGTTTGCAACCCCAAATATGACCTTCGCGACCACAAGGTTGGAAAACCCTGATCTACAGTTTACACTCAGGCAGGGGTGGGGAAACCCTCGCCCGCGGGCGAAATTTCGCCCACGAGCTAATTTCAATTCGCCCGCTTAGGTATTTATTATTTACTAAAAATTATTTATTTACAGCCCAGCAAATAGCTTTTTAAAATACATCTTATATACAGCGTGTCCCAAAGAAATGTATACCCACTTTGTTCGATAATACCAGCTATGAGGATAATAAATATATTACTTTTTATATGTTGTTTAATAAAGAATTTTCTCCTGAATCTAAATATGTAATTATTTTTATTAAAAATTGAAAAACAAAAAGTTACAGATGTTTAAATTAGAATTATTATTTTCGAGACTTCATGTGCGATATTTTCTAATATTTTTGCACGTATACGAGATAAGTTTGAAACCGACGGCACTGTGCAAAACTTACAAAAACAACGTTCTGGAAGACGTCGAACATCTTAGATAAAGTGTCATTTAACCATGGAATTTGTAAATCTTTTGAATTAACTAATAATTACAACATTTATGCTTCAATATCAACACTAAACATAAGTATCTCAAAACAGTCGGTTAAAATATTAGAAAATATCGCACATGAAGTCTCGAAAATAATAATTTAATTTAAACATCTGTAACGTTTTTGTTCTTCAATTTTAATAAAAATAATTACATATTTAGATTCAGGAGAAAATTCTTTATTAAAAATCATATAAAAAGTAATATATTTATTATCCTCATAGCTGGTATTATCGAACAAAGTGGGTATACATTTCTTTGGGACACGCTGTATATAAGCTTAAAATTTGCCAGACGCCCGCGGAGGTGTTTATGTTATCGATTTTCGCCCTTGGTACTGAAAAGTTTTCCCACCCCTGGTTTACAGTATACACCGTAAGCAGTAAAGTTTCCTGTGATATGAAAATTTCAAAATATCTGGCTCTTTGTTACATGTCAAAATAGTTTAAGGAAAGGTTCCTCTCAGACTTTGATGCCATAATGGGGACAGCATGGACACTAACAGGGAACATACTGTTTCTCTTTTTGGTCCTATATATCAAAATATTGTACCAAAATGTCGGTGTCATCCCATTCTATGCCATTACCATTCCCATCTATGGCTGTAAATGCAATTCCCATTCTCTGTCACTCCCATTCCAGGCAATTTCCATTCTATGCCATTCTCATCCTAACTCACGCGTTCCCATTCACGTCGGCCTCTTTCCCATTTCGGCGCTACTCCTACTTCATGTCATTCTCATTTCTCGTCACTTGCATTTCCGGCTCCTACTTACTTCCGGGTTTTCAAAAAAAAAAAAAAAATATATATATATATATATATATATATATATATATATATATATATATATATACTAGTGATGGGACGGTGCATCGCAATCGCGATACAATCGCACATTTTTTACAATCGCAATCGCAATTGCAATCGCATTTAATGAGTGCGATTGTTGCGATTGTGAACAAAAGATTTAAATCTCTACAAAAGTTGCTATGAAAGCTGCTCTTTCATGCGTACTTAAAGGAAAGTTTAGCTAACAACAATACGGAATAATAAATAAATAATAAATAAGTCAAAAACAGAAATGAAAAAGTTACAACTAATTGTCAAATCTGGATTAGAATCACAAAAAGCAGTAATAGAGCTAATTTCAAAATTGAGATCGATTGGGACACACTTCCATCACTCAACAATGTCGCAAGATGAGCTAAAGAAAATTCAAGAGCGCTTAAATAAACCCAAACTCTCAGTTGTTCGCGACGTCCCAACAAGATGGAACAGTACGTTTCATATGATGGAGAGGGTTATCGACTTGAAAGAACCTCTGAGCTTGTTCTGTGCCGACAATTCTAAAATTCAGCACCTAACAAAGTCGGATTTTGACCTCCTCGCCAAATGTGTGCGCATTCTGAAACCTTTTGACGAGATAACAAAACAATTAAGTGACTATTCTGCTTCAATATCAGAGGTTATTCCTTTGATCGCATCATTAAAACATACTCTGAAAGAAACATCACCCGAAGAAGATCATGGTGTTAAAACCATGATGGATACGATGCGTTCAGAGCTTGACAGGAGGTTTGAAGGATTAGAAAGCAATGATAATTATTCTCTTGCAACCTACCTCGATCCAAAATTCAAGAGCAAATTCTTCAGTCCAATAGATGTGATGCGAATAAATAATCGTCTAGGCGTCCTATGTGATGAACTAACTTCACAACCAGCAGCAAAAAACCGCGGATAGAGCTGGTGACGCCAGTAATTGAAGCTGGACCTTCCTCACAGACTGAACCAGGAGCTACATCGATACATATGTCACTGACTGTTTTACTGGCCTCAAGTAGTGACGACGAGAGCGAGTCAGAAATAAGCAAAACGTCTAAGGATATCATCGAGTGCTACCACAAAGAAAAGAGGATCGGGCAAGGAGATAATTCTCTGTTGTGGTGGAACGCCAATCAATCAAAATATCACCACCTTAACATGTTAGCGAGATCCTATCTCTCTTTTCCTCCAACAAGTGTTCCAAGTGAACGTTTATTCAGTGGAGCAGCAATCATCTACGATGAAAAACGGAATCGCTTACATGGTGAGACGGCGGAGAAACTGCTGTTTTTAAAATATTGTCTACCATGTATAGTGTATACAGTTCAAATATTAAAAAAATAATAAGAAAACAGTAAAATCACTTTCTAAAAGGGAGGAGGTTGGGGAAAGTGGTTGGTGGGGTGCATAACGCGTTGGGTCCTCGTTCCCGCATCCTGGAAACGCAAATTATGATCATGTGTGGCTGAAACGCGTTTAGGTATATTGTCTCTCATTTCTTAGTTGATAAAGTAATGAAGGATTCAGTACCAGTATCAAAAAAATCACGGATGGAGTTGGTGAAGCCATTGGTTGAAACTGGACTTTCCTCACAGACTGAAGCAGGAGCTACATCAATACTTAACTCCCTGACTGAGGTAGGTAACGCGTTTAGGTATATTTAAAGCATAAATGAGCGTTATGTGAGGCTAAAGCTAAAACATCGCAATCGCAATCGCGCGCTTTTCAAATTCTGACAATTGCAATCGTAACAGCGATTGTATGAAATATGACAATCGTCCAATCACTATATATATATATATATATATATATATTATATATATATATATATATATATATATATATATATATATATATATAACTTTCGCACAGAGCTTACACTAGGGAAGCAATATATATAGGCTTATATTTGGTTATTTTCATTTTGAGGACCGAAAATGGGAATGGGAAGTAATCTCTCTCTCTCTCTCTCTCTCTCTCTCTCTCTCTCGCTTGAAGAGACTTTGAAAATAAGGTGAATTTAATGTTTATGACAGTACACATTTTAAGTTAAGAATGAAAGTTATTTCACGTTATTAATGTGACATATTTTCCGTTCATTTGAATTTAGATGAATATTAATGTAGATTGAATACATTAATGCTTTATAATTTACAAAGAAATTTGCTTCACAGTAACAGACGTTTACCTACATTGCCAACAAAATTAATAATAATAATAATAATAATAATAATAACCTCGACACTTTCAGAAACCGCAACATTTTCAAACCCTTTTCATTGGTTATAGGTTAGGTTAGGTTAGGTTGGACCTACTGTATTTTACGCCTCATAAGACGCTACAAGTGGTAAGACGCATCCTATATTTAGTAAAGAATATTTAGGAAAAAAATATTTCGAATATATTCCCATAACTTTATTAAACGAACATTAAACAAAACAATAACATATGAGCCCTGAAGTGACATATTTAATTATCCTCAAATCCTGAGATTTCCGTGCTGCTGCTGTTATCACTGCTATCATCGTCACCAACATCACTGCCACTAACTGATTCTGGGTCGTCCGCTGTGTCACTATCTTCATAAAGACGCTCGTCCTCTGTTCCATCCAGTGAATTGCTAATTCCACATTTCTTGAATGACTTTACTACTATTTCTTCTCTCACTGCTGCCCATGATGTCTTCACCCACTCACACACCTTGACCTTACGATGCTAAGACGCAGGGTGATTTTTGGAGACGTTTTTCAGGAAAAAAGTAGCGTCTTATGAGGCGTAAAATACGATAATTCAAGTTAAATTAAAATGAACGAAAGATAACCTTGTCAACATTTTTTTCTTTCTCAGCAATATGGGTGTACCTTCAATGACTCAGAATTGAATCAAACATAAAGTTACTTGTTACACTATGGACTTATTTCATCCCATTCATAACTACTACTGTTGTTGTTGTTGTTGTTGTTGTTGTTGTTGTTGTCTTGAAAACAGTTAATGAATTAAACATATTCACTTTCTGCAAAAGACCTTCTAAAATCTAAGTCAAAATCAACTTTCAATACAGGGAGTAAAATAGAATTCTGAACGTTTTGGTATCATGGCCATTTGCTCACATTTTATTTTAATGATGTTCTTCCTACAACAAAGTGCCAAACTTTCACTGAAGTTGCTTGTAAGGTAACATTGACTTTCTCCTTTATCAAAACCAATTATTAAGAGAGAAAAGTTGTAGGTTTATTGCAGCCTGGTCTTAAAAATAATTTAAAAAGCTATTGAAATAAAAAGGTTAAATTAATGGCATTAGAAATGTAGAAGCGGATACATTATCACACTTATTTATTGAAGCTTTTCCATATATATATAGAAATAGGGTGTCCCAGAAGTCTTGCCTTAAAGACTAATTTGGAACGTTTGGAATTCCATATATATATATATATATATATATATATATATATATATATATATATATATATATATATATATATATATATATATATATATATATGAAACGGAGTATGAAACATCTACAGTAATTATAAACTAGAAAATAAAACACCCACCATCCCTGACTTCACGGCGATCCGTCAAGATCGTACTGGGGGTAACGGGGGTGGACTCATCACTTACATACGTAAAAGCATCAGCTACAGTGATGCCACCCAAAACATTACACACACAATCCAAGCAGTTAACACGATAGAAATACAGGCAGTTAACATTAAAACACGTGCAAAACACAACACCACACTAATCAACATTTACATCCCACCAGATAGTTCACCTCAGGTGCCAGCCAATTACAATCCACAGTTACACAATCTGGCCTCTCTCACTAATGTCATCTTCGGAGGAGACTTCAACACTAAAGACACTAGTTGGTACCTGCACAACCAAAGCAACACCAGAGGCGCCAACATAGCCACACAGCTAAACAGCCTCTTCATTCTTAACAATACAAAAGAACATACACACATACCACATCAAGCAGGATACTCAAGCTCCTCCCAGACATAACGTTCTGTTCCCCTCACTAGCAACACACACACCGGAGAACAGAAAAACAACTGTCATCAGACCACCTGCCCATCATCATTACAACACGTTCTACACTCTGCCCCAACAGCCTTAGGCACACTTACAAAAATTACAAGAAAGCTGATTGGGAACAGTTCAAAATACAGACTGAGGAACAATTCACCACATTAAACAACACACCCAAGACATTTAATCAGATCATCAATAATGCAAACAAATACATACACGAGGGCAACATTAGGAAATACAACCCAAATTACACTAGAGAAATAGCCCACCTCATAAGGCAACGTAACAACCTCAAACATAACACACAAACACCACACACAGAAACCATAGAACAGCATATACAACAGCTCAACACAGAAATAAACAACAAACTCAAAGAAAAACAAACAAAAACATTTAGGGAATTCATAACAACACTAAACCATTCCACAGATACATCCAGGCTATACAAGACTATAAACAGCATTACCCACTCTAACAACGGCATTCACACCTCACACTTGGCTATCTGTCGCAGCCAAATAATATCCCAACATATACACAACAAGCTAACATTCTAGTTAATCACTACGCAAATATAAGTCACTTAAACAGACTCAGCAACCAGAAACATGCAGACAGACAAACATCCAGACACAAGAAAACCTACAGACTCGACACGACCATTACACCCTTCAATACAGACCAGACCACCAAGATCATAAAAAACATTAAGAATTCAAAGGCTACTGGACCAGAAAACATAGCTAACATACACCTTAAACACTTGGGCCCACAGGGAATACTAGCTCTCACAAATATCAGCACATATTCATACCAACACTGTGTTATTCCTGACATATGGAAACAAGGTAAAATTATTACACTACTCAAACCAAACAAAAATCGAACAGAACCAGCTTCCTATAGACCCATTACTTTACTATGCACATTGCACACCTTCCAAAGTGACAGAAAGACTAATCTTACAAATCACCAACCCACACATACCACTATCGTCTACTCAACATGGATTCAGACCTCACCACTCAACCACGACATTACTCACTAACCTCACGCAGCACATCATGGATGGCATCAACTCCAGACGACCAGCTCAACGTACACTATTAGCAACAATAGACATTAGTAAAGCATTTAATGCTATCCCACGCTTCCCTCTCATAAACAAAACACTCAACACAAACATGCACAATAACACTAAAAGATGGCTGAGCAACTATCTTTCAGGAAGATACTCACATGTCACATTTAATGGCAAGTCATCTAAAAACAAGCTTTTTCCGAACGGGGTCCCTCGAGGCTCTGTTCTCTCTACAACACTGTTCAACTTATACATGCATGACATTCCAACACCCATAGATAACAAGCTTACCTTATCGTCATATGCAGATGACATCACTCTAACATCCACCCACAACAACATCGACACCGCTACAAATAACCTACAAACATACATAAACAGTATACAAGACTGGCTCACACACAATAGACTCAAAGTAGCACCCACAAAATCAACCATCACCTTGCTTACAAGCAATACAAAAGAACACCAGATAACTCCACAGCTTACACTAAACAACACCAACATTCCACACACTCACAGGACCAAAATACTTGGGGTCACATACAACACATCATTAACTTTTGCAAACCACATTCAGGACATTAAAAACAAATGTACAAATGTACTTAACACGCTTAGGGTACTTACAGGCACAAACTTTGGACACCAGCAGGAAATAACATCACTCATATGCAAACAATATATTCGCTCAGTTATGGACTATGGTAGCCCATGCTGGGCACCCATTATCTCAAACACACACATAAACACCTTACAAACAATACAAAACAACGCACTTCGTATCATTACAGGATGTACTCAAACAACACCAATAGAACACCTGTACACAGAAACAAAAATACTGAAAGTTAGGGAACATTTAGACATGAGGGGAACACAATTCATGGCAGCAGCGACAACTAGCCCACAACACCCTTGCCACTACATGAACAATCATGCACCGACACCTCGCACCATTAAGGTAACACCAGAGAGACATTATAACCAAATACTCCATTCCATACCACGCCCCACAGATATCACACAATACAGAAAACACATACACACACACACACCTAACCCACAAAGCACTGACACGACTCAGTCCGAATGCGGTCCTAGGTGCGAAGTCGCCACCCATTAACAGGTCAGAGATCAGCCTGAGCAGATCGGATCGAGTTAACTTAGCACGATTCCAATGTGGACATCACCCCAACTTACGGACATATAAGCACAGACTAGACAACTCCACAGACGACACCTGCCACCTGTGCCAGGACACACCACAAACAATTGAACACATTATGACAGACTGTACCGCTCTAGCACAACAACGAACACAACACAACATCACTAGTGCGCTGAACCTTTAGTCCACTCCGGAGAGGGCGATCAGTTACCTGCGTGCCGCTGGCTTGCTCGATCAGGGTGGGCTGATTGGCTAAACAACAACTAGAAAATTATTTGTTTCTGATTCACTGATTTGTTTGTTGTATGTTGTTGTCGTAATTGTAATAAATGATTCAATTAAATGAAAAATTATTGAAACTTTATTATATAATGTGCATCAAAATGGCGATATAATATTTTAATACTTAATAACATTAATCTCTTCAAATAAATTGAGAAAAATGCTCCTATTTGATTGACCGTCATTCGTGTGTATCATAACTATTTGATAGTTGACGGAATGCAAAATGTTTGTAGTAGAAAGAAGTGGGATGCGGACTATGAAGGAATAATTTGAGTTCAGAAAACTGTGATGCAGATTATCACTTGATGAAAATGAAATGAACAAATTATAAAAGAAAGTGATCAAAATTTCAGCCCTCAGGCCCTCCCCCCTTCCAGATTTCCGGGCCCAGGGTTAGTGCTCCGTTCCCATATCAACCCTTTCCCTCGAGAAAACTCCCCCTCGTGTTGTCATCAGTGTCATACCTCCTTCCTACGGCATCCCACTTCTCTCTTCCTCGTAGCACCCATACTACTGTTCCGTTGCACAAAAATAAAAAACATTCCACCTTGCATCAAAACCTAATACTTATTTTTAAAGGATAAATGCCTTTTATATATATATATATATATATATATATATAATATTATATATATATATATATATGCAGTGGTACTCATAAACATTTCTTTTTAACCCTACAGTTTTATTGCAGAAACTCTTTATAATACATTTTTCAACTGTCAATCAAATGACATAAAAAGGTCACCCTTACGAATGTTTTTCTTGCCTATACAATATTCTTAATGAGGTTCAGATGTCTGTAGAAACTCTTGAATAATCACGAACGTAAGCAGATTCATCACAGTTTAGTGAATACCACAAATCCTCGTTACCAGCAGAAATCTTACCGAAGAAGACCTTCTAGGTACCAGTGTTAGGTTACGACAAGAGACACTTTCTGTGTTGATGAAGACTTCTCATCAAGACCAGAATCGGTGGTCAGCCTCACAAAAACATTCCCACGATATCGTAAAGCAGACTTCAAGAAAAAGAACTCAGAAAGGCGACCATCAAAATCAACCAAGACTATCACCAAAGAACTGGAAAGGTAACCATAAAAAACGAAATCACCCACGTCTCATGTCCCTTAAGGTTTAACAGCTGGAGTTTTAAGTCAGTGTCCTCTCGATAGCCCTGCGAAAAGCATCTCTCGCGTATAAGCGTACATACGCCCTTCGTGTATTTAATTCAGTGTCTGTAAACTCTTTTTCTCGGCTTACATCTGCCTCAGCCAAGAGTAACGTTTAGAAATTCAACGTGTGTGTGTGAACATTCTGGTTTTTTTTTACGTCTGCGCATACAGCTCGTATAGTGTTGTCGTTTATCGAGCTAGCAATTATTATTGTATTATTTTACAATTTAATGTAATTTATAATCTCTTGTTGTATTTGACGTATTCATACTGACCATTAATTCATAAAGTATCAAGCCTTTTTGTAACTTGATTTACAACCATCGCATTTTGTGTTGTATGCACCTTACTGTATTAATCATTGCAATATTAAGATTGTTAATTAAAGGAAGAAGCCGTACAGTCTATCATTTTTCCTGGTTGACTGATAAATCAACTGTTGACACTAAACACTAATTAATTATTTAATTATCTCGACAACCTGCTTAATTATTAATTACGGCAGCCTATCTTCATATTGGTAACCTAAACAATTCGGCTCTAAAAATTTTCCTCAATTAAACTGCCTTCATGAACCGGTAACTATATATATATATATATATATATATATATCCAATACCAAAGTTCAGCAAATACCAATTTCATCTGCAACCATTTAATTGGATTTAACTGTGAAATAAGAGTATAGTGGAAATTTGTGCATAACTAATAACTATCATTATTTTATACTCATTCAACGTATATATATATATATATATATATATTATTATATATATATATATATATATATATATATATATATCCAATACCAAAGTTCAGCAAATACCAATTTCATCTGCAACCATTTAATTGGATTTAACTGTGAAATAAGAGTATTTTTTCGAATTTCCCTACACTTATCTTAATAAGTCATTAATTTTACGAGAAGAACTTAATACTGTGGAGTAAAAAGAGGATATAAAATAGAAGAAGTTGAGGGAAAGGAAGTCACTTGGGTTATTCCTATTCATTAGTTTCATTCCCTCTGCTTCTTAATGCAGATGAAAGGACCAGCGTTTGAGAGTCTCAAGATATATTGTTAATTACTCTTATACTATTTCGTTTTTTGGCTCTTTCATACGTAGATTGCTTTCATCTTTTGCGTAATAAGCGAGATTAAAGCACGCAATGTGGAAGTCGCGAAAAGGCAAACGAATTCCATTCTCACTTCACGCCCTTCAATGAAGATGCAATGTTGTAACGTAATATATTAATATAATTTGCAATATAATTTGTCTTACAATATACTATAAGGAGGAATTTCATCAGAGGATTCAATTGTCAGGATATTTACGTTTTTAACATTCTGCTTTATTATTCATTCTATACAATGTATTATATACAATGTTGTTTTACATTTTCAAGGTTACTCACCAAATGGCGTGACACACGCATCATACATGTTTGCCGTCATTTGGAATATGATAAAGCATTTGCATTTTGGAAAAGATACTTTTTATTCTCTGTGTACATAAAATCTGGAGAAATACCACCTATATTATTACATTTGGACCTTTTCCAGTTTGTGTACCGTTTTTCATATAATTTATTTTTGATTGGTCATACAACCGCCGTCGATTGTAACAACTTTTTAAGAGAGGTAAGTTCTTGATAACCTAACCTAACCTAACCTAACCTAACCTAACCTTCTGTTTTACTCTATGCTGTGCCTAACAGAAGCAAAGAAACACTAGAAAGTTGCATAAAAGCCAACATTGTAGAAAACGGTACATAAACTGGAAAACGTCCTTACATTTAAGTACACATAATAATTTAGTATCTACACTTTATGAAAAGGTACACAAAATTATATCAAGGTCAAACGCATATTATAGCGGTAATGCGTATGCGTAAGTCACATTAATTAAATTTATATGATAATGAACATAGCAATGGCATTATACAAACATTAAGTTCATGTCTTATTTCTAGTACAACCCTCGGATCACCTGAAGATGAGAGCCCCCAGCCTTCGTTAGTTAGCCTTATAAGACTAACTAACGAAAATATCACGACTTAACCTAACCTAACTTAACCTAACCAATCGTTAGGTTAACTGTACACCCTTGACGACTGGTTAGGTTAAGTCGTGATATTTTCGTTAGTTAGCCTTATAAGGCTAACTAAAGAAGGCTGAGGGCTCTGATCTTCAGATGATCCCAACCCTCTAATCAAGTCTAGATTTCAGAAGGTAGAGATGTGAGGTCCGGGAGATCGGAAGGATATTTTAGGGGAAGATAAAATAGAATTCCTATATCATAATTACGTACGTGAATTGGATCGATACTGAATTAACGTGGATTCGACATTATTTCAGTTAAACTATTCAAGATTAGATTTAAATACGTTCTGTCTGCCTCCGTGCCCCCTATAACCCCTCTATAACCTATAACATACACAAAGTTTCTTACGTACGATATATTTAGTTCTGAAACAACATTTCAAGTTTGAGCGTATCTAAAATGTTGAATGAGTATAAAATAATGATAGTTATTAGTTATGCACAAATTTCCACTATTGTTATGACGTAATATACGTGTGTAACGTTTCCATGACAACTAATTTTGATATTAATGTCGTCATGTTTCATATTCTGTATTTGAGGGGTCTCGCGTCTTAAGGTACCTAAGCGCCAAAATTAAAATTCGCCAGAAATCGCCTCCAAAGTTCAGCAATATTCTCGCAATAGTATCTCTGTTGTTAATTGAGCTAGAACGTTCATTTTTGGCTAAATTAGAGCTTTAAGTATGCTAATGAAGATGTTGATGAGTTTTTGGAATAGATTTTCATATTTTATATTTTATATATATTTTTTAATTTTTTGATTTTCTTATTATGCCGAACTTTGGGTGAACTTTTAGCTGGCGATAGAGGTGAAAAAAGTAATTCGCTTCATAAGGTTTTCAACCATACTTCTAGTGTCGTCAGGTCATTATAACCCAAACCACGCGATAGAGGAAGGGTGAAAATAATGATATCCATCAAAAACACGTTTTCGCCTGTGGTGGCGCTTAGGTACCTTAAGACGCGCGACCCCTCATTTTTTTTAACCATCGTATGTAATCTGAATGTATAATGTATATAACATTATTTACTACGATACTTAAAGTTACTGAAAGAAATTCTAATATAAAAAACAATCAGGAAGTTAGGTTAGATATTTTGATAATTGCACGATAAGGATTATATAGTATGTTTAATTTAAACAAATCAATGTTTTTACGCAGATTTTGCTCGATCAACTAAATACAGTATATGTTTACCATTTATTAACAATAAAATTCATTTTGCAACACGAAACAAAACTGTGGGTGTCTAAATGAAACAAACATTTTGTTACAACACCTGTATTTATCTTTAGGGGAACAAAGCAATTTTGTTGTAAATACATATAATAAATAGATGATAGACGGAGAGATTATGGTTGTGCAAAATGCAAGTTGAACCCGGATTCGAAAATGAATCCACTCCTGGTTTAAGGGAGTGTTGCCCGAATTCAAATTTGAATTTAGATTTGCAAAACAACAAGTGAATTTGAATCCGGATATAAAGTGTGTATGTATATATATATATTATTAATATATATATATATATATATATTATATATGAAGTGTGTTTGTGTGTGTGTGTGTGTGTGTGTGCGTGAGAGAGAGAGAGAGAGAGAAAAAGAAATACTGCGTATACTTCAGTGTTTCAATATTGATATTTGCTGATACTTATCGTTCGTAAGAAATAATTAAATTAAAATATTAATATACTTATAATTTTATAAACAAAATCATTAATCCACAGTAGGAATAAAATAAGGTCTTACCGTAAACATCAACATCTCAGAACTTTCTTTCTCTAACGTAACAGTATAATATGTCACTTGAAAACGATTAATGGTACAGTGATTAGTGACAACAGTGGTGCACCTCTGGCGTCACAAATAAAAAGTTATGTGCGAAATAGACAAATAAATGTAGTAAGAATGAATTCTGTGAAAGGAAAAGTAATATAGGGAAAAATAAGAATCACTTATAAACGTAAGTAAAAACATAATCCTATAATAAAGGATGGCGGCCCTAGCCTCGACAGCAAACTTATTGAAACGCTCTCTACCTTGGTAGCATTCATCTGCACAGAAACGCTTTAGGGAATGGAAAATCTCATCCTGGTTCTTTCATAAAATATACACAACAAAATTACATTTATATATGTGCTCTCTCTCCGTCGATGTTCATGACAGAAGCAAACGCCAGCTTATTTTATTTTAATAATGCGCCTCGATGGTGTAGTGGTTAGCGTCGTTGACTACGAATCCATCGGCCCCGTGTTCGAGTCCCGGTGACGGCAGCCGGCGCGCAGCAAAACCCAGCTGTTCATCCTTCCACACAATAAAGAAAGTGGTTGGTAGATAAATGGGTACCCTGGGTGGCCTAGTAGTTAGGACACTGGGGCTGCTGGTGGGGCGTGGTTCGGATTCTACATTAAACTGTAGATCTAAGGTGGAGTGAAAAGCTTGACCTTCGTCAGAATGACCAATTCGGGCGGAAGCTAACCAAAGGTTTAATAAAGGACTGTGTGATAAATGACATGTAAAAGTGTGGAAAGAAGTTCGGCAAAAATATAATCTATCAAAAAACACTGAAATTTTTTAAATTTGTCAAGAATTCATAATACTTTAGAAAAATTATTTGATTACTACTAATACTACTACTACTACTACTACTAATAATAATAATAATACTTTATTTATTTTTTATTGCCTTATTTATACATGTACAGGGAACATACATTTGGTGTAACAAGAATATATACAGTATGTCCCACAAAAAAGTGCACCCAACTTTAGATTGTACTAACTCCTCCAAAAATTGAGATATTTTGGATCTGTTTGTTTGATTTAATATAGTAAATTATTCTTTGTTAACGTTCAAATTTATTCATGTTTAAACGAATTAGTGTTTAAGCATCTGCTTTTAACTGAAGGGTACAAAAAATGGATTGCGCAAAATTGGTCAATGAAAAAATAATGTGTGTGCTATCGATGTAATGAAAAGACAAATACATAATAATAGATACTTTAACATAATTTTAATAAGATACAAAGCAGATTTTTCTTTATTCCTTATTGCAAAGTTATGCTTAGTTTCGTTTTCTTTCAACATGACCGCCATTCCTATCGATACAAATCTGGAGTCGAGCTCTCATCTTCCCCATCACTCTTTTGATAAGATCTGGATTGTCTTTTAACAAGTTGATTTCAGCTGTGATGCGAGTCCTCAAATCATCTAAATTGATAGGTTGTGATGCAAATACTCTATTTTTCAAATGACCCCATAAAAAGTAATCACACGGGATCAAGTTAGGGCTTCTGGGGGGCCATTCAATGTCATAGCCTGTAGCAATTACTCTTTGGTGGAAGACTTCCTGCAAGCGTTCCTTCACAATAACTCTCCTGTGAGCAGGAGCTCCGTCTTGCACCCACCAAATACGATTAAATCGGTTTCCATAAGGCTTATGGCAACCGATTTAATATATACTCATTAAATGTATATATATATATATATATATATATATATTATATATATATATATATATATATGCGATAGAAACGCGTTCTTTGAAGAAGAACCACAAGGGGAAAGTATAACGGATTTCGACTTTACGACGGAGGATATTGCACAAGTCATAGGGAAACTAAAAACACACTCAGCGGCAGGACCGGATAAATGGAATGCCACACTGATCAAAAACTGCAAGAATGCAATCGCTGAGCCCCTGTACTGGATATGGAGACGATCATTAAACACGGGAGAAATACCGGGCATCCTGAAGAGCGCGAACATAGTCCCAATAATATTATACCCCAAATGGACAGGAAGTCCAGAGAAATTCCAGAGCAAAAGATTTAGGGGTTGTAATGACAGATGATGCGAAATTTGAAACACAAAATAAGATAGCAGTAAACAGAGCAAAGAGAATAACGGGTCAGATATTGAGAACTTTTAAACGAAGGGATAGGAATGTAATGATCCCTCTACTGAAAACCCTGATAATACCCAAACTGGAATACTGCTCGGTCCTAACATCCCCATATAAAAAAGAAGACATTAGACAGCTGGAGGGGATTCAAAGAAGTTTCACAGCCAAGATCAATGGGTGCAAAGAACTAAATTACTGGGAAAGGTTACGAGAACTAGACCTATATTCACTGGAAAGGAGAAGAGAGAGATACACCATTATTTACACTTGGAAAATAATGGAGAAACTAGTCCCTAATCTTACTCTGAATCCCATAACTCCCCAAACAACGGTGGAAAGTAGGAGCGGTAGACTGTGTCGTATTCCCAAACTGAAGGCGAGACATGGAACATCCTTAACCCTGAAAGAAAATAGTTTTGTAGTGAGAGGACCAAAACTGTTTAATCAGTTGCCCAAAGATCTAAGAAACACGAAGGGAGTTGCAGTGGAAATCTTCAAAAGAAGACTTGACGCCTGGCTCAGAACAATCCCCGATGAGCCGGGAGTACCTGGCTATGTGAGGTGGAGAGCGCAAGAATCCAACTCACTACTTCACCAGGCCAACTCGAGAGGATGGGCGACACGCTTGACCTTCGCGAAATGAGAAATCATCACGTGGAACCTTTGTAAGGTTGTAAGGTTATATATATATACAGTGGTGTAGTGCTAAATAAAGAAGTGAGGGAACGCATTTTGAAAGTGTTACTCAGATGCGAGGGGGACAATGGCGAGCGCGGCGAGCCCATACAGCTGGGGGTCCGGGGGCCCTGTAAGCCCCCCGGGAAATCTTTTGAAATCTGACCAATTTCAGGGATATTTTGAGGTCATATGCACTGGATATTAGGATATATTCCAAGGTTGAAGATGCAGTATTTCCAGTGTCATTAGATATATGACATCCAGTACGATCAATAAAAATAGCTAACAACTTGAATGATTAACTAAAAAAAAGTTAACAACTGGTACGCCGTGGTGACTGTTTCACCAGATCTTTATAGGCTAGCATTGCCTCAGTCGAAGCTAAAAGAAATGAAACAGTTAATGATTCTTTCTCATATTTCTTCTAGGGTGGGAATTAAAATTTCATGACGTTAGAGATCTGTAAGTTCGGATTTATTTGAAATAGTGAGGGAACGCCGTTCCGTCTACCAAAAAAAGTAAGGGAACGCCGTTCCCACGCGTTCCCACAGCACTACACCACTGTATGTGTATATATATATATATATATATGTATATGTATATATAATATATATATATATAAAATTAAAAAATGAGGAATCATCGCACAGAACATCTGAAAGGTTGAAAGGTTAATGCTTTTAACAGTTAATGCTTTGATATACTTACATAGTATAGCACTGCCATTTGAAAGGAATTTTTATATTTTATTGGTTTGGCAAATGTTTTTACTCGTAGATAATACAAACCATATCGGAGATGATTTACAATAAGTATAACGACATGTAATTAGAGATTATATCTATTGTACACTCAGATATGCGCTAAAGATTATACATTTTCGACACTGAATATTAAATACGTTAACCCAACGCAAACGTGTCTTTTATGACGATACAGGTATAAAATTATCTATCACTAATGGTAATTGATGTGTACAGGGGAGGGAACGATGGACGGAGTTTGAAATGAGAAGAGGTGAAAAAAATAGGAATATTATAGTTTGTACGATTTACTGAATTTATCTTGTTTTTGCTGCAAACGGAAATCATGTAGAATACTGTTCTATCAAGTTTAATCCAATATATATCATAGAAAAAGGCATTCGACCGGAAAATATTCCAGTAGGAACTGAGTGTTGTGATATAAGTCCTTTTTTAAGAATTTCGTCGTATTTATTTCCACAAAGGAGAGATTATAGAAAGGTGTATTAAGTCTCGAGTACCTTCTCCTCGAACCTACGAGTATTTGTGCGGTAAAATTAATTAATTTTGACGAATTTTTGACAAATTTATTTCCGCAGGGGCGATGTCATAGAAACTGGCATTAAGTCTGCAGTACCTTCAGCAGGAACCTATTTGTTGGGTAAAATTCATTAAATTTAATAATTTTAGTCGGATTTATTTCCGAAGGAATGAGGTCATCATAGGAATGGGCATTAAGCACCCGACACCACCTCCATTAACCTATTTCTAAAGTAAAACTCATTAAATTTAAAAATTTACCTCAAACTTATTTTCGCACGAACAGGGTCATAGAAAAGGACATTAGGCCTTGAATAGCTACCCCAGGAACCTATTTTAAACGGCAAAGTTCATTAAATTAAATAATGTTCGTTGAATTTTCGTTGAATTAAAAAAAGCTCACTTTTGAGTTAAGAAACTGTAAACATGCCTCAAAAAATCAAAAAGCGATAAAATGAGAAAGTGTCACGCTGACAGTCCTATAATCCTAAACAGGGTACGGCCCCAGGTTTTCTCTCCACTAATAGTATATTATAAATCCCAGTACTTTTCCTTTAGATTTTGTCTTAGACGGTTTTTTTTTATCAGCAACTATGCGTTGTTGGTGAAGAATAACAACACACATAAGGCCGAGATCTCAGCTCTTCAAAATCATTTCCTACTTCCCTCTGTGTGTAACTCCTTTCTAAGACTAAAAATTATATTCAAATTGACGCATATTAACTCCTGACTAAAAAGCCAAGAAATCTGAAGTTTGCTTCGAATCCTTGATTTTTCTTGAAATCAAATTTTCCCTGATTACACTATTTCCCGGTTTTTGAAATTGATTTTGCATGTTATATACGTATACGCCAAATGAATCTCTCTATGAATCATCTATATATATATGTAATATTAGGGTGATTCAAATATGGGGGTAAAAAAATTTTTTTTATATTTTAATGTGTTCAACCCTTTAAATGGTTCATTTCAGCATAAAAACAACTATCCTAAAATATTTTAGCAAATTTTTAATTTTTAGGGGTTGCTACCAGCAATTAAAAATTGACAGAACGACTCAAATTGTCAAATTTTTCCACACCACCCAGGGGGTACAGTACAAGGCGCATTGCTTTTTTTTAATGTGGAAAGCTCCCCCGTAGGTCCTACCATAACCACAAGCATGCATAATTAAACTAGCATGATATTTGAGACATTAGCTGTCCTTTTTTCATCAATGTTTCTTTCTTTCTATCAGGGTAAACAGCCCTGTAGTTTTTCACTACTTGTAGCAAGAATTGTTTTTGATCTTCGTCATGTGTTAGTATTTTATTATCCGGGTGTTTCAAAAGTCCCTCACTAATTTGATTTTCAATTTTCTTTGCAGCTAATCGACCAACGACGTTCATCTTGTGGTAAACTCTTACTCAGTAGTTGAGCATTTTTTTGAGTCTACATTTGAAGTTTTGCTCCGTTTTCTTCTGCTACCATGCTGACTCTAGAGCAGAGCTGTAAAATCGCTGCATGGCAGGAGGTTTCTCAATCTGTGGTCGAAGTGCAGCGACGATTCCGGGCAGTCTACGGACAGCATTATGCACCGGATAGGAACACCATCGTCGCCACCTACCGGAAGTTTATGGAGACCGGATCTGTAAAGGACAAACCACGATCAGGAAGACCTCGAAGTGGGCGGAGTGAGGAGAATGTCGAAACTGTCTGTGAGGCGTTTACTCAGAGTCAAGGAAAGTCCATTCGGCGAGCTGCTGCGGAACTGAACATCAGCGCGACATCTATCCAACGGATTTTGCGGCGTGGTCTCAAGCTGTATCCGTACAAGATCCAGGTGGTTCAGAAGCTGGAACCTCAAGACTACGATTGCCGGGTGGAGATGTGTGAGACACTGCTGCATCACTACGAAAGGACCCATCGATCCTGGAGCACATGTGGTTCAGCGACGAAGCTCTCTTCCACCTTCTGGTCGCGTCAATCGGCACAACACTCGCATCTGGGGAACTCACAATCCTGCGGAGATCCGTGAACATGAAAGGGACACGCCGCGAAATTGGTCGTCTGGTGTGCCATCTCCTCAGCTGGGCTGATTGGTCCGTTCTTCTTCCGGGATCAAGATGGAAATTCGTGAACGTCAACGGAGACAATTACCTTCCTATGCTTCAGGAGTTCTGCATCCCCCAACTGTCAGCTGTAGCTGACATGCAAGAAGTCATTTTCCAGCAAGGACGGTGCCCCTGCTCATTACTCGCGTGAGGTTCGCTCATTTCTGAATAAGCAGTTCCCGGATCGGTGGATTGGTCGCCGTGGTCCCATCGAATGGGCTGCTCGCTCGCCTGATCTTACCCCATGCGACTTCTTTTTGTGGGACTACATTAAGAGCAAAGTGTACGCCACCAAGCGCGAGTCCTCCCCACACTAGAAGAACGGATCAGGAATGCGTGTGCTTCTGTTACTCCCGAAATGTTGTCCAATGTCGGCCAAGAATGCGTAAAACGGTGGCTCGCTGTTTCGAAAAAGACGGTGCCCACGTTGAGGTGTACCAGTGACTTTCCAGTAGACTTATGAAGCCAAGTTTGATGCCACCAAAATTCTCATGAATCGTAGACTCAGCAACCAAATTGTCATTTGGTTCCTCTTGTAATTGCTATTTTAATAAAATTTTAAAAATAATGAGGGACTTTTGAAACACCCTGTATTCATCCATTAATTTTACTCCTCTTTCCGCTATATCATTCACGACTTTCCACTGTTTGATAGATTCTTAGCGGAGTTATACTCTTCATCATTATGCCATTCTTTAGCATCTTTGAATAAAAATTTTGAACTAAATTCTGTTATTGTAAAGAATCTTTGAGTATTTGATGACAAAATCTTCTAATTTCTTCGTTGAAATAAGTGCAGGATCTAGAAAAGCCCGTTTTGCAGGAAGAGTTCTGTTGTATTTTGCAAGGCCTTTACAATTTGTTTTTCGTTTCAGTAGGCACTTCATCATCATAAAAGGCCAAGGCTACCAGTTCTTCTGATAGGTACCAGAGGTGACCTAACAGTTTTTTAATAGCAACAAATGCAATTGTCATTTATTTGTTTGAAGACTACAAGATTCTGTAATAATTCCAGAGCAAGACGAGGAGCGCAAGATGGCACAGGAGCTGTAACCATGCCTTTACATATAACCGAGTAGCAAATAGACAGATGTCTTTTAGTCCTTTTTTGTCTTTTACTGAAATTTTGAACTGAGATTTGAACATAAAAATTTTTAATGAATATGTAATTTTGGCCATCCACCTAGCCCGATGAAGTCCCGCTGGATGTTTAAATTTGATTCCACCTTTTGGTTCACCTCCCAAAAAAATAATTGTTAACTGCAATAGTTCTAGGTAATCGTCTCTTGGTTGGAATGTATCTAGTTGATTTGTTGCAAATATAATTATGTCATCTTTGATGTCATGAATATTTTCATAGATATCTGGATCTGATAATGCTGTTTCGTAGTTCTCCTTATTAATGCTTGACCATTTTTCTCTGAACTTCTTAAAAAGGACTATATCTGGGCCAGAAGATGGTGATAAAGACTTTCAAACAACAGCTTCCAGCATAATTTCAAATATATGGTGTCGACATGCCAGCCACAATAAATCGTTGTCGAATTTTTGTTCTAGAAGAATAGCTGCACCATTTCTAGGACCAGTATTGGCTGCCGTTGTATTGAAACACATGCATTTTATTTGTTCGCAGATGTTCCATTCAAGCGATGTCTGATTGTTCGCATTAAAAAGAGACACATTTCTGTCACTCAATTTTGCAACATCAAGACTTCCTAATAATTTATCATCAAACAATTTTCTACGTTTGCCAACCTTACTTTTCCATGTTGAAGGTTGTGCAGCACAAAAACCAGATTCATCACTTTTACTCCTCTGATTCTGATTCTGATGATGTACTGGTGAGTATGACAGCCTCTTCATTCTTCTTTCTTTTGATCTCTTCTTCTGCTTTCCTCTTTTCATAACGTTGTTGCTTTTCTGCTGCTCTTTGCTCTTTTTTAGCAACAGCCTTATCAGTGGTACCCAGTTTTCCATGACGTCCTTTCTCATGTTGCATTTTCAAGAATTTCTTATCTTCTATTTTTATAAGCTGCATAGCATTCGCATGAGCAATGTCAAATAAGTTTTCCAGTTTATCTTTCCATTTTTCTTCTTTATTATTTAAATTTTGTAATCTTTTCAATTTGTTTGCTTTGTTTTTCTTAAGCAACTGTCATTCCTTCAGTATTCCTTGAATTTTATCTACTACATGTATTCTTTGTTTTGCTGGTATTCCTGCTTTTTTGCAAACTGCTAGCACATCATCTGCAGTAGAGCAACATGATTCTCTAATGTCTTGCTTTTTAATATTCTGTAGTGCATGAAGAGGGCCATCATTTCCTTCTCTGATGGTAATACGGATGTTTTTAGTACTGCAGAGGGCTGCCCAATTAGCCATACTTCAGTTTCTTTTCTTGTAGAACTTCTCCCAAATGAGCAACTGGGTGATGGTGAGTTAGGCCAAGCTTCCATAATCGATTAATTGGTATCAAAATTACGAGTTCCAAGCAACAATTAAAAGCAAGCTAGTATATAAACCATTAATTAAAAATTCTGAAATATAAACAATTAAACATAAAATCATAAGTTGTAAAAACAAACAAATTGAAAAAGAGGGAAACTTTGACGCCTGGTAGCACATAGTAAATTTTATTTAAAATTCACCAAATTTGGCATACACTACTTTTTTGTCATAGGGAACAAAAATACAGGTTGAACAATTAAAAAAAAAACTTTGATTTTTTTGAATCACCCTAATATATATATATATATATATATATAATATATATATATATATATATATATATATATATATATATAATATATATCGGGTCGGCATAAAAAAAGGGAGACCTCGAACTTTGGCTGTAAAATCCAAAATTATGGTCAGATTTCAATTTTTTTTTTTTCAAACCCCACAACTAAGTAAATTTCCTATACAGTGAGCGGATTTCAAAGAAAACTAATGAAAATTACGGATTTATTGAACATTTCTTTATGCCACTGGAAATTCTCTATTTACACTACTACTGCATTGTATGTGCAGATAAAAAGTTACAAAGTATTCACATATGGTGCTACCTCGATGTTAAAAAAACTGCTCGATATGTTTACCACGAACTTCTACAACCTTTTTCAGTCTAGGACGGAACTTGTTCTTGTGGTGGCTCATCCCATTTTTCCAGAAGAAGCTGTCGTGAATGAGCGACATTTCTTACTTTGACCTGATAAATTCTCTGTGACAAATTTTCCCAAAGGCCGTAATCGACAGGATTTAAATCAGGACTGTTTGGTGGCCAAATTTAATACCGCTACCTGGTATTCTTTTGATATCTCCTGTTTTATCGATTTTCTTGAGAAGCTTGTCCAGACCTCCTGCAGTTGGCTTACGTTAATTAAAATCGCATTAATTATTTATCAACTTGAATCTATGATTAGCAAGATTTTTCTGGAATATTCACCATAAATCCAATTTCTCAGATAAAATGCTAAAAGATGGCATACAAACCATAAAATTATCTCTTACTAACATATTAAAATTTCATGGTTCTATGTACCGTATTTGCCGATATATGAAGGATTTAAAAGGTCTCCCTTTTTTTTGCCGAACCGATATATAATATATATATATATATATATATATAAGCTGTAAAATGTTTACATAATGGAAAATTTGTATACTTCCTAATTTAAGTACACTTTCTATACGTATATACGTTAATATATATATATATATATATATATATATATATATATATATATATATATATATATATCACTCGACACAGGACAAATTCCACCCCTTAAAGAACGCGAACATTGCCCCCCTATTTAAAGGTGGTAACAGAGCAATGCCCAAAAATTATCGGCCAGTGGCTCTCACCTCACACTTTATAAAGTGTTTTGAACGTATAATTAGAGGCAAAACTACCTACTTCCTACACGAAAAAGACTTATACAACCCAAATCAACATGGCTTCAGGGCTGGCAGATCATGCCTATCACAGCTACTAGACCACCAGGAGAAAATATTGGAAACATTCTGTCGAGGACAAAACACAGATGTAATACAGTATATCCGGACTTTGCTAAAGCCTTCGATAAATGTGACCATGGAATCATAGCACACAAAATTAAGGATACAGGAATTACTGGAAAGCTAGGAAGATGGATATTTAATTTCCTGACGCAAAGAACACAAAGAGTGGTGGTAAAAAGAGTTAAATCGGAAATCTCGAAGTCGTGAGCTCTGTCCCACAACGGACAGTATTAGCTCCCTTGCTGTTCATAATAATGATTGCATATATTGATGCAGATATTAAGGTCAGTATTGCATCATGCTTCGCAGATGACACAGAGATATATAAGGAAATATTGAACGAATTTGACATAAGAAAATTACAAAACGACATTGAAACATTATTCCAGTGGGCAGAAGACAACACTATGAAGTTCAACGAAGAAAAATTCCAACTTCTAAGATATGTTAATAACAAGGAGCTACAGAAAAAGGGTACAAAACTATGCAAGCCAAACAGATAACACCAAATCTACAAGTCAGGGATCTTGGAGTAATAATGTCGTCGGATGCAGAATTCAGAGAGCACTACATCAAAATTACAACGGCTATAAAAATAATGGGAATCATCTGGAGAAGCTTCCGCAGCAGAAAAGCAAACATCATGCTCAAATTATGGAAGAGTCTAGTCCTACCAATAAGTGGGTATTGCTCAGTACTCACAAGCACATACAGAAAACGAGACATTGCGAACAGTGAAGCTATACAAAGGACTTTTACGTCTAAGATAGAGCAAACGGAAGGTGAAGACTACTGGTCTCGACTACAATCACTGGACCTCTACTCTCTCGAAAGAGAGAAAATACTTGGAAAATATATGGAAAATACTTGAAGGCTCTGTCCCTAACCTTAGAAATGAAATAGAAACAAACTGGAATGAGAGAAGAGGCAGATTTTGTACGGTCCCAGCTGCAGTGGGACAAGGGGCCGTGAAAACGAGGATGGAAAATACCCTCAGAATACGAGGCCCAAAGCTTTTCACTGTCCTACAAAAAGAAGTGAGGAATCTCCAGCACACCGACCTGAATAATTTCAAGAACCAGCTGGACAGATTCCTGTGCAAAATCCCTGACCAGCCATGCGTGGCTGGCTACGATGGTAGGAGGAGATCAGACAGCAGTTGCCTCCTTCACCAAATCCCGCAAATGAGGCGGGATGCTGCAGAGGGGTAGACCGCAGGTCGATCCTGAACCGTCGTTCAAACTTACCTAAACGCGAACCTAAACGATATTAAATCTCATTTTTTTTTTTTTTTTAATTTCATACATAAAAAGGAAGAAAAAAAACAATTTTATGGTTTAAAATAAAGTAGAAATAAATCTGTATATTGTTAATAATAACATTAGTATAACCAAATACAGGAAGTCATATATTCATAACATCGATGGAATTCTGAATATTTCCAAAACGAAAGATATATATATATATATATATATATATATATATATATAAAGGTGAATAAGCAAAAGTGAACCATTTTAATGATTCATGTTGCACGGATCGACGACCTCACCATTAACATATAACGGGGCTTGCATTAAAATTTAAAAAAGGAAGCCGTCAAGTTTTTTCCTCCCTAATATTTTATTTATAAAAGTTGTAAAAAAGGTATAATTTATGCGAATTATAATATATAATATTATATATATATAATATATATATATATATATTATATATACATATATACATGGAGAGAGAGAGAGAGAGAGAGAGAGAGAACTTTGGAACACGAATGGGGCTGATGTGAAAGTCTTTATAAGAATAGTAGACGCATGGCTCAAAACAATCTCAGATGAGCCGGGTGTGATGTAGATATCACGAAAGCAACTCTCTCCTTCGCCAAGCCAGTTCTGGAATTACTGTTAAGAGGTTACAAGGTTACAAGCAACACTGGCAAGTATATAGGCGTGCACTTTAATTTAGAAGAAGTTGGAAAAGAATCTGCTGCCTACCTGTCGCCATTGCGTACAGGGAATTGTCATTGATGGTGTGTTCAAGATGATGTTTGGCTCGTCCGCTGGACCTGACGTTCCCCTCTTCAAATGATTCCAAGAGTGATGGGGTTCCATCACTTTCTCACACTACCAACCGTGTGATGATGAGAAGCTGTCATCTCCTCTGCTGCACAAAGTGAAGTAAACAGCATCTTCTTTCGCCATGGTTTTTCTCCAGAACTAAGTCCAACCTCGAGATGACTACCGTGAATGTCTGGAATTAACTTTCAGCTTCCTGGGCAAAATTCTTCCCCGCAGTGTGAGGTTCATGGTTCCTGGAGCCTACCATCATGCTCGGTGAATGACGAAGGTGATCTGTGCAAGCAAGATTTACTTGTTTCGAATTCAGTTCTCGTTCTCGTTCACTCGGCACGAGAATAAGTCTCTCGGACTTTTGCATGTTCTCTGCTCTGGTTTACATGAAAGTGTGGAATCTTTCAAAATTTATCCGGAAAGTGTCGAACAGTGATCTTCAAAACTTGAAGACAATGTTGTTGTTTACGCAGGTCGATCGACACCTTAAGAATGTGGGTATTTTTGTGACCCCGACGAAAGGCCTTTTAGCGTCTCTTTGATTTTAATTTTTGCAAAACCTTACTGAGTTTCACACAGGCGTAACACAATTGGTGGTAACGTGGTCAAACTCCTATAAACTGGCAATTAAATCTCATTATACCGTATATGACCCAAATTTCACTTTGGGGTCTCAAAGGATGTCGTCACAAATTAGACCTACTGTGTATATATATATATATAAAAGTTAATTAGTCACTTATGAACACCAAGCGAAGAACACACGTTAAAACAAATAAAAGGATGCAGGGATAAGTTTTATATTTTTTCTCTTAAGTTCACATGTTCAGTTAAATCTTAAATTACGTTATATATTTTCAAAAATGGCTCAGAGCAGGCATCAAGTCGCCTGTTCATAGGGGACGTTTGATTAAATTTGAAAACTGGATTCCATGATAGAAATAGTCCTCCTTTAACTTACTGCCTTCGTTAAAACAAAAATAAGAAAAATAAATTAATGAAATGGGAATTCCCCGAAAAAGATTGCCAAAATCGTCTCATTCCTCTTATGAATGCAGGAATCCAGTCCCATTTTTCTCCGCGCTCTGATCTTTATATCGGTCTTCCAGACTAATCGTCTGCAGTTGTCATGACGCATCTGACCATCGTTTCTTTAATTCCTTTATCACACATACCTAGAACTGAGAGGTCATAGAGGTTGGGTGATAGTGTCTCCGAGCAACTGATACATTGAGAAAAATATTTTAAGGCCTCTCTATTAAAATTTATTAACTGTAATTGTTTTACATTATTTAGTTTTATTAATAATCCTATTATTATTATACAGGATGTATTTTTTATTGGAGAACCATGAAAAATAGCTATATCTCAAAACATACATCAGATAGAAACTTAAAAATTTTGTGTATATCAGCGTCAGCATATATCGTACGTATGCGTATAACATCACCTGATCGCTGCCCCGTTAGTCTCGTAATGGAGTTCAGTGTAGAAGATCATGTGTTTATCGTTGAGCGATACATTAAGTGTGAGTCATTTAAATCGTGTCGGGTTAAGTTTCAGCTTCGTTTTGGAGGCCAAAATGAACCATCGAACTCAGTGATATGGAAGTTGGTGGGGTAATTCAGAGAAATGGGCAGTGTTATACGCATGCATACGGCATATATACACACAATTTTTAAGTTTCTACCTGGTGTACGTCTTCAGATATAGCGAGAGTTCATGGTTTTCCAATAAAGAAGATCACCCTGTATTACTGTCCATGTACAGCATAATTAAAATTATGATGCTTAATGACACTAATCTCGCACACAAAGTCTATGACGTTTCAGGTGTCGCGCAGGCGTACTGTTGCACCTGATCTTGCGCGGTGAGCTACTGTGCAGTTACGACGCTTTTTACTGGAGGTGAGGCCCCGTAATCCCACAATGTTTTAAGTTTTTCCTACACTTTTATAGAAAAAAATTTCATACGTAATAATTTAGTATTAATTTTAAAAATTTCGTTTTCACACCCACAACACCTCCAACGCCTTAAAGAGGCACCTCTGGTATTTAGGAGAAGAACTAGTTCGCCTGGCCTTTTTCTCTGATAAGATGCCGCTGATACCAAGTCCGAGATGGTCAAATGTCTGAAAAAAGAAAGTGGAAGAACCATCAAGCCCTTCGAGGAGAAGCTGAATCGACCTGCAGAACTACAACTCAATTATTTCGTGACATCCAGATCACGTAAGAACTTCACCGCTTTGGCGGTGGATGTTTCCTTCCTGGAAGAGGATCCTCTCAAGTAAGTGAATCTGAAGCTCTTCAAGGATGTAAGGGAGAAAGTGCTTGAAGGTTCTCAACGACTAATCAGAGAGGGGAGTAGTGTTGATCACCGGGTACAGCAGGATTCTAACGAAGGACGATAGCCAGCGGCAGTACCTTCTTCAGTTCCTTCCGCTTTAAGAGGGTAACACCTGTCTTTTAATAGGAGGGATCTGAGAGCCAGAGCGCATTGCTGAGGCGTTTAGTACCATATGGGAAAACTTGAAGGTCATTTGGCGAGCGACCCATAAACATTTATGGATTGAGTCTAAATTTGGTAGAGTTTTGTCCATAAAAGAACCTAATGCCAAGTGAACACCGGCACATTTTTAAAACGTTTTTGCTCTCTCTCTCTCTCTCTCTCTCTCTCTCTCTCTCTCTATATATATATATATATATATATATATATATATATATAGAGAGAGAGAGAGAGAGAGAGAGAGAGAGAGAGAGAGAGCTGCATCAGCATAAGTTATCAGCTACACCCCTAAAAAAATATACATATAAGTTCCATATCATTTACCCATTTACACGTACATGGTATACACAATGTCTTGTCATCCCAGTAAAATGCTAATTGATTTTCGTTTTTCTTTCAGACCCACTTATAACTTAGATGGCCTGTCAGTTCTTAGTTTATCTTTTACAGTTTCTGTTGTGAACAGTTTCTTTTCCCATCTCAACAGAGTCCTTTTTGGAGGAGCTGCACGATTGAATCGGTCCTGGAAGTCTGTACGAATATTTTCAATGGTTTTGCCATTCCGTGATCGCCCATAGATCCAGATACTAGATAGTTGTTGCTATCACACATTTCAAATGGGTCTGAAATAGAAACGAAAATCAGTTAGTATTTTACTGGAGTGACAAGACATTGTGGATACCCTGTTCAATAAAATTAGTCAGGAGAGTTGGCACGATGCTCAGACTAGACTAATATGGCCCATTGTCCTAGCTCCTGGATTATTATGAACCAGTACCTTTGGGAGTCGAAACGCGGATCTCAGTGTCTTTGCTTATAGGGAAACAGTGTTACCCAATTAGCTATGGCTAATTATCTGGAAAACACACGTTAAATGAAACTACACTAAAACGAAGCACGTTTTTCCATTGAAATTTATGTATTATCGGAAGATACGTTCCCGACGTAAGATTTTCGGCCCTATAACGTAACATACATACATGAAAAATGCTCACTAATCCACCACATTTGTTAGCCATCTTGTAGAGCTTACAATAATGTAAAGGGTGAAATAAAGGTTAATAATGCTAAAATAATAAAGCAGCTAAACACCAACAACTAACGTAGTCAATGCGTGGGCATTGGGCAAACTATCTGCAAACAGATGCCTGTAAAGCGAGTGTACGCAGTACACATGCGCAGTGTGACGTAGCTGATCTTGGAGCCTACAAGAGCGTCTACACTACGTAATGTCAATTTTTGGCAAATAATATATGTTGCGTAATTCCCAAGTACGTTATAGCTGGGTAACGTATTACGTTAAACGAAAAATGGTAGTATTTTTTAAACTCCGTTATAGCGAAACTACCTTTAAACGAAGCTACGTTAAACGGGGTTCACCTGTATATGTATATAAGCGCAGAGAAACTAAAAATTATTTCAAAATAAAACAAGTAGAGTATACGCTAATTGTCGGTTTTCGATAGTTTTTATAAATGTACAACTAATGTATCTATTTAGGGAATAAAAACAAAATTGTCGTACAGTACAGTGCAGATTAAAAGTTTGTTTGCGTATTGTTTTGATGGTAGGACCGGAAAGGCCGTAACAGTGTAACTGTTTAAAAATCCAAATGTAATTGACAGTATCAACCAATCACGGATATTCTCCTTGCTTGTAATGTGTTTTCGCATATATACCTTTGGTTAGCTTCCGCCTGAATTGTTCATTCTGATGAAGGTCAAGCTTTTCACTCAGCCTTAGACCTACAGTTTAACGTGGAATCCGAACCACTCCCCACCAGCAGCCCAGCGTCTTAACCACTAGGCCACCCAGGGTACTCATTTACCTACCAACCACTTTCTTTATTGTGTGGAAGGATGACAATTGTTTGTCATTTGAAATTTTCTTTTTATCTTTGCAAAGGACTCATTAAAAATATCCGCATTCATTTCTGTTTCATTGCATACGACAGGAATTAAAACTTTAGTAATCGATGCCTTATGTTTTGTACAACATCAGTAATGTAACCTATGAATAGTTTAAGACAGTGTGAGCCTAACTTATCTGTTAGGTTTTTGCGTCTTCATTGTCATAAAAATTTACCAAGGAAAGGCACTAAATTTTTCCTTTGTCGTTATTAATATTGCGTACATTGCATACAACGTATGCAATACATTTAAAGTATCTATCATCCAGTCATCCAAATTATTCTAAAAGTCGCTCGCATATTTTTTTGTAGTTTACCCTTTTTATGTCATTGTTTAAGGTTTTTGCGTTTGTACAGTATGTGTATGGGTGTTTGTGTGTGCTTGCGTGTGTGCTGTACTTCTGAATGCACGAAAGGCCTTGGAATCATTTTGCTTTTTCCTTGTGGGTTGCATCATATATATATTGTTGTTGTTATTGTTGTTGTTGTTTAAGCAGTTTGCATAAATTTCAAAGTGGAATACAGGGTGTTCCTAAATTATTTTTCCTATTTCATTTCATTTACATAGGAAATAAGAAAAATAATTTAGGAACACCCTATATAACTCATAAGTTTTATATGCAAAAAAAAAAAAACTACGAGAAATAAAAGAGACGTGATTGGTAGATAGTAGCCAATCACGGTTGTTTTTTCAAACGTTTACGGCTTTTTACGACCTTGCCATGCGCATACTGTACATAGTTCCTGGTAACATTTTTTTTTTAATTTTTAAGGGGGTGTTCGTGATGATTTCCACTTGTCATCATTATTGCATATTATATATGAGGCGATCGGGCGAATAGAGGCGAATTAACCATTTCGGGATTTTGGTTGATTCGCCTCTATTCGCCCGAACGCGTCGTATGACTCTTTTCAAAATTATTTACCTTAATTAAACGTTATACTCCGTCAGGAAAGAAGAGAACAGAAAGTAGCTCCATAATAAAGTTTATTCCAGTTAAACTAACAACAATATTTGACATAATACTAAATTAAAATGGAGGAGGAACACGGGCGTCTATTTTTTTGTATATTACGATTTCATGATATTACGTCATCTTCATTAGGTACGAAGTCTTATACAGGGTAATCGAAAAGTCACGAACCCTCTTCAAGGGTAAATAAAAAATATTTGGTGTTTAATACGTTTATTTTTTTCACGGTAAATGTTAATTAAAAAAACATTTATTAACAGGAATTTTATACTACTGTAATGTTGGCAAAGTCACAGAAGGTGCTGGAAATGTCTACCATTTTCCCTGTAGCATAATTTACTTGTTTTATCATGTTCGCAAAGACACGATGAAGTGTGTGGGCTGTTCTATGCTGGTAACACAGTTTTCAGTGTCCTGGCAAAATTGATCAAACGTATGAGGGTTGTTGGCATACACTTTTCCTTTCATGAACCCCCAAAGGAAAAACATCAGTAAAAGATAAATCTGGTGATCGTGGTGGCCAGAGGTTTTTTGAAAGGATGCGCTCATTGAAAAATTCACCCAACATTTTCATGGTTGTTTTAGTAGCGTGAGCCGTTGCTGCATCCTGCTGAAACCAGCAGTCCCGACGTTCATCGTCTTTAAGTAGCGTAATAAACTGACCCATCATCTATTGGTATCGTTCTGCATTTAATGTTTCAGTGAAGAATAAAGGTACAGTGAAGCGTCAACCGGAGATCACACACCAAACACCAATTTTGAGGGGAATGTAGAAGCGCTTCTTGAATGGCGTGTGGATTTTCAGAACTCCACATTCTGTTGTTCTGGCTATTAACATACCCAGTGAGGCGAAACCATATATCATCCGTAAAAAAATACTGTATCCAAAGCACCACTCCATTCCGGATGAAATTACAGAACCACTGACAATAACGAACCCGCTTCTCAACATCATTTGCATTAAGTTCATGAACAACTTTGAACTCGATAAGCACACAGTTTCACCTTCATATATATATATATATATATATATATATATATATTTGTCGTCGTAGTTTCTTTTTAGACTAAAATGAAGAATTGTGCAAGCATTGCTTCACCTCATCTAACATATTACCTATCCATTAGTATCGAGGAACGACTGTTCCGGAACACTTCCTGCCACTGATATTCCCATATCATGAAAACGTTTGATAAGTCGATGTATAGTTGATTTGTTTGGTGCAGTTGCTTCAGGAAACGCTCGTCTAAATGCATTCTGGCATTCAAGGTAAAATTTGAACATAAAATAAAATTCAACGATAAAAACGCGTTGCTCCTGGGGAAAATATTCATCTTTCCCCTCGCACGGTTACCTAATTAAACTAAGCTAAGCTTAAGGTAGCCAACCTATCACTATGTCATTAAACTAAGTTAAGCTTAGGCTAGCCTACCTATCACTTAAACTTAGCTAAGCTTAGGGTAGCCTAGCATTTAATCAAATCTTACTGCGGGTTGAGTGACTGTTCCGTTATATTGCTATACAAGGTACAAGGCTCTATATTTTTTTAAATAATATTAATATAATATTTTTATTTATAATATTAATAATAATAATAATAATGATGATTAATTTACGTAAGAACAACAGGTGAAATAATTAATTCCACCGTTGTATTATTTGTCGTATCATTCTGTATTTTAATATCGTTATTTTGCTCCATATCATCTGGAAATTTTATTATTGTTTCGTAATCTTTATATTAAATATTTCATTATTTCGCAGTGTTCGTATATCATATTTTTATTTAATAATTACAGTATATACATAGGAATTTTGAAACATTTATTGAATTAACTTTATATATATATACTATATATAAAATTATATTTATATGTGTATATATATACAGTTCCTCTATCTACACACTGAACCTTTTATTTGTAATCACTTATAATTAATTAGAATTTTTATTATTATAGTTAATTGATAAATACAATACAAGCAGTATGTATATATATATATATTTTTTTTTAATTGGGGTTGTTTAACCTCCTTCGCAACATCTAAGGTCATATGACGGAGGGGACCTACAGCTTTACGTCGGATCCGAACCACGGGTCGCTACATAATCTAGGCGCGGAGGACGGTCTCCCATCCAGCTACTACCCAGACCCAATGTCGCTTAACTTCGCTGATCTCCGGGAAGCGGTGTTACGACATTGGCCACGACGTAGCCCATATATATATATATATATATATATTAGTACGCCATAGCCATATAATTATTTCATCATTTTAACGTATTTACCAACGTATGAAATATTTTTAACTATTGTAAAATTAATTTCACGATAAAACAAAATTAAATACGTTTACGGGATAATCGGAAGTCATTTGAAGTGAAAATATTACATAAAACCTATTTGTAAATATAATGGAAATATCACCACACCGCAGAGGTCAAACCAATTACTACAGCTGAAATTTTACTGAAATAATTGCATAAATGTTTTATTTCATTTTTATTGCCATCAAAATTTTGTAAACAAGGTTATTTCAGACAGTGGGGCAGCAACCTTTTTCTCACTTGTGGACCGATAGAAGAAGAATATGGGGGGTTTTTTTGAGGACCCCCTTAGCGAAAATAATTTCTATATTCTAAATTTGCGTGAATGAGAATATACCCCACTTGTTTTCTGCGGACACCTGAAACTCATTCACGGACCCCTAAGGGAATCCGCGCACCCCAGGTTGTGGACCACTGGTTTAGAGGAAGATAATTCAGAAAAGGTCATTTTATATTTGGGCGTACGTTTTTGTGGAGCTACACACATTTATAGTGAAAACATTTCGCATTTTGGAAAAATTTTAGCCATGACGACGATCTGGGGTTCGTAGCCAAACCTTTTCTCTCGTAAAGCGTTTCAGTGCCATATATATATATATATATATATATATATATATATATAACTATGGTCAAAAGAGTAAAAGTACCCGGTATTCTGATTTTGTGAAAATGTAACGGACACCCAAATTGTATACTGTATACTTAGTATACTTAGTGTTCTTAGATTTATTGAATAAAAATAGGAATATATGATGTACTGTATAGTATCTCTCCTTCCTAGACTTTCAGCACCCTTCAGTTCTTGCAGTGACGACCCTTGTATTGACGCACTGCATGAATCCGATCTAGCATGGACTGGACCAAATGCTGGATGGTTGAGCCGTCTTGTAAGGCCTGTCAAGCTGTCTGTAGGTATAATTCCAGTTAATTCCGGTTTCGTGGATGCCTTTTTCTTATCGCCTTACCCTTAGAGATTCTCGATTTGGTTTAGAGCTGGTGAGTTTCCAAGCCACCCCTGTAGTGAACGTGTTTATTATATCTTTTCTTCATTATTTACTTACGCTTCTT
Organism: Bathynomus jamesi; assembly: GCA_023014485.1. NCBI lineage: Eukaryota > Metazoa > Arthropoda > Malacostraca > Isopoda > Cirolanidae > Bathynomus > Bathynomus jamesi. The sequence continues at coordinate 929,132 of JAJOZX010001140.1, read as the reverse complement.
CCTACTTTACTATATCTCTATTGCTCTTTATTTCATTTATCGCTTTGTTTCTCTACACTCTTTTTGCCGTATCGTATATATAATAGTTTCCGGTAGCGACGCCGAGTTCTGATTCTAAAAGACCGTTACAAAACGAAGGGGGGGGGAGGTTAATTAATACTCCTTATTAACACTTGTTACGTTTTATTAATTTCGAAAATGGTTTAGTTAATTAGGGGATATGCGAGTATGAAATATTACTAAATATATTTCGGTCGGAGAGGGACACAAAACAATTTGACTTTAAGATCACATGGTTCTAAATCTAACGCGTATCGCGTCTGCCTCAAGACTGAAAAACCGTTATAGGTATAGTCCACTCTCCGGGCCTATTTAGGATTACCAACCCTACCCATTTTAAACAATTCAAATTTAACAACCATGCTTTATCGTAATCATCACAATTTTTAGTAAATTTATATTAAACATTATCTTATTTAATTAAACAGAATTTTATAATCTTAACTAAGCATTACTACACTCGCATCAACCCCTTGAAAATAAGTTTTTCCATTAGGAAAACTTATTAATATCGTTTTACAATGTCAATAAATTTATTCAACAAACTTATATATTTTGCAATTTTTTTTTTTTTTTTTTTTTTTTTTTTCAAAGTTTAGAAATAGACAAGAAATAATAGAATGACAATTCCCATACATATATTGTATCATATTATAAAACCGGAAACTTTATAATTTTCACATTTGCATAAAATAACATTTCACTCTAATAATTAAATTACAACCTGTAACTAATCTATTATACATGCCAAAAAAATAACAGAAAATTTTCTTACAGTGGCTACACAAATCTCAAGTTCACAATCTATTCCCGCGATTTCTCATCAACGATCGCTTTACATTTGAAACAATTATTTGTATAGTTATACAGTTACTATCAGGGCAACATAGAAAAAAATAAGAAAAAGTTTACATAAAATACTGATCAAGAGCGCACATACTATTTCACGAAAAACACAACAATTTTGGGCAATAATCGCACCCTTTCACTTATTATTTCATTACATAATAATCAGTACATTAATTTGCTGGACGTTGTTTAGATGACACTCCGCACGCTGACAACGGATTTCAATTTTCAATCGCAGCTCTCCTACTCACTTCGCTAGAATGCAAGGGATTGCATCAATCAATATGCAACAGGGCAGCACGCTATAATGGTTCCGCTCTCTCTCCAATGGCGAAAAAAAAACAAGAGACGTCCAACTCTAAAAGGATCAGGGGGGGAGATATCTGAAAGCGGGACCACGAGCTGGAATTGGACGGAATTTGCAATTCTAGAAGTCGATGAAGAAACTCGCCTTGTCTCATCTCCACTTTTGTCGGTGAACGCTGCTCTTCCTACGTCCAGCTGAAAGACTCTTCCACTGGCAACAATCAAACGATGACTCCGCCGTAGGCCGTTTCCCAACGAACCTACTGTATGTCTGTATGGACAGTACAGTCGTAGGCGCCCGTTCAAGCTCAAGTGGCTTGTCTACCGCGCGCTTTGTTGACACATATTTAGCGAAGCATTCGAGCAACGTGACCAGCTACTGCCCGAAAAATACCAGTAGACCATCTTCGATCGAAACTTTCGTGTACCAAGTCCCTGCACACGTAAATTTCTCTTCTCTTCCGGAACTGTCCTGCGCCAAGTCCCTGCGCATTCGGTTCCTCTCTTCTCTCTTCTCTTCCGAAACCATCCTGCGGCAAGTCCATGCGCAGTCTGGGTTTCTCTTCTCTCTCTCATTGGTGATCGATCACCTATCCGGTCGACTAAACTCACTTGATGGAACTCGGATTCAACTTGGTTGACCCCAAACTGAGTCTTGCAATTTTGGAAAAAAAGTTTATTCTAAACGTGTTTCTGTACTGCTTATCATTTCATATTTAATTTATCAAATTCTTTCGACAATTCACTTCGAAATACTAACTACACATTTGCTCTGGCCAAATTCACGGAAAAAAATATATAAATTTTCGCAAAAATTTAATCAAATCTAGTTACCAATAAGGTCACTTATGGCAGTCACAGCAGAGAAGATAAAAAAAAGTCATAAAATGTACGAACCAAAATTGTACAGTATAAATATAAAAGCGCCCATACATAGTAACTGTTTGTATAATTTAAGAATTATTATTGTTCAAACTATTGTCAGAAATCACCTCAATACCTCTAAATACAAAAGACAAAAATGAACCCCAGAAACTTCATGTCATCCATTCTCTGACAATCATGAACCCTTTTGCTTTGAGGAGGAGCACACAGACGCCACAAAAACGTTACTGGCTATCTATGAGGCTCCATTTCCGAGTGTACACTTGAGTCAATGTTTCAAATGCACTAGTTAACTCCGACTGAAGGTTTAAAAATAATAATTTTCTAAACAGTTATTAAAAAGTAAAAAAATTTAAATATTACTACCAAAAATTATTTTAATACAGTAATTCCAACTTGAAACGTCAAATTTCATAAGAATTGAACTTGCAATTTGCAAACCACATCTGAGATACAACTCTCTCCTTCAACAGAAACCTCAGTATGGTTTTCAAATCACAGAAATCTCATCAATTTATCGTTTCCAAGTGAAATTACAAATTTGCATAATTATACTAAATAAGAATAGATCATATGTACTAAAAGATTACACACAATCCACTGTAAACAAAACTAAAACATTTCCTAATTGAGAGCGGTCGCTTTGTTTGTAAGCGAACCTCTATACAAATATCCCTAACCGAATGAAACTGCATTATATCCTAACATAATTTCGTAATATTTTCCATGCAAACGCTCAAACTAAAAAAAAGGACATTTTTCATTTCTAATTCCAAATTAAAATTTCAAATTAAAACATCCTTTTTAGAATACAATCTAAATTTGAACTAAAATTTTACCATTGTCATTGAACTGGAAAGAAAAAGAAAAATCGGCCTACCTGTATAAATAAATTGATTATTGAATGAATTTATAAAACGTAAGGAAAATATATGAAAATAACAACTTCCTACACAAATTTCTGTAATTCAAAAAAAATTATAATCTCGAGATTTAGTAAAATGTGTACCGTAACTCACATTGGCCGCCAAAATAAAAATAAAATTTTCTGCCGCTTTTAGGCCTATAATTAATAAATTCAATGTTACGCGTGAAAAGCACTTCTTCACTTTTTTGCTCCTTCTGGAAACTAGAGTCATGATGATATCGGTAGCAGGTTTAAATGTATCAAAACAAACATTCCACTTTTGGTAAATGACAATAAAAACTGGTAACAAAAGATCCTGTTTTCTTACTAATTAGTTTTAGGTTACAGTCAGTCTGAAATTAGTACAGTTGTTAAAAACTAATTAATAAAATGCAAGTTCGACAACTGATGGTAAAAGCAAAGTTGGAAGAACTTCCAAGCTATGAAAATTAAATAATAAGTACAGGATTAAGTCACTAAAAGACAAACGTAAGTCCAGTAGCTGCCGTGTTTCAAGAAACTACCGGTGTCAAAATTATTCCATCCACAGTCAGACAAATTACTTCGGGAAGGGTTCGTTGCAGTAAAAAAACTTTTTGTCCATAAACAAACAGGAGAGATTCAGATTTGTTTATAACCCCTGTAAAAAGGTGCGGTGCCTCTTATCCTTGCCTTACTTTTTACTTATTTGCAATCCAACCTTGCCTTTTCAGACCTCTCTCTCTCTCTCTCTCTCTCTCTCTCTCTCTCTCTCTCTCTCTCTCTATATATATATATATATATATATATATATATATATATATATATGTATATATATATATATATATATATATCAGAGGCGTGTGGTGGGTGTGTCCACAGGGTAAGCGGTAGCTACAAAAAAAAATTAAAATATATATATATATATATATATTATATTATATATATATATATATTATACAAGCATCATAACTTTATATTAGTTTTCGATTACTGTAGTAATATACTGGCTTTTTGTAATTTGACTTTTTACTGGGTGGGCGGCGCATGCCCCGCTTACCCTGACTGCACGCCACTGATATACAGTATATGTCACCGTTTAAGACATATGTGACAACAGATTAAGTTAAAGTTTGAATATACAGTATATACACAATATATATATATATATATATAATTATATATATATATCAGGGTTGAGAAATAGATTTATATATCAGTTTGATTTTCGATTTTGATATCATGTTTCGTTTACAATTTTTTTTATTTATAGCGACATTTTCTTGGTTGCATTGAACTCAAATATTTAATATTCATATCTTTGATATACTCCTTATGAAGCTTTTTAATATTGATTCAATTTCGTATCATACTGTAAGGCGCAATTGTTGTTGTTGTTCTTCGTCAATAAAGTTGTTTACAATTTAAGCCAAGCTGAAATTAAAACTTGATACAAGCTGAAGGTACAACTTTTCCAAGCTAAAATACTCCTTTAAAAAAAAAAAAAAAAAAAAATGTTATGAATGTGTCTCGCAAATAAAAATTTTCTCTTCTTTGGTTTTAACTACTTCACAAATGCTCTTCTTTAATTTATCAAACTTAACCAAAAATATTTATTTTTATTTCAGTTTTCAGGTTTTTCTTTTTATTTTATTTGAGTTTCGGTTTTGATTTCAGGGTTTTTTTTCAGTTTTTTTTCAGTTTTTTTGTTTTCTGAAATTTCGATTTCAGGTGGGTTTTTTCAGGGGTTTTTTTCAGGTTTTTTCAGTTTTTTTGTTTTCTAAAATTCAGCTTTTCTAATATATATATATATATTATATATATATATATATATATTATATATTACAGTCAATGTGTGAAACCAGTCATTTCACGTAATGCCTAAAAATTTCAGGCATTTCGCGTAATTCGATTAACCGAGTAACGACTTCATGAATGTTACGTTAGGTTAGGTTAGTAATGCGTATGACCTATGTTTAAGGGTGAATCGAATTACGTGAAATGCCTGAAATTTTTAGACATTACGTGAAATGACTAGTTTCACACATTGACTGTAACATATATAATAATTGTCCAGAAAGGGGTGTTCTTGGGGAACCGAAATTTAAGGATAAAAAGGATGATCAACGATCACGTCAACATTACGAAGATTTAATATCAGACGTTTCAAAAGTCAAACTCCCATCATCAGTGGCTAAAAACAATAAAAAGTAAAAACACAGTATAAAACTGGTGTAAGACAAGTCAGACAGGTACATATGGTTAATTTAAAAATACCTGTCTGACTAAGCTTTTCACTAGTTTTACATTGCGTTTTTACTTTATATTGTTTTTAGCCACTGATGATGGGAGTGTGACTTCCGAAACGTCTGATATTAAATCTTCGTAATGTTGACGTGGTCGTTGATCATCCTTTTTATCCTTATATATTTATATATATATATATATATATATATATATAATTTGAACTTTTTGACTATGATGCAGTTAATATCACAATATAAATTAAGGTTAATTTCTATTAATTATTTACCAACTAATTGGCTTAAAGCTTGCCGTGAAGGATGTAATCAAATGGAGGAGGAGCTTTGTATTGAACGCCTATGTGATGCTTGCTTGTAAGCGTAATTAGTGCGTGAAGGGCATTCATTAATTGGAGGATGAGTCATATAGGAGAGATCATTAAGGAATGATTTGACAGAATATTAATTATCTAGTATGTGTGTGTGTGTGTATATATATATATATATATATATATATATATATATGTATATATTACAGGAAATCTGTGTAACTAGGGATTTTATGAAATCCCTAAAATGTTCAGGGATTTCATGTAAGGTTAAGTCGTGATATTTTCGTTAGTTTTAACGAATAAATCTCGACTTAGCCTAACCAATCGTCAAGGGCGTACAGTTGACCTAACCGGGCATTCAATGAACCTAACCGGGCATTCAATAATTTTTCCATAGGTTTAACGAAAACATCACGACTTAACCTTACATGAAATCCCTGAATATTTTAGAGATTTCATGAAATCCCTAGTTACACAGATCTCCTGTAACATATAATACACCGGGTGTCCGAGAATTATCTGTACAAGTTTTGGCTGTTATTAAAGTCAACCATGAAGTGTAGAAATTCCAGTGTTGTCCCATTTTACAGAGAATCTCATTAAGTTTTTTCTGATAACGTTTTGACAAGTTTTTTTGTACGCGGGTGACAGACATTGATGATTTAAAAGCAAGAATCACAGCTGCTATTGAGCGAATTGATGTGGATATGCTGCAGCGTACATGGCAACATTTGGATATCGATTGGATGTTTTGCGAATCACTACAGTGGCGGATTTAGGGGGGGCCGAGTAGGCCATGGCCTACGGCCCGCGCCTGTGAGGGCCCCGCGCCCTCACATATAATTATAATGTTGGATTCCACTATAAATAATACAATTGATTAATGATTAGTGATAATTATGGTATCACTCTCTTTGCTGGCGGGAGTTTAGTTCTATTCAGGCCGCTGTGGAGTGCACATGTGAGTGTGTTTAGTGGTAAGTAATGGTAAAAGTCGTATCTCGAAAAAGTCGCCAGTCAATAAATGGGGATGGGGGAGTTTTAGTCAGCTTTATAATAACATAAATAAGTTGAAAAATGTTAAATTAATGTAATTAATTTTTTTATATGAAACGTACTTAGGCTAGGTTAGGTCAGTTTAGCTTAGATTTCATAATAAATACATTTTATACATATTTAAGGAAAAAGTCGCCACTGGTGGGGGCTGGCGACTTTTCCCATAAAGCGACTTTTTCACCCGAACAACTGTTTAGTGTCTGTATTTAATTAATTAATTAAACTGTATTAATTAATACTAAACCGAGGGTCAAGTGTAAATAGTTTGTTTTTTATGTTTTTATGTTTCAGGATAAGGCAGTGAGGCTGCACTGAGGCACAATGGAGAAATCAACAAGTCGTGATCGTGATCAAGGGAGGAAGTATAAAGCTGGCTCTGTTAAACGACAAGAAAAGGCAGACGTAAACCAAAGAGTAAAAAAACTACCAAAAATAACTCAATGGTTGACATATCCAACAGTATCTGAATCTGCAAAATCACAAACTCAAACTGAATCCGGTCAAACTGAATCTGAATCAGTAGAGACACCAATTACGCCTGAAACAACTGGAGAAGCCACAACTAGTACTGAACCTAGTGTAGTTAGCGCAATTGAACCTGAACACAGTGACAGTGAGGAGACACAAGAGGAAGTGAAAGTTATGAATACCGGTACTGAACAAGGATTTGAAACGGATCTTGGATTATGGCCTAAAATAATTACTGAAAATGTGTGTGACTATTGGTTGAAAAAGGGAAGCGCAGAATGTCGACACTGTGATGGTGACTTCAAAGAGTCAGCTGTGAAAGAGCTAAACAGAACCCGTCATTGTACAAAGACATTATTCACTCGAACTCATTCATTATCTGGCCAAGAAATTAATCTTAAATGGCTCTGTTACTCTAAAACAACTGGTAAAGTGTATTGTTTTGCTTGCAAGCTTATGTCAAAGGTGGAAAGCTCATTCACAACTGGCTTCAATGGTTGGAAGAACGCTAGGTATGTCATAGAATCTCACAGTAGGTCAGATCAGCACAGGAAAAGTATGGTCGAAATGATATATCGAAAGACTGCGGGTGCCCGTATTGACTCTAATCTAGTACAACAATATGAAAGTGAATGCGAGTACTGGCAAGCAGTATTGAGGAGGTGTGTAGATGTTTTAAAGCTACTTTGCGAACGCGGGCTAGCCATTCGAGGTAAAGATGAAGTAATTGGATCAGTACACAATGGAAACTATCTTGGGATTCTAGAGCTGCTGAGCACATACGACAGTTTCTTGGCAGCACATATCAAGAAACACGCAAACAAAGGTAGTGGTCATACTTCCTACTTGTCCCATGTCATTTCTGAGGAAGTCATTGGAATAATGGCAGAAAAGGTTATGTCCTCAATAACAGATGAAGTAAAAACAGCAAAGTACTTCTCAATTTCTGTTGACTCCACACCTGATATTTCACACATGGATCAACTTACTTTTACAATCCGCTATGTACTGCCTACTACAGGTCCAGTTGAAAGGTTTTTGCAGTTTATTCCCATGCTAAGCCACACTGGCAGAGATATTGCTACAACTGTTCTTGATTTTCTTAAAGAGAAGAACATTCCAGTTATCGACTGCCGAGGACAGTCCTATGACAATGCCAGCAACATGTCTGGTAAATATCTGGGGACCCAACAGATAATCAAGAATGAGTGTAGTGAAGCTGAGTACATACCATGTATGGCTCATTCCTTAAACTTGGTGGCTAAGTGTGCTGCAGAAAGCTGTCCTGCTGCAGTGTCATTGTTTGCTCTGGTACAAAATATGTACTCCTTTCTTGTTGCATCTACTTATCGTTGGAGGAGACACCGTGAGGTACTAGAGACTAATAAAGATAAGAAGTTGAAAGTTGATAAAATACTTTCAGACACTCGTTGGTCAGCACGAGCAGATGCTGTAGCTGCTCTCAGTAGAGCACACAAAGAAAACATCATTGTTCTGGAAGAGTTATTCTCAGATCAGAATCAGCCAGCTGAAACAAGAGCTGAAGCAAGTGGTCTTCTCAAAGGTTTGAAAAAACTTGAAACAGTGATTCTTCTTGAAGTTTGGGATACAGTATTGGAAAGGTTTCAGAGTAGCAGTATCCAGCTGCAAAAATCTGGGCTCTCCCTCAACACAGCTGTCACACTGCTAGAGTCTCTTTTACAATTTGCTAAAGACCTGAGATCCCAGTTCGATGACTTTGAAGCAAAAGCTATGGCTAAGTGTGATCCCTGTGATGTGACGAGTAATGATGCATACTACGCCGACACGCAGCGTATTAGGAAGCGCAAGCGTCACCACGATGAACTAGACTCCGCGGAGGATGTTATGCTGACAGGGAGAGACAAGTTTAGAGTGACTGCATTCTTGCCCATCATTGACAAGCTCTGTGCTGCCCTACAACAACGCATTGCTGCTTACAGCGACCTTCGAGAGAAATTTGGGTTTTTATCAGAAATCTCAAACAAAACGAACACTGAGCTTAAAGCATCTGCTGAAAAGCTTGTGTCTTCATATCCTAAGGACTTGGAGGCTGGATTGGAGTCGGAGCTTTTGCAGTTTGCACACCTTATGAAATCCATTCCAAGAGATTCACCTGAAAGTGCTCCTTCATCAGGTGGTGCAAAGGCTGCAAAAAGTCCTGAACTAGAAATGTATGAGATAATTCACAGACATGACATGGTAGAAACATTTGCTAATGTTGAAATTGTATTACGACTCTATCTCTGCATGTTTGTCACAAACTGCACTGGGGAGCGATCATTCTCCAAGATGAAACTAGTCAAGAATTATCTAAGAAACACCATGGGGCAGGACCGTTTGTCTTCACTCACCCTGTTGAGCATTGAGCATGAGAAATTAAGGGTGCTTGATTTTACTGATGTCATCAAACAGTTTGCAAGTAAGAAGGCTAGAAAAAAATCTTTTTTGACTGAGAAATAGTTAAGTGTACCGTACAAATTGCCTGCAATAAACAAAACCCACTCATTGCATCATTTGCATGTCAGTCAAGTGGTATTCTCTTTAGTTAATGGTGTATTATTATAGTTATTTTTGTTAATGGTGTATTATTATAGTTATTTTTTATTGTTAAGCTTCAAAAAAACAAATGTGTAATGTTCAACTATGAAATGGTCATTTGGCTAATTAATTATCAATAAATTGAATATTGTTTAAAAAGTAAATTTATTTTAACGCTTCGCTCGCCCATTGATTTGAGGGCCCCGTAAGGTCACCACTGGGGATGGGGGTGTAAATCTTCATTTCAGTTAATTAAGCTAGCTTTGCGTAGTTTGGGGCCCCGCACTCCAACCGGCCTAGGGCCCCGCGCACCTTAAATCCGCCACTGTCACTAATGGTGCACATATCGAATGTTTGTAACAACGTTACTTTAATAAAAGAAACTTTTGAAAATACAGATTCTAAATAATCTTGTTTAAGAATTTTACGTGTGTTATCAAGAATTTTATTAAAAGATGAAATTGTACAGATAATGTTCGGACACACTGGAATTTCTAAAAAACTTGTCAAAACTTGGTATCAGAAAAAACTTAATGAGATTCTCTGTAAAATGGGACAACACTGGAATTTCTACACTTCATGGTTGACTTTTAATAACAGCCAAAACTTGTACAGATAATTCTCGGACACCCTGTGTGTATATATATATTATATATATATATATATATATATATATATATATCAGTTTTCAGTACCTCAGAAAGTGACAAAGTGGTACCTAACAGAAATACCTTCTTTGAAGAGAAATTACAAAGAGAATGTATAACTGATTTTTTATTTTAACTCAGAAGATGTAGCGCGAGCTATAAGACAAGTGAAATTACATTCAGCTGCAGATCCGCACAAATGGAACACCTTGTTTATTAAAAACTGTAAGAATGAAATAGCTACACCCCTATATTGGATATGAAGAAGATCCCTTGATACAGGGGAAATACGGAACATCATGAAAAGGGCGAACATTGTTCCTGTATATAAAGGAGAAGACAGGCTTCAAACAAAGAACTATAGACAATTCTCATTGACATCCCATCTCGCCAAAATATTTGAAAGAATAGTAAGAGAGAAAATATTTAACCTTTTCGAGATACAGGAAAAATTCGATGAGAACCAGCACAGATTCCGATCAGGAAGATCGTGCCTATCACAACTAATAGACTACAGAGTAGTATTATAACAATATCCTAGATGCGCTTGAAAACAATGACGATGTATAATATACACGGATTTGGCTAACGTTTTCAACAAGTGTGATCACGGTATAATAGCACGTAATATATGACATATGGGAATAACGGACAAAGTGAGGAAATGGATCTATAACTTTTTCAGAGAACGTCAGCAAGTCGTAAAAATCAAAGGTGTATCACCATCAGAATTGAAAATACGTAGCTCAGTACCACAAGGTACAGTACTGGCACCACTTCTATTCATTATCATGCTAACAGATATAGATATTACAATAGTATAGTAACATCCTTTGCTGATGATAAAAAGTCAGCAGAAAAATTAAAAAAGCAGAACAGGTGGAAGTTCTACAGACGGATACAAACATACATACAGATGGTCAGAAAACACTAACAAACATGAAATTGAACACCGATAATTTTCATCTCTTGAGACATGGAAGAAATAAGAAATTAAAACAGACAGCATATTATGTCACAGATAGACAGGAAATTCAGAGAACACGAAAGCAAAAGACTTAGGAGTTATAATGACTGATAATGCGAAATTTGAAACACAGAATCAGATAGCAATAAACAAAGCAAAAAATAATTATGGACAGTTTACTGAGAACCTTGACCTTCGTGTGAAGAGTGATCGACGTACGCGCGGAACATCTACGATTATAATATATATATAACCTTGGTTTTGCTTCCGCTCGAATTGTTCAGTCTGACGAAGGTCAGGTTTGTCACCCACGTTAGACCCAGGGTACCCATTTATCTACCAACCAATTTTTTTTATGTGGAAGGATGAATAGCTGGGTTTTGCTGCGCGCCGCCTACCATTACGGGATCTCGATCCTGGGGCCGATGGATTCGTAGTCAGCGACGCTAATCACTACACCACCGAGGCGCACACACACACACACACACATATATATATATATATATATATATATATATATATATATATATATATATATATATGTCATAACTTATTTCAACGCTTCTCTTCCCTGTACTTAAGCTCCTGACATGAAAAAGAAGCCAAAGAAACGAGAAACCCTTTTTACATATGATATAGTGATAAACTTCTAAACTTTAACAGAAGGTAAATCTCGTTTGTTTCACCCTTTCCCTTCGGTGTGTGTATAGATCCCTTTTTTGTTTACATACGATTCCCCTTCTTGTTTACATATCACGAAATAGAATGTAGACTGGCAAAAAGAGAGTGAGTAAACTTAAATGCTTGAATGGGACTAATTATTTGATTTATTTTTTTCTGTTATTATAATATAGACTTATACTATGTGTTTATTTAATGAAATATAAACTGTGAATTTAGAAACCAATGGAGAAAAATAAGTAACCGAAAGTCTGAAGTCTTTCAAGGATAACGAGAAAAGTCACTATCTATGGACAAGAAATTCTTGATTCATTTTTCATTTTTACGAATGTTGCTGAAGAATATTTTAATGTCGAATATGATGAGATACTCCTACATCAGTTTAAAGTTAAATTTAAAGCCAATAAAATATTATTTTCTTCTTTAGTTGTCTTCGGGATGCCAGGCTTGCGCCTTACATTTATCCTACCTAGCCTGGGAAATGTGTCACCAATCTGCTGTTAACCTTTGAAGTTCTATTTTATAACATGCTTATACTCACTGTGTAAATACATGTTAGGCTTTGAATTTGTAAGTTTAGCAAGTTAAGTAATAATAACATTAACTTATATATTTATGTGCTTTCAGATAGAAAAAATTTACAATCTTTACTAAAGTAGTACCTTTCAACCTTTCAAATGTTCCGTGCCATGCATGATTCCTTATTTCACGAAGGTCAAGCTTATCGGTAAGGAAATTATTCCTAAATATTGTACTGAAGGTAGGACCGATTTATAGCTTTTATATGACTTTTAATTGGTAGTAGGGCAGGTGTACTGGCATTTTATTTTCTGCTGAGCAAATTTCGTTTATTTACTTACTTTTTGTGTGTGTGTGGGAAACTTGCAGTCATATAGTAGCAGTACGCTTTAAAGTGGAAGTTATCTCCAAATGCAGACATCATGAAACAATTACAGATAAACTGCGCCATTTGAGTCATTCCAGTTGAAGATATAAATATGATTTATCAAACTGTTCTAACAGAAATCGCAAAAATTTCCAGAGTTCTAATAACAACTGGTGATACATACTATCTTTGACTCAAATAGTTATACAAGGAATGATATAAACAGTTTTCCAGCTGGGAATAATCATTTGACGATTTCGGAAGATTGTGTTTGAAAATTTATCTGAAAACCTTATCCATCGGCAATCCTATACAGATTTATATAATTTCACTCATTCATCTAAAACATGCAAATGATTTTCCAGTTAATAAACTTGAAAACATGACCATACTGTATGTTTTGGGATTTTGAAGAAAGGGTCAAATAACGTATAACATGGGTATAAAAGGTGACAATATCTATAATAAAAATTATTAATAACCCTTCTCTTATTACTAGAGCTTGTCAGTGAAATGGGGTAAAGATAATAAATAGGCGTCAGTAGGCTTTGTGAAGAAAGGATGTCAGTATTGGGAGAGAAAAATATAAAATTAAAAAGAAGATTAATTAGCATAGGTATATTTTTCTCTACACTGATGTATAAGTAACTATAATACATTATATGTACGAATAAGTAGACAGTTTGACAGTTTAACTCGAGCTAAACATCTTACTCAAGACTTTCACACTGTCACATGCAGTCCAAAAAAGGAAAAGTTGTATAATGTATTTCGAGATGGTAGACTGTGGGACTCATTTTCTTCCATAACACGTTTACGTCGGTAGTTGCACTGATACCATACACGAGCTCTTGGGCTGCGTATCAGAGATAAAATCAACAATTGCTGACTCCAACAAGACAGTGCAACGAGCCACACGTCTCGTCAGACAATGGTAGAGTTGGAATTTATTTTCGGTGATCGCATAATTTCTGAGGGAGTATGGCCTCCACGATCACTTCATTTATCATCACCAGATTACTTCTTGTAGGGGTATATTAACCCTACGTTATCCCCATGGGGTGTTTCAACTCCCACTAAAATATTAAAAATCTCGTCATCTAGAGATGACAACACTGACGCCTTTTCTCTTTCCGGTAGCTTCCTGAATCTGGCCAGGGAGTAAAAAAATTTAAAAACAATTTTAAAAATTTTAAAAAATATAATAAAAAAATTTTCATTTGGGGTGTCTGGACACCCCATAGTATTAACGATTTTTCAACTCGAAACGGTACTAACGTAGGGTTTAAGGCATGCGAGAACAATCCCCACATCCTGTAAGAGTTGCAGCAAAGCATTACCAACATCACTGCCAATATTCAGACAGAGGTGTTACAGTACGTGTTCAGCAACATTCTTCGCCGTGCACGCTTGTGCACTGAACATGGCGGCGAACACTTCCAACATTATGGCGTGTCTCGACTGCTACTTTTATTATTGTTTATATCACAAAGTTTTATGCGTCTCTGAAATAGAATTGCTCTTTTATTTAGATTTTATTTGCATTTCTTTTCAAGCGGTATAAGAAGAACTTTCGCTTAATGGTATAAAAAAAACATACTTTTGCATTGAGAATGATTTTCAGGTGAAAGCAAAGCGTATATAATGAATTTTACACGACGCTTATGTGTCATTTCAGTTTTCGTAATTGATGAGAGAAGAAAGAATTGATGAGAAAAGGTACGTAAGTATAGTATTTGCGAGGTAGAGAGAGAGAGAGAGAGAGACCGTGGAAATGTCTCCATCTTGGTAATGAAGTATTATGCAATTAGTATTCATCCTTTTAATGCGTCTCACTGAAAAAGTTCAACTATTTAACTATAAATTATTTCATATTCATTTCTCAAAAAAAATTTAGACCGTTTTTCACACATCAGGAATTTAGTGTTGAAAAATAATCGAAACTTTACAAACCGGTTTTTAATCGATCTGTTTTTTGAAAACCGGTTTTAACCGGTTATGACCGAAAAGTATAGTAATTTTTAAAAGCCACAATTGAAAGGTACTGACTTTAACTCCTAACAAGCATAGCTTATCGCCTATTTTTTGGTCAAAAGAATGCAAAAATGCAGCATCATATCATATGTATGCATATGAAGAAGAAAATGACAACATTGACATATTTTATTTTAGCCAAAATAGTACATTATTCAAACAATTTAGATTTGAAATCATTTTTTAAAATAAAACATCTATATTAGAAAGAATAAACTTCTTTTTGTAAAAATTATAAAGAATAAAATAAAATTTCTCTCTATTTTGGAAAAACATTGAAATAAAATTTTTTAATAAAAAAAACTTTACCTAGAAAACAGAAAATTGACTCTTCGTGTAAGAAAAAATATATAAATTAATTTAGATTTTATCCCTATTTTGGAAATGACATCTTAAGAAACAAAGGGCATTAACGGTCTTATACTGCGAATAGGGCTTTAGTCGACTGACTCTACACTACAGCCTACATGATGAGACAAACTGAAGATCGAGTTGCCAGATAGGCAAAAATTATACTGAAGCGCAGTTGCCAGTTTGTCACAATTTAACTTAATAGGTAATGTATTCGAAGTTATTTTTTGTGCGCTGTAGCGCGTAGCTGCACGTTCGCGCAAGTTTGAGCCAAATAAAAATCAATCGCTAAAACCGGTTTTTTTCTTTCGGTTTTCGATTTTTAGGGGAATTTTACAAACCGGTCGAAAACCGGTTTTCAACACTAAATTCAGGATGTCAGTGTAGCTTTAAATTTCAGTAAGATCTCACTACTAATACCGTAATATTACTGCGAGTGGAAATATTCACATGAATACTGTAATTACAGTCATCATAGATCTAAATAAACACGTACGGATGACATAAAATTCAATTAGTATTATTTATTTATCATTTATTAAATGCCATACGCGGATAACAAAGACTCGCTAATATGATTAACTTTGTGAGCTGTTATTTGAATGAATACATTTATTCGTGGCTTTTTTTTTTAACATTCACAAAGTTTGATATTGGATCACTCAATTTGGAAAAGGGAATACGGCCATAGTTTATATCGATTTGTGTCCATATCCCATTCCACAATCTACTTTTCCATTTCACTTTGCTACGATTTAAACTTTGGTCGTACGATGAAATTTTAAAAAATTCCGAGTACTTGATGCTTACATTTTGTAATATATATATATATATATATATATATATATATATATAGAGAGAGAGAGAGAGAGAGAGAGAGAGAGAGAGAGAGAGAGAGAGATGTCTGGAAAGTCGTTACCCAATAAGAAATACACTGAAATTCGTTTATATTCTAATATATATATGGTCGTATGCCCCTCGGTGGTGTAGTGGTTAGTGTCGCTAACTACGAATCCATCGGCACGGGATCGAGACCCGGTGATGGCACGCGGCGCGCATCAAAACCCAGCTGTTCATCCTTCCACACAATAAAGAAAGTAGTTGGTAGATAAATGGGTACCCTTGGTGGCCTAGACGCTGGGCTGCTGGTGGGGCGTGGTTCGGATTCCACGTTAAACTGTAGGTCTAAGGTGGAGTGAAAAGCTTGACCTTCGTCAGAATGAGCAATTCGGGCGTGAAGCAAAC
The DNA here is from genome assembly GCA_023014485.1 of Bathynomus jamesi. Lineage (NCBI taxonomy): Eukaryota > Metazoa > Arthropoda > Malacostraca > Isopoda > Cirolanidae > Bathynomus > Bathynomus jamesi. The sequence goes on along the minus strand of JAJOZX010001140.1, from coordinate 912,677 downwards.
CAAAGGTTATATATGTGGGTGATTAAGAAAGTGAACTTTTAAAAAACTTATGTTCTACAAGTGTTTTAGAGGTGTTTTTTCATTACAGTTGCTACAAATGAGTAGTTCAGCTCATTTCTACTCTGGTGACAAATGGGAAAAGTTGGTGCAAATCTCATTTAAATATTACTGTACATACTGTATATAAAATAAACATGAGGAGTTTATAAATTGATAGAAAGAATGCCGAATTAGGACTTCCCAGACCCCAAAAATCTATGAAGTATATAACTTTTGTCAATCTGGAATGTTTTGTGCGAGTATAGTTGTCGCGGGGCTACTTTCCAAGAGATCCTCGCTATATCGCAGTCGACTTAATCTACTGTTAAAGATCTTATGGGAAAAACGAGTTAAGTTCCAAAGACCCCTAAAATATGCGAGTTTCACCAACGTTCACATACTTGCCACAGTAGTAGAAATGAGCTGAACTATTGTAGTTATTTGTAGCAAATGTAATGGGGTAAATAAAGGACTGAATGAATGGTATGATATAAATGTTGGTGTAGAATTATATTTTTTTATGGATATTTTAATTTGTTTTCGGTAGGATTAACGTCAAGGCTTTCAAGTGGCTATACTTACTACTGTATATATTTAACTCCCCAGAAACCCGTTTTGTTCATTGTGACTGTGTGTGTTTTGGGGTATTATTAAGCACAAATTTAAGGTTTTGTCCAATTATGCGATGTCTATTAGTCAGGGCATGTCTGCTCAAGTTTTTGTAATACTGATCCCTTTTCATTTTTACAACAATATCTCCAACTCTGTTAGCAGAGATACACCCCTAGATGGTTATAGATTCACCTCCTCCACGTTTAAGGGTGTTAACGAGACCCTCTTACTTGGACTTCTTGCGGTCACGTCTGCTTATAAGCATCCTTCTAAAATTGTCAAACAGCTCAATATTGGTTTCTTCATCGACAGTACAATTTTTTTTCTATTCGTCTCTTCGATATTTGTGTTTGTCTTGCGAGGAAAGTTTTCTTTTCATGTTAGTGTTGCTAATTTAAAAGTTTGTATGTGTTACTTTCACTTTAAGACCTCCAATTCCTCTGGTGAGCTTTATGACAATTCTAGAAGAATGCATTGTATTTCGTTAACAAGTAAGAGGTCAGGTAATATATCAGTAAATCATAGTTAATAGTTAATGAACTATAACCATATTGATACCAACAGTCAAATTACTCTGGGTAAAATGTGTAACAAGTGACATAGTCAGATACACTGTTTTTCATTAAGAAGTAAGTTAGTCAGATGATATACTAATAAATTTTAGTTACTAGTAAAATATTGTTGAATAGTTGAATGACTTTTTTTATCGGTTTGTGATTTTGTTCACTTGACTGGTTCCAAATTTAACTAACAAATTGACTAGTTCAGTAAAAGTAGTCAATCGACTGATGATTTTGCAACATTTTTCTGTAAACTTAGTGTAAGTGACTAGGAGCATAGTAATTTAACTAACCTTTATAGAGCAACTAAAAAATTGACTAAAAAATTTCTCTGTGAAATGGAGAGAAAAGCCGAAAAGTAGATGGATAGACTTGGGAATGACTATGTTAGTAAGCGTGGACTTGATTTGGGTGATGTACGAGAGGTGGATGCAAGTAGGTTTGAATGAAAGACGTTTGTTATAAGTATGTAAGTAGAGACTCACTCTCTTTTTTGTTCTTGACAAGTCCTGGAAGCACCACCACGCATGGCGTATGAAGAAGGATCCGCTTGGGTGTGTGGAATTTAGCCATGTTGGGGAGGCGCTGGTCCATCAGAATGCGTGGGTGAAGGGATGTATGTGTTTTAGTCTCTACTTTTTCTCCTCTTCACCACCCTGTCTTTCGCATCCGACCTATTTCTGCTTTTCCACCCCAGTCCACTGGGAGACGATATTTTGTTAATGTATATATGTAGGCCTATATATATATATATATATATAGTGCAAACCCACGAGGAAAAAGAAAAATTATTCCAAGGCTTTTCGTGTATTCCCTCGTCAGGGAATGACGTCAGGGAAATTCCCTGACGAGGTGTACTTCTGAATACACGAAAGAGCTTGGAATAATTTTTATTTTTCCTTGTGGGTTTGCATCATTCATTCATTTCACTTGTTTAATTGTGAAATTCACCCCATATTATTATTATTATTATTATTATTATTATTATTATTATTATAGATATCATCATTTTAATAAAGGGGAAAACCACTTAGAGCGCATCAAATAAGCAGTGAAATGCTCATCCAATTCAAAACCATATATTCACACCTCAACGCTTATTCTATCACGTCTAGAGTGAATTTTGTGCGTTTCCCTACAACACCGCCTCTACTTTTCTTCAAGGTTTATCATTTACTTTTTAACTATTTTTTCTTTTCATCTGTTTCGTATTTTTTCTTTGATTTCTGATTGGAATTTGTTCTATATTTTTTTGTTCTGCTCTGAAGTATATTTATGGATGAGAGAGCGGTCAGCTACGCGATACTTTTAATCTCCTTTTACTCTTTTCTCTTCTACAGTAACTCGTGGCAAAATATATTTTACTCAGGAAATAACAGATTTTGCAGTTCAAGTTTATTATCTCGGTACGGGAGATCGTGTGCAGGTATTTAACTACGCAAAACCGGTAGCGCTTCCATTTAATTTTTTATTTTGGTATTTTGCATGTAAATGTGTTTTATCTTTTGTAATATGAATAATATAATATATATATATATATATATATATATATATATATATAGCTGGAATGACATCGTCAGACATTTTCGAAGATTCTGCTTTTGCCTGCTATGCGGCAACATTCCTTACGGGCATAACGCTTCTCCATTTCCATGAAGATGACGTTCGACCTCGTTAAAAGGGTAGAAGGGACCTTTGGGCACAACGTTTCCTTCGCATCTCGCCCAACTTCGGAGCTACTTCGGACTTTACCAGTCGCAAGCGAACAACTGCCACGTGAAGAACATTAATTATCAACGTCCTCCGTTGGGCATAGCTCGCCATTCCTATTTTTATTCTGCATTTTGTGCCCTATTCTAATCAACGTTGTCCTCAACAATTTACGGACTCTTAACTTTATTCATTGTTTGGTTTTAATAAAAGAAGAAAACTTCACTAATTTTCCTCAATTAGTAGCAATATTTATTTAGTCGAAAGACCAAATTGGTGACTCATTACAACTGCTTAATTAACTAAATTACTTTATTATAGTGGCCCCTTGTCAATGGCCCATATATATACATATAATGACAGATGATGCGAAATTCGAAACACAAAATCAGATAGCGATAAATAAAGCAAAAAGAGTCGCCGGACAGGTACTAAGAACGTTCAAGAGAAGGGACAGGACAGTAATGATTCCCCTGCTAAAAACACTGATTATACTAAAACTTGAATACTGCTCAGTTTTGACGTCCCCATATAAAAAGGAAGAAACTAATAAACTAGAAGAAACGCAAAGGCATTTCACAGCCAAGATTGATGGCTGCAAAGAACTCAACTACTGGGAAAGACTGCGTAAACTAAATCTGTACTCCCTGGAAAGAAGAAGAGAGAGGTACACCATAATCTACATATGGAAAATGATCGAAAAACTGGTACCAAACCTAAAACTAAACCCAATTACCATTCAAACAACACTGGAAAATAGGAAAGGCAGAATGTGTAGTGTTCCCAAATTAAAGGCCCGGCAAGGGACCTCCTCAACTCTGAAGGAAAATAGCTTGGTTGTCAGGGGGCCAAACTTTTCAACCAGCTTCCAAAGGATCTCAGAAACGTAACGAGGATCAAAGTTGAAGTCTTCAAGAGAAGACTGGATGCCTGGCTCAGGACGGTACCAGATGAGCCGGGCGTGCCTGGCTATGTACGGTGGAGAGCGCAAGAAAGCAACTCTCTCCTCCACCAAGCCAGACCTAGAGGCGAGGCCACCAGCTTGACCTCCGTGTGAAGAGAGACCACCGCACGAAAGAACATAAGGTTCATAAGGTATATATACACACAGAAGGTTGACAAAAATAAATAGACACCTTCGGTTTTTCCATAGTTTTTTTTATTTGATAATAAAAGTCACTAAATAATAACAGATTTTTGAATCAATATATTTAGAATCGTGTTGCTTTCCTCTTTTCCATTATGTAAAGCCAACACACATTCGGGCAACCCATTGATGAGTTTTACGTCAATCAAATCACTGGTACAGCTTAAAATTTTGAGTCTTGTTCGTCGGAGGCAGATACGATCTCGAGGGAACTATTTGGCGTTCATTCATTCTAAGAGCTTGTGCAATATAGTCCTACTTCTAATGTATCTTGTCTTCACCTCGCTTATATTCGCAAACTGTCTGAAAACCGATCTTCCTTGGACATCTGTCTTTAAATCTCGTATAAGACTTATAAAATGTCAAAATCTGTAGATTTTTTAAGCTGTAAATTTTTTAGCATTTTTCATAACAAAGTACAAAATTATAAAACTTCATAAGCGCCAAAAAAGAGATAAAATTTATGAGTTATTTTATAAACTCACTTATAAACCTCCATCAAGGAATGATGTCTCGACGTCATACTTTTGAAAAGACTTCTAACCGACGTACGTAAGTGTTTTTATTCATGTATTTTGTTTTAAAATATATATATATATATAAACGCTTTAGTTGTATTATTGTTACTTATTATCATATGAAAAAAATTATAATTATTTTCATATATTAAGTTTATATATGTCTTTTAAAACAAAATACTTACGATAACACATGAATCTCAAGGGAATTTGATAATAAGTAAGAATAATTATTCTTACTTATTATCATATGGGAATAATTATTCTTACTTATTATTATATAGAAATAATTATTCTTACTTATTATCATATGGAAATAATGGAAATAAATCCACAATAAGTAACTGATTTATTAGAAGCACTTGTACGCTTTTGGATTTATTCTAAGGTCTTCATCAGATGCGACCGGAAAGGAAGCTAAGACTGTCAGTTTATAAGGTAAGTGAGGAAGCCGAATTAGGAAAAGGATGAGAAAAAGGGATTAAAGAACACCGAAGATGCAAAATTAAATAAAAATAAGGTGTATTGATTTAAAAAATATATATATATAAAAAATAAAAATAAAAATTGAAAAATAACAATATCAACTCGGTAATAATAATAATATATAATAATAATAATAATAATTGCAAAGATGAAGTAATAAGCATAATGAATGTAACAATAAGTACAAAAATATAATTAACTAATGTAGACAAAAGTATGAAATGGCCAATGAAATAAACGTTACAGAATTTTGTTTGGAATTTGACAGTGGGATTTCATCATGATGTTTTTAAAAATATTGTAACCGGGGTAAAAACCAGGTGAGTTTGTTGAAATTGGGCAAGTATTTAACTAGAGCTGATTTAATTATTCAGAGAGAGATGAAACTGGATTATTCATAGAGTAGTGGGGAGGAATCCCAGTCCATGGGATGATTGAATGTACGTACTTGTTTATAAAATGCACTATTTTAATTTCCACTTCAAATGGCACCTTACGTTCAGCGATTTTAGTTTACAAAGTTTCACTAATATAAAACCTGAGGGACAAGTCCTACAGGGAATAACATAAGTTCCAGAGTGTTCTCAAGAGAAGTAGATTTGTTTTTACTAAAGAGCTGCGTAGTGAGTTCGTTTCGCGTATGACCAGTGTTATATTGGCACACTTAAGAGTTTATTAAATTCAAGGATCAGCAGCGCATAGGAAAAGCACAAAGTACACTGAGACTACAATTTTCATCGAGATTATATAAGGTCAGTCTTCAAACACTCCTGATGATTAATTTGTCTTTAAAATCATAAAGAGTGACTCATCAGTGACCTTAATGATTCATCTTTCATGATATATATATATATATATATATATATATTATGCGTATTAAAGTATGCATGCTAAAACCAATACGAAAGAGTGTATATATGCAAAACTCTCTCAGTATACCTTAACGTTTCATGACCGAGTGCGTAACGTGGCAGGTCGCAAAATTCGAATCTTCAGTGACATCGGTTCGAACACCACCGAAGTAAGGTAAATTTATTTCCAATGTATTTAATCTTAAAACTTAAGTTGCTGTTAGCATGCTGTTTCTGATTTACAAAATCAATATGCATGCAATTACACTCAATTAATTAAAATAAACTTGAGTGGAATTTAATTGACATTTCCTCCAACAGATGGCGCCAACTTCAATTAAATTATTTTCAAGGAATCAGTTTTACGAAGAGTATTTCATCAAGCATCGAAGTTTGATGAAAATACTGTTGTCAATTGAGAACACTTGCTCGATGAAAGAATTTTCAACATCTTGATGAAAATTCCAGTCTCAGCGGAGGGGAATTAAATTGTTCGTCGAGGAGTTGCAAGAGGGGGAGCAAAAGTGGAGGTGGCGAGCGGTTGTTAACGCTGAATTGATAGACGTGATAATCCAATAATTTGAATGATAATATAAAGTACCCGACTTCAGGTTCAAGAAATTCGGGATCACAGAGATGGAGAGCCCAAAGGAAGAGAGAAATGAACACAGAGCGCTCGACTTGACAAGATTGGTGAGAGAAAGTGAATGTAAATTCAAGCGTGTGTTGATTTGAGGTAGACAGCGAAATGGAAGGATGAACGTCTTTGATGTTAGAAATTAATTCATTTGGGTTTGCGACAGTGTTTATATGTATTAATAGCTTTCCATGATCACAACAATCTCTCTCCGAAATTAAGTACCACAAATTCAGGAATGTGGAGCACACAAAGTAAAATCTTAATTTCGAAGCATTCTTTCTAGATGGGAAGAAACCTGCATGATAAGTAATAATTCTCAGTTATTATTATTATTATTATTATTATTATTATTATCGCAAATATCTTATTAGCATTCGAAATTATTTTCTCGTAACTCATTTCAAAATAACTTTGTGTGTATCAAAATTTATTTAATTTTCCTTGTGTTAATCAAAGAGATAAACTTTTAGCTCAATTTTACATTTACCACATTGCAGTTCATTTTGATAATTTCATTCTTTTATTTATTTATCTTTTTAAGTGGTCAGATTTCATGAATTTCGACTTTGTTTGAAGGAAAAAAATTCCTTCTTTGGCTCCATGACATCAGTAACACACATATATATAATATATATATAGTATGTTGAGTATTGAACACATACTCAGGATCAACCTGTATTCGACCATTTTGCGGCATCCTACCTCATTTGAAGGATTTTTTTGGTACCCATTCATCTACCAATCAAAGGAAGAAGTAGCAACTGAGTGAGTTGCTCACCGCCTGCCCGCGACGGCAATCGAACCCGGAACCGATGAATTCGTAGTCAGCAATTCTAACCGCTACACCACCAAGGCGAATAAGAGTTGAAAGCTAGCGGTATCTAGTGTTCCTAGGCGGTCTTTCACCCAAATACGAACCAGACCCAGTGCTGTTAATTTCGCTGATCAGACGAGAAGCTGTGTGTGTGTGTGTGTGTGTGTGTGTGTGTGTGTGTGTGTGTGTGTGTGAAACCAGTCATTTCACATAATGCCTAAAAATTTCAGGCATTTAAGGTAATTTGATTAAGCGATTAATGACTTCGCGAAGATTAGGTTAGGTTAAATTAGGTTAGGTTAGTAATGCATATTACTTATCTTTAAGGGTCACAGGTATTACGTGAAATGACTGGTTTCACGTATTGACTGTAACATATATATATATATATATATATATATATATATATATATATATATATATATATATATTGACGGTAACACAGACACACACACACACACACATCTATATATATATATATATATATATACTATATGGACTAAATTGGAATCAAGTTATAGGAACATCTTGGGGGCAGAATATGAGCGAATTGCGATTTAGGCGATGGCTTCTTATACTTGAAATGATACTCAATTACAGTTTAGTAGCCGATTAGCAAACGTAGATTGGATGAGGCTACGTTTCGTAACACTTTTCTCAGCGATATGGAAAGTAAAAAGTGAAAAAAAAATTTAGTATTTGATGACGTCACAACAGAACAAAAACCTCGGTTACGTAAATTCTGATTTTTGGAAGGAAATCGTGTACAGAAAATGGCAGCAATGTTTTAATTCATTACACTGGTATGCATCAATTTTGCTGTCAAGGGTTTTGTAAGTGATTCTTATAAAGGTTTTCCCGCTGATTTCGAATCTGCAATCCGTTTTTCTCAATCAGCTCAGGTTATCCGGCTATGGCCTCATAAGTAAAATAGAATTTTTCGTGATTTTGTCAAAGCGGAATTGGAACAGTAACATCTATCATCACTTGTTTCACTTGTATAATATCTTTTTTTACTTTTCAGGCATATAGATAAAATATTTCATAATGAATAGAGCGTGTAAAAATGATCCCAATAGATTCTGCTACATATGTGGGACGGTTACCATGCCAAATAACCAGTCCCAAATCACTAAATTTGTGAAGACAATGTATAGAGCATACTTTGGAATTAAGCTAGGGGACCAGGACAAAAATTTCGCCCCTCATATGTACTGCAAGACGTGCATTGAAAATTTGAGAAGATGGAGCAAAGGCAGAGCGAAATCTTTGCCTTTTGGAATTCCCATGATTTGGAGAGAAGGAAAGGATCACGTGACAGATTGCTATTTCTGCATGACAAACCTCCAAGATGGGCTTATAAATTTATTTTTCTTAAATATTTTGAAATCCTCGTATGAAACTTGACATAATATTCACCATAATGTAATATTCACCATATATAGCATAATATTCACCATAATGGTAATCATACATTTATATATACATATTGTTATAGAAAATACATTTACACATACATATTGTTATACAAGTTACATTTACATATACAATGATTGTATATTTTCTTTCTTTTTCATTCATATTGACCCCGAAGGGACAATATGAATGAAAAAGAAAGAAATATACAGACTCCATCGACCTATTTCATATCTTACAGACCGCAGCCTTCCCTCACGAGCCGCCACTGTCTGAATGCTTCTTCTATTTCATATGCAAGTTTTATATCCATGTTCTGTGTTTCTATTTTCAGGAGTTAACAAGAAGAATAAACACATTGTTGTATACCCTGACATTCCTTCTGCTATGAGACCTGTACCCCATGGTCCTGGAATTCCAATACCCGACCCACCTCAAACCCTGGACTTCAATGATTCTGATGATGAATCAATGACCAATGCCAATGACCAGTCCCAGTCGTATATACCTCAAAATACCGCTTCAAATGAGCCGAGGCCTCTCAACCAGGCCAAACTTAATGATCTTACCAGGGATTTAGGACTTTCCAAATTAGCTGCCGAGATCCTGGGCTCACGACTTCGAGAGGACAACTTGCTGGCTCCGGGAACAACATTCTCCTGGTATAGGAAACGAGAGGAAGAATTCCGCAAGTTTTTTGCAGTGCACGAAAATACCTCTTCTTTAGTGTACTGCTGCAATGTTGAGGGGCTAATCGAATCCTTGGGCCTGCCATATAACGCATCAGAATGGAGGCTATTTATAGACTCGTCTAAACGAAGTTTGAAAGCAGTACTTCTCAACACTGGGAATAGGGTTCCATCAGTCCCTGTAGCACATTCCGTACAACTTACTGAGAGCTACGATAACATGAAAATTTTACTGGATGCTCTCGTATACGACCAACATAACTGGAGGATCTGTGGAGATTTGACGGTAATACTAATATCATAAGTAAACTATTGCTATTGACTATGTTGTTTTTCCAAAGGTTATTTGAGAGCGTATAAGAACACTTAACTTCCCCACAGAAGTGATACAGTCCAATGCATAGATTTTTTTATCTGATAGAACAAATTCTCTAAATTCTTTAAATATTTTCATTTTTTTTTCAGATTGTGGCATTTGTATTGGGAATGCAAGGGGGATACACGAAATACCCATGTTTCCTCTGCAAATGGGATAGCCGAGCGGATGAGAAGCACTATGCACAGCGTGAATGGGCATCCAGAGAGAATTTTGAACCTGGGTCGCATAATGTCGTTTCAGTGCCCCTTGTACCACCAACAAAAATTTTGCTCCCACCACTTCATATTAAGCTGGGCTTGATGAAAAATTTCATCAAATCAATGAATAAGGAGGGTTCAGCATTCCGATATCTCGAGAGTAAATTTCCTCATATATCTGATGGTAAACTAAATGCTGGGGTTTTTGATGGTCCTCAAATTCGAACTTTGATCAAGGATACTCAGTTCGAAAACGCAATGACTCCAACTGAGAAGAATGCCTGGCAGGCATTCAAATTAGTTGTCACTGATTTTCTTGGCAAGCGTAGAAGTCCAGAATATGAGTCCGTTGTCGAAAACTTGATGGAAGCTTTCAAAGCTCATGGGTCGCGCATGTCCATAAAAATGCACTTTTTGTGGTCCCACTTGGACTATTTTCCTGAAAATTGCGGGGATTATAGCGAGGAACAGGGTGAACGATTTCACCAAGATATCAAAATAATGGAAGAGAGGTACCAGGGAAACTGGGATATCAATATGCTGGCGGACTATTGCTGGTGTTTGAAGCGAGACGTGCCCGAAGAAAAACACAGACGGAAAGCCAAAAAAACTTCATTCCTTCCTCAATAAACTTTTTTCCATATTCATTGTATGAATAAAAGTATTTATTCACACAATGTTTTCATTTTTCACGAGTGTTCTTATAATATTACTCGTATCTACAGGGTGTCCCATAAGTCTGGACCCATAGGGATTTATAATATATTTTTTTATTTTGTTGCAGGTAAACCATGTCACTGACTAGAGAGGAGAGAGTTCAAGTTATTTTGCTGGTCGGGACCCGCAGTCACCGGGAAGTGGCCGAAGAATTCAACAATATGCATTCAGACCGCGCACCAATCACACACAGATGTGTTGGCAAGTTGATAGCCAAATTTAAGGAAACTGGGTCCGTAGCTGACAAGCCTCGCAGAGGACCTTCAAGGACTGTTACGGAAGACGAAACCAGTACCAATGTGTTGGCTAGCTTCGCTGTCAGTCCCAAGAAGTCACTTCGACGCATGTCCAGCGAAACTGGGATCTCCAAGAGCAGCATCCACCGCATCTTGAAACTTCATCACTGGCATCCATACAAACTGCAACTCCATCAGCGTTTAAGTGAAGATGATCCTGATAGGCGAGTTCAGTTTTGCGAATGGGCAGAAGAACAATGCGTGAGTGATGAGACGTTCCCATCAAAAATTCTGTTCTCTGATGAAGCGAACTTTTATGTTTCTGGGGAAGTCAACCGTCAGAACACTCGATACTGGTCACCAACAAATCCTCATTGGTTTGATCCTTCCAAGGAACAAGGTGCCCAACGCCTCATGGTTTGGTGTGGGATATGGAAAGACAGAATCGTTGGTCCCTTCTTCTTTGACGAGACGGTAACCGGTGACACGTACCTCAAGATGTTGCAGGAGGAAGCATTTCCAAGCATGTTGAACCCAGCAGGCGACTACCCGGAGTGGTTTCAGCAGGATGGCGCCCCTCCGCATTACGCCACGACGGTTAGAAATTACATTACCACACAGTTTCCAGAACACTGGATTGGACGACGAGGACATGTTGAGTTTCCACCAAGGAGCCCTGATCTTACTCCGCTGGATTTTTATTTGTGGGGCCACTTGAAAGCCAAAGTGTACGAGGTCAAAATTCAGAACATTTTCCACCTTAAAGCATGCATTCTGGAGGCGTGTCAAGAAATTTCTGCGACTGTGATTCAGAAAGTGCTGTCGCAGTGGAGATTGCGTCTTGAACTATATGTGCGACACAACGGCGGACACTTTGAACAGATTATGTAATAAATTTTTGGACTATTTTGTAATTTTATTAATTTTGCCCTATGGGTCCAGACTTACGGGACACCCTGTACATGCAGTGTTTAAGCTAAAAAAATCAATAAATTTGGAGATAAAATTGGACTTATAATAAATGGCCAATAGAGAAAAAACCTGACCTGATTGAGGAAAACCAATGTCATTTTCGAATTCAGCATGGTCGAATTATATAATATGAGTTGAAAAAACCCTCACAGCAGACAAAAAAATTTCGTATGCATACCAGTGTTATTCAATTAATGCTATTTTTTTACCTAAGGCTAAATTAAGTGATCCTGAATAGATTCATTTTAACAGTCTCTCTCATTATCGTAGGTTAAATTCGTTTTCTTCTTGTTAGGTTAGATTAAAAAAAAAGGAAATGTATTTAAGAGTATTATAGTCCAATATTAAGGAAGAACAAATCTGGATTAAAAAAAAAAAAAAAATTAAATTCAGCACTTTGTTGAATTAAATGCAAATGCTTTTGAACATTCGCCACACACTACTTAACATCTCTTTCTCATTCTTTTGAATGAAATGAATTAATTAAATTAAACACACACACACACACGATCATAAAATTATATATATATATATATATATATATATATATATATATATATATATATATACACACACATAGGGTGGCGTAAAAGTCAGAAGTCAAAGAAGCCAGAGAGAATGGATCTTTTCCGTTTTATGCTGCAATTATTTTTACATAAAAATTACATTTTTAGTTATGAAATTTATAATTTATCCCTTTAACTCCTAACTTTTTCGCCATCCTGTATATATATATATATATATATATATATATATATGAAAATGAAAATGAAAAGGTTTATTGGCAAACTATAGTCCTTATGACAAATATTATTAATATAATGACAGTTCATATACTAAAGATAGAAATATATACAATTGATTAGAAATAATACTGTAATGTCGAAGTTCAGTGGAGCTACAGACGGACGTTTTCGTACCAAGAATTCCATAGCTTAGAGCCTTAGACGATAAATGGCAGGACTCATAGATAGCTCGGATAATCGGGTTGGTTGATTTTTTAATTCTTTGCATTAGACTGTATTGAGCACGTCTTGTTACCTCCGGGAAGCTCGGGACATTGCGGGTAGCAAACATTTGCGAAGCTGAGCATCTCGGGGGTAATTTATGTAAGTCTAAAAGACCCGTTGTAGAGCAAATTTAGGTTTCTGCCAGAACCTTTTTTATAATTCACCCACAGTTGCTGTCCGTATATATTACTGCAGAAAGTACGAAAGAGGGTGTCCTTAGCTTCACTTGTACAAAATCGAAAGTTCCTTATGGTCATATTCGCTTTAGCACACAGGCTTCGAGATTGTTTTCTTATATCCGAGTCATCACTCAAGGAGCTGGTAATAGTTTGACTCAAATACTTAAACTCTTGTACTTCCTCAATTACTTCACCATTCATTTTAAACCTTATATCAGCTGGCTGATTACAGCTTTTAGGATGAAATTGCATAAACTTAGTTTTTGTAATACTAAAAAGAATATGTTTCTGCGAATACACTTCGCAGACTTTTAGTAGCCGATCCAGACCTTTAACAGAGGGACTTATTAAAACCATATCATCGGCATAAACTAAGTTATTTATCCTTGTGTTATCTATACAACATCCCACTGTTGCCTCATTAAGTGAAGCAATTAGTCCGTCAATATACACATTAAACAGCATAGGGGAGAGCAAGAAGCCTTGTCTCCTCCCGCAAGAGGAGCCAAAACACTCGGATAGTACACTGCCCCACCTAACAGTGAAAGATTGGTGGGAATACCAAAATTTCAATAAATTTAATATGTACATGGGAACCTTCCTGTCTTCTAGTTTTTCAAATAAAATATTGTGGTTCACCCTATTATATGCCTTACTTATATCTAGGAAACAGCTATAAATAGTTGAATTACTGTCAGTGTATTTAGATATTGTTTCTTTAAGTACATAGATACACAGGTCAGTTGAGTGGGACCTTTTAAAACCAAACTGATTAGATGTCCATAGGAAATCATTTAATCGGAGTAACAAGAGTTTTTCTAGTAGTTTCGAGAAGCAGTAAGCGACAGCAATAGGTCTGTAATTATTGCTGGACAGAATGTCTCCGTACTTATTTTTGACAAGGGGCAAGATATATACCCTCATGAACTCTGCAGGGATATAGCTATGAACAAGCATGGCTGATTGGAGCAATGATATATGCAGACACACTATATATGTGTGTGTGTGTGTGTGTGTTTGTATGTGTGTGTGTTCTGCACTGTCGGAGGTGTCTGTGACAGTAATTAAGGGCCGCTGATTGGCTGGAGGGTCCTTTGGAAGAGTGTTCTCTTTCTTCATTCAGTCCTGGTTCCAGAGAATATGATATACGCTTTTTCAGTATTCAAAAGAGCGTTAGCCATTGGCGTTGATCGAGGATCTCTTTTATAGTTAACAAATGAAAAGAAAAGCTATCTCCAAAACATATTTGATGTTAAGTCAGACCTGTGTAGTATAGAATTTCACGATATCCATTTTTTTCTTTCACCTCCCTTCAATGAGTGAATGGTAAAAAAAAACACTATGAAGCTTTTCTTTTCGGCATACACACATTCCTAATATATATATATATATATATTATATATATATATATATATATATACAGGGTGTAACAAAATACGCGCACCATACGGTTAATTAATATTTAATATTTAGATATGATTTGGAAATTAACGAAAACACCATAGATTCAAATATTACATTTTAGTTAATTATAAAAATTTTACAAAAACACTCGGTTTCTGCTATTTTCTGAGCCATATCTGAAAATAAAATATTACTGAACATTATGGTGCGCGAATTACACCATATATATATATATGACGGTACAAGATGAGCCGGGTATACCTAGCTATATGCAGTGGAGAGCGCAAGAGAGCAACTCACTCCTACATGAAGCTAGGCCTAGAGGTGGGGCCACTAACTTGACCTTCTTGTAAAGAGAGACCAACTACAAGCTGTACGAGGTACATATACGAGTGTGTGTGTATATATATTATATATATATTCCAATTCCAATTTAAGTTTATGCCCAGAGCAAATATAAAATACTTTTTAATCCTTAAACTTCCATGCACGACATGCAAGGTACACTGTAATCAAATTTATTTAAAAAGTTAACACCGTTTCCTTTCTCTCGACAAAAGGAAAAGCTTCGAAAATAGCACAGATATACATATTTTTGTCGTGTAAACCCCCCTTTAATCTTTTATATAACTATATATATATATATATATATATATATATATATATATATATATATATATATATATACAGGGTGGGCGGAAAGTAGCTCCCTATTTTGGATTGGTAAAAAAATACATATATTATCCATTTATTTCAGAAGAAATAATATGAAAAGGTAGGCATACATGGTAGGTTTTCTATGAAATTCAATGTGGGCTCCAACTCTTTCCACCAGCTTCTGGAGCCGCCCAGGAATGGCGTCCACTGACTTTAGCAGGAATTCCGGCGGGATGGAGGACATGACTTCCCGAATTCGGTCCTCCAGTTCTTCCAATGTCCTCGGTTTGGTGCGGTAGACTTCTTCCTTTACCCACCCCCAAAGAAAGAAGTCGCACGGTGTCAAGTCGGGGCTCCTGGCTGGCCATTGATGTGGACCACGACGACCCATCCAACGCCCAGGGAAGTGGGCATCCAGCCACTCACGGACAACAAGAGCGAAGTGCGGAGGGGCGCCATCTTGCATAAATATCAGATCGTCGATGTTCTCCCATGTGCTGACAACCGGCCAGACCTCGTTTCGCAACATAGCAAGGTACCGCTCAGCATTCATGGTGTTGCGCAGAAGGAACGGGCCCACAACCTGATCTGAGGTCATACCACACCACACCGTTACACTGAACCGATTCTGCCGTTTTTCAGCGGTAACCGTGCGACTTCTTTCTTTGGGGGTGGGTAAAGGAAGAAGTCTACCGCACCAAACCGAGGACATTGGAAGAACTGGAGGACCGAATTCGGGAAGTCATGTCCTCCATCCCGCCGGAGTTCCTGCTAAAGTCAGTGGACGCCATTCCTGGGCGGCTCCAGAAGCTGGTGGAAAGAGTTGGAGCCCACATTGAATTTTAGAGAAAACCTACCATGTATGCCTACCTTTTCATATTATTTCTTCTGAAATAAATGGATAATATATGTATTTTTTACCAATCCAAAATAGGGAGCTACTTTCCGCCCACCCTGTATATATATATATATAATATATACAGTATATATATATAGTTATATTGTTATATATTTGATCATCCATAGAATGTAATATAAAGATATATGTGCAATGTATTCAGTATAAATCCAGGTCAGGGTAAAAGTGTTAGTTACCCTCTACGAAAAAATGCATATGATAGCTTTCGAAATGGTTGGTGACTTTCAGCAGTGATGCATCTATTTTTATCAGTTTATATGGATTTCAGAGTAGATTAACCTAACTTAATCTAAAATCCCAAACAATTGTCGTTGAAATGCCGTTGAAATGTTGTCCTGGGCGTGACCGGACCGTTGTTTACCTGACGTTTGGATGTAAGTTTCATTTGTTATTTGATCCTGGCAGTTAGTAGTACATACGATCGTAAAATCATACAGTTAACAGCACTGTATACCTCAAAAGTCCCGCCTCATAGGTTCCCAGGTAGCACACTTGTATTGATATGATGATGAAGAAATAGTGATGAATCAACCTGCTATTATTGAAACAATAGTGACGTGGCAGTTTCGAAATAGCAACCTAAATTACTTAAATTTTTATACCGATATCGATATCGAAATGGGGTTGAAACTGAGTACTGATGTAAATTTGTTAATCAGTAAATATAGACACGACAGTATATTCTCGCATTAGACGAAAATATGAGTATATTTTGGGAATGCCGATTGCACTTTATTTTATCAAGATAGTGTTCCACCAACAGTACATCAATATTAATTTGTGAAATATCACAAATATCAACTCCGTTTCAACGATATCAAAAATGTATCAACAGTCAATCGATCAACCGTGCTACCTCAGATATTAATTTTTTTTCTTTTTCTTTCAGATGATCAACAGCAATGGCAAATGAAGAAGTCGATACAGCTCAAAGAAACGTTGAATTGGTCCTTTTGCATATTGCATTTCTTCTTTTGGGGTTACTCGAAGTCCACTGTTTATGATAATCATCCGTGGGATGATCAATACCTCAAGAGAATCATCCATTCTGTTTGTGCGACTCTGGAAAGAGTTTTTGCCGATTTATGGTATCGAAATTCGTCTACGTATGGAAGGAATGCAGTTCGAACACTTCTTGTAAGCCGACGGGCTACCTGAGAAATAAATAAATATACAACAAATATCTGTGAAGCAGTACTTTTGAATCATCTTGTGTGTATGACTGTATATATATATATTCAGAATAAATATAGTCTGGGCAATTATGTTACAACTGAAATATACAGAAATGTCCCTCTAAACACGACCTTTGAGCTAATAATATACGTATGAACGTACAGTATTAAGGTGGCGACTCTATTGCGAAACTTCCTTATACACATTATCCTTTAACCAAATTATAGACATAAAGTCGGCCGCTGACAGTTAGTATAGCTATTACAGGAACCGCGAAACAAAGTACTCTATTACAGCATTCTCAATGAATGGAGTGAGAAACCAAATAATTTATGACCACGAAGGAGCACGATTTCATCCTGGTAGTGAGCAGTATATGTTTCTAATGCATATTTACTGCGTGCTTACCTTTTCCCTGATGATTTATGTCCGTGTTAATGCCGAGAAACCTTTTCTTTACGCCGAATTCAAACATATTAATTAATGAAATATAAAGCGCTTATACGACTATGAATAATCTCAATTATAGCTTTCAGTGTTATTGCTTAAATAAGTGCATGAGTTAAGGTATCAGCGAATAATAGACAAATAGATATGTATTATCTATAGTTATAAATTACTAAATTATATATATATATATATATATATATATATATATATAAGTACAATGCTTGGTTATGTATCTATTAATAATAATAATAACAAATATAATAAACATAACATAACATAACATAATATAACCTAACCTAACCAGTGAAAGTGACCATTGTAACTAATGTTATATGCATTCTTAACTTTCAGCTTACTGCCTAGAGTGACCCTAGACATTATCTTTATGCCTGATTTCGCTTAGTGCCGCTAACATACTGTGTGTATATACTGTACTCCCCAAAACGTTGCCATCTTTTTTTACCGGGTAAAATCATATTAAACATATTATATTAATCATATTAAGTTATATTTTCATATTAAACGCTCTATACCAGGTGATTACAAATGATCTTCCCGATTTTAAACATTTATCATGAAAAACTAACAAAGCTACAGCAAAAAGCAAGATACAAATAAAAATTCCGTGAAATATTCTTTATTTGTATATCTTGCTTTTCGCTGTAGCTTTGTTAGTTTTTTCATAATAAATGTTTAAAATCGGGAAGATCATTTTTAATCACCGGTATATTTTCCTTAAAATGAGAGGTAGTTAATTTAAATCGGAGGAGATGTCTCTTTACAAATTCAACTTGAACAATAGTTTGTTAAAAACAAAGTTCATAATACGAAAGCAGTAAAATTTGTTAAATTCACATCACTCAGTAGGCCTACTTGCGAGAACAATGTTCCGATTTCAACGCGCCTGAAGATTGACCACCAAATAGTCTGGATTTAAATCCCGTTCACTATATCATATGGGGACGTTTAGTTGACAAAGATGTCTAATTACTCTCTTTGTCAACTTCAATTTTTTTTAATCTATTGTTCAAGTTGAATTTTTAAAAAGACTATTCATCCGGCTTAAATAAATTACCTCCCATTCTAAAGAAAATATAATGGGGGTAATATGATTTTGGTTTCATTTAGTTATCCTTTGAACTCGTTACGATAATGTTTTATTCAGTTTGTTTTTGTTCATCAAAAACTTTTTTAATGTGCAACAAAGTCTCTAATTACTCTCTTTGTCAACTTCAATTTTTTTTAATCTATTGTTCAAGTTGAATTTTTAAAAAGACTATTCATCCGGCTTAAATAAATTACCTCCCATTCTAAAGAAAATATAATGGGGGTAATATGATTTTGGTTTCATTTAGTTATCCTTTGAACTATGGTTTTGTCGGACCGGCGAAAAGGTGGCTACTTTTGGGTGGGACACTATATATATATATATATATATATATATATATATATATATATATATATAAAGAACGACGCTTGTATAGAAGAACGTTCCGCGCAAGATGAGGAGGGAGAACGAACAAATGAAAAAATGAGGTAACCACTCGGGAATCGAACCCGGGATCTTCCGATTGCCGGTCAGATATGATAACCACCGGCAATCGGAAGATCCCGGGTTCGATTCCCGGGTGGTTACCTTATTTTTTCATTTGTTCGTTCTCCCTCCTCATCTTGCGCGGAACGTTCTTCTATACAAGCGTCGTTCTTTACGTTAATTATACTGTGTGTTGTTTGCAGTTGAAATGTATATATGTGCGGCATGCGAGGGTGCCCCCTCAGGGCATTGGTTTCTGCGCGTATGTAGGAGAATTACGACTTCTGATTGAGTGAGGCCCATGGTGTAGTGGTTATCATATCTGACCGGCAATCGGAAGATCCCGGGTTCGATTCCCGGGTGGTTACCTCATTTTTTCATTTGTTCGTTCTCCCTCCTCATCTTGCGCGGTACGTTCTTCTATACAAGCGTCGTTCTTTACGTTAATTATACTGTGTTGTTTGCAGTTGAAATGTATATATATATATATATATATATATATATGTTAATAACTGTAGGCCCTATAAAAATGTAATTACATTAATTAAAGGCTGTTTAATTAATGTTTATTATTTCGATGAAATAATAAATGTTATTATTAACCCATTAACGACCACTGGTAGATTTTTTACCAGCAAAATCCGTATTTAATTTTTCTAGTCCTTAATTAACCCTTTAGGCACTAAATCCGATTTCACGGTTGTTTCCTAGAGTTGTCACTTCTCCACCAAAAACTGAAAGTGTTAATTTTAATGTTTTGTGGCACTTGCTAAATTGATATGACCATGAATTTTTTTTATATCTGTCGTTGATATTGCTTGAAAATCATAAATATGCTCAAAATTGAACTTTTTTTAACCAGAAAACCCTGATTTTGTTTTTTATTTTCTTTTTTCAAAGAAAAATGGTTCACAATGATTCCAAATGCATGGCAAATGTATAATTGTGTATTATATAACTGATACATTGACATAAATTCAGTGAAAATAAGCATTTTATACATGGAAATACATATACAGTATTGGATAATTCTGAATATTTCAAGAAAATAGTATGTTGATATTTCATACAAAAGGACCCATGCTAGCTATGAAACATCGATAGAAAACTAAAAAAATATAATGTAGGTTATACAAAATAGTACAAAAAATACAATAAAAAATATCACAGCAGTTGCCTACTAGTATTTATAATACTGCTAAGTACACACTCGATGGCGACTAGTACTATATACTTATAAGTCCATCAGGCACACAATAGTACTTATGAAACCCTAATAAGAACACACCTTCTTGTACCTCTTTTGTGTGTGATAAATCTTAAAGCATGGGATTATACACAGAGCTGGCTTGTCCCGGCAGTCATCACAATAGTGTGTGGTTTGCTTACGCTTACATACCCCTTTTCCTTTCTTTTTACAAGATGGCATTATGCTATACACAGAGCAGTTGGATTTATGTTTATCTTCATACTGTGATGGAAAATGTTTTGCTGTTGCAGCCAATCTATTACTGACTGGAGCGACAGATCTGCGACCCCGTCCTGAGCGCGCGTTTCAAAACATTGTGAGGGTAGGCGAATATTGTGACGAGGACCAAAAGGTTTTCTAAGCCGTCGAGTAAAGTCGAAGATAATACTCATGGACAATAATATTTAGCGTGACCACTGTCGCATTAAGTATCTAAAGTAGGGTTGCCAGACGTCCAGTATTTTACGGGACAGTCCCACATTTGATCCAAAAATCCCGCGTCAAAATCCCGCGTTCAAAATGTCCCGCAAAAAATATTTTTTAAGCAAATTTTTTAGGGATGAATTGATTTAGAATTTCAATATTATGTATAATAATTTCAATTTATTCACGATGTTTAATTGTTAAATATTATTGTAATAAAATTTGTCCTATTTTGTTTGTTGTAACCGTTGAAGAAATCTAGTTTCAATTCGAAAAAAAATTTGGTCTTAAAAAAAACCTCAGAAAAAATTTCGTCCCGCATGGGCATTTGAAAAATCTGTCAACCCTAATCTAAAGGGTTAATGGGTTAATATAGAAAGGTGATTTCCCTTTAATTAAACAAAACCTAAAGAAATAAAAGTTTTCGGGGCTTGGATTGAAATAGCCAATTATAAATACTGATTGAAATGCTGAGATTAAATGTTTATATTATTGAAGGAGAAATGCACGTATTTAAATGGTACTGGGATAATGACATGAATTGTTATATACGTAATAACGCGCAAGCGAATTTAGACTCACGAGGGTTGAAAAGGAATGATGACACAAGGCCCAGGCGAAGGGGCCTGTTCCAATGATCGTTACATGACGGTAGCTACCGTGTGGCTCTAAATTAACGGTATACAGTAGAACCATTATAAAACCTGTGAAGCCTAACCATGTCTTGCTCACTTATAAAAATCATTTTACGTTGAAAATTGTTTCTTTTTATCACTGCGAAAGATTCATTAAAAATAACCTTATTTTATTACACATTAACCTTCAGAATATAATTGTTTTTAATGATTTCAATTAAAAGCTAAGTAACTGATATCTTATTTTTCAATTCTATATTTTATTCCACGTAAACTAAGTTCTGTATGTATATGTGAAAGCAGCGATGGTAATGAGCTTAGTTTAGATCAATGTGAGCCGACCGAAGGTCACGAGAACTGTAGGCCCTGTGTTAGGTTTAGCGTCGTCTTCATTGCCGCAAAGTTGTTCTAAGTGCATTAAATAATTTATCAACTGCTCTAACTTTTGTATTTTATGAAAGATTATGCAAATGAATAGCTATTTTGCAAATTATTTTAAAAATTGCAGATGACACATTTTTTCAAGTTTGACCCTTAATCTTTACCCATTATAAAAGTTACGCTAACAATGTCGGGGTACTGGGGTACACCAGTACCCCTGGTAGAGTTCAAGATTTAACTTGTTTGTCAGATTTTAGTATATATTTATATGTGCTTCTTCCAGAGATGCCATACCGGTATAGGTATCATATAGAAATAAATGTAGGTATAGGTACGGAAACAAAGATTCAGCTAGGTATAGTTAAAAAAATAAATTTCAAAGAGGTATAGCTATAAGAATAGGTATGAAAATATTATTTCTATACTTACGTCATGATAACTAATTCATAATAGATCGTGCCTCTGAATAAGTTTACAATTGATCTCTTATAAAGAAAAGGATAAGAATATTAATGTATACCTATCAGTTCATGAATTTTTATGTGGAATAATACTGTATCTCTGATGATGCTTAAATTAAAAGTATATACAGTCTGTTACTAAAAATCCATTACAAAAAGAGAATAATAAGTACATGGACCAAGACCCGAAATCAAGCTTGAATGGTCAGTATCTCTTTGCCAGTATATAGAATTATAGAGCCTACATGATACCCGTGGAAGATTCTTCTCTGTCAGAGTAATGCACAAATGGAACTCTTTACCATCCAATGTAATTTACTCTCCCACTTTACTTTCTTTTAAGAGCTCTCTGACAGAGTATTTGGGTGATCAACCTTACCCTTTTACTGAGTAATACATACTTTCCCGGCTGACAACACACTTTCCGGAAATTCTTTAAGCTATTATCTTTTCTTTTACTGACTTCTAGGCTGGCGTGTTGGCAGTTTTGGAGTTCCCCGACATCTGTGCCTTGGGAACCCAACCAAGTAAGAATACCAGGTAAGAATACAGACCTAACTTTCCATTGTTCCTTGTTCTTACACATATTTTAGAAAAATATAGGCTACAGTCGTGGTTAAAAGTTTGGAATCAAATAAGTTTTATTGTGGATTTAATGTTTAGCGAGCCCTCCTTCGGTATTAATGATTGTTTGATCCTGTTGGGTATGGGCATGATAAAATTTTGATACAATTCCACGTCTATTTCGGACAGTCAAACAGTTTTTATATCAGAACAAAGATGTTTGTAGGATTCTGGCCTCCTTTTTTTTTTTTTTTCCAAAGAAGTTTCCAAAGGTTCTACGTCAAGTTAAGGTTGGTCAGGAAAGGCTTGAGGGAAAAAGGAAGGAGCCAGAGAGAGAAAGGTAGAGAATAATACGGAAACGTTGTCGCACTTTTTTCAACAGAAATACCTATTTAACTGTAATAATTAATCAAACATTTCGATGCTACATTTAAAACGCTTTACAAAGCAATATAAATAGTTTTATCACTTCATATTGTTATGTTTTTTTTAGTTACTGTTTTGTTTTATACCTTAATTTACTTTTTCATTTATTTCGGATAGTTCTTCCTACCAATAATACTGATAGCTAACGATTAAATTTCATCCCCTTTTCATTGATTCCCTTCGGGACCTTAGATCATTTTGATTTCCTAAACAGTTTATGCTAACAGTAGGCAAAATATTTTGTGGAGCATAGCTTGTGTGTGTAATTGATTTTAGTGTTTTCGGTCCTGAATTCAAGGGTCATACCCACCCCATAGAGAATTGGAAAAGGATTCTGAAATAATTCTGAGACACTGTTTACGCAACAAAACCTCTGACTCTTTCAGCACTCAAGATTTCTATCGTTATCGAAATGCAAAACTCATCACTGGAGTTATGCCAACTGTTTGCAGCTCAGTATCTGTAAAACTTCAGTAATGCAAAAACTTGAACAGCCGACACAATAAGCAGTTTTTGCACAAATCCTTATTGTTATAAATGCTTTAGAAACGGTTTTTGCATACCACTTTCTAATCCCATTTCTTTTAAAGGATTTTTATTAAAATTCAAGCAGGTTTACTTCTCTCTCTCTCTCTCTCTCTCTCTCTCTCTCTCTCTCTCTCTCTCTCTCTCTCTCTCTCTCTGTATATAGAGTATTAATAATTATAATGGGAGTATTCCAGCTTAACGATAAAATATTAAATTTCGAATCATTAAAAAAAACCGTAATATGCTAAAGGAGAAACTAATTATGTTGGTGGCTCCAAGTGTAATCTAATTTATTCCATTACGGCTCCAGGAAAGGGGAGATCCATAATACCGTCAGCAATGAAAGAAGATACTCGCAGATTAATATCGGAGCGGAAACCGGCATTAAATTTGAAAATGGCGAAATTGTTTAGGATAAATTAACGTAAAATGATGGTTGAGGAAATAAAAGAGGTGTGTGTGTGTGTATAAGCGGAAACATCTTTTAAAAATGGGAAGAGATAATTTAATAAAAGGGAAGAAGTGAAAAATTTTACATGGTGTTTAATTGTGGAAAGTCCGCAGAGGAAACAAAATGTATGAAAAATACTGAAAATTTCAAAATTAAGCGACAATTTCGTAGTTAAAGGGTTGAAAATATCTTTATTTTATTGGTTAGAAAACTTTTCGCTTTTTACGATCGAGTGTTGAATATACGCGCAAGAGGCAATTTACTTTATTTTTATTGGTCACATAATACATACAGTGGCTTTTCAAATTACTTGGACCAACCCAGATTTTTTATTTTTTATTTTTTTGTAAATTCCAGAGAAGGTAGCAATTTTTGATAACAATCATTCCTCTGAGACTACGTATGTCTAGACATATCGCAAAAAGGCAAATACCTATAAATGGCTTATCGTAATCCTTTGAAAACCTTTTCTAAATCTCATTCATTTGCTAGATTTTGAAATTGGAAATTTACAGTATTTTCTCCATAAATATTTTGGTTTTGAAATCATTTTTTCTTTAGCTGTATCTGATACTGTACATATACACGGTATTCCTAAAGTCGCGCAACCCAATCTATACATTTTATAACGTTATATACATTAGAGACTGAAACAGTGGTTCTCAAACTTTTTGAGATTACTGCAGCACCTTCCAGCTTGTCTACTCGCACCTCAATCAAATTTTGTTTCACCATATTGACATTTTTTTTTTCAGAAACCTTATACCTCCTGGTACCCATTCGCGATGCACATTTTTGAAAACGTTGCACGAGAACAAAACAATTTCCATACTTTAAACTCTCTCTCTCTCTCTCTCTCTCTCTCTCTCTCTCTCTCTCTCTCTCTCTCTCTCTCTCTCTCTCTCTCTCTCTCCATACTTCTATCAACACTCCCGCACGGATTGTTCATTTGTACAAAGGCCAAGTTTGTGTCACACCTTGAGGGTTCTACAGTTTATCCTGGAAACCGAATCACGACCTCTCCAAGTAAGACCCAGAGAAAATACCTTACCTCACAATACTAATACCTGACATCTGAAATCGAACTCTTGTCCTTCAGTCCGGATCTTAACCCCGAGTTTATCCGTATATCGCTCTTTAAAGACAAAAAAGTTAAATTGAACTTTTGCATAAATAAGTAGTGAAAATGAAGAATGGATGACCGATTAAATAAGGTGCATTCAGGATCAAGCAAAATGGATTAATAAATTATGTAAAAAGACTAAAGAAGAGGTGAAAAAGGACCGGTTCGGCAAACTCGGGAAATTTTAGGAACCGGTTCGCACGAACCGGTGCGAACCGGCTGAATGCCATCACTGGTTAGGATCGTTTCCCTGCCTCTAGAATTGGTTTAGTGATGGAGAGTGCTTTCTCGAGCTTTCTATCTCTCACATTGCTAGGTACACCCAACTCATCGCTAAGTGTCCTGAGCGAGGTGGCTAGCCTTCTTTTGAAGATGTCCACATGGACATCAACTGTATTTCTTATTTGTTTTGGTAACTGGTTAAACAGTCTTGGCTTTCTGACGGCAAAGCTATTTTCCTTCAGTATTGAGGCTGTTTCTTGTCTAGCTGTAGTTAGTTTGGGAATAATGTTATAATGTAATAATGTTTCAGACCAACAAAAACCCTAGGATCCACTCATGGCTGGTCTACCTAACTGTGTTCGTAATTGTGTATTGTGTATGTCCTCCGTGGTGGCGGAGGGGACCTACAATTTTACGTGGGTTCCGAACCACAAGAACATAAGAAATTTATGTAAAAACTGCCTGTACATTGGCAACGACCACGTTTTACAAAACTAAATAATTATCAATTTAAAACTAATTAATTATCGATTTAAAACTAAAGATAGAATCTCTGGATCCAGAGGATCAAGTCATAATAGACTGCTATCCACAAATATGTTACACTCTATATCTATTTATAACGGACATGAAAATATATCAGATCCAAAGAATCCAGTCAATTTCATTACGGTATCCATCAAGTCACGGTCCATATCGATTGCGGACCAAGTCAAAATTTACAACCATATACATTACAATATATGAATATAATATATACTTAGGAGGAAAAGTGTAGGTGTGGCTGTAAAGACTGTACAGTAATGTAGAAATGTGTGTGCACCCATTTTGGGTCTCCCATTTAAAGGTGTTTGTGGGGCAAGTGAAGATCATGAGTTTTTCAATACCTCACAGTACTATGGCGGGCACCGTTCGGCAGAGGAATCTCTTTAAATGGGGTGTGTAAGGACAGAGAGTATCCCCTAACCCAAGATGCTGCCTCCCTATATCCCACAACACTTGTGTTGAGCTGTGGGATCTATCACCTTTATTTATTCTTCCTACATTTTATTTGCATTTGACAAATTGAATTTGTTTCTTCATGACCTTTAAGCGATTTTTTCAGTTATTGAATACTGCATACTCTGCCTGTTTTAGAAAAACGGACTGGAGTTTGAATACAAAAACTCCCAAACCAATTTCCATTGCGTAAGAAAAATATAAATGAATGTAAGCAATATGTATAAGTGTGTGTATGTGTATTTGTGCGTTGGAGGGGAGGGAAGGCATATTCAACTGGGTATAAGTGAGGTCGAGTGTGTAAATCGTAGATTTAAAAAGAATCTAAAGGAACGCGAGAGCGAAAATAAAATGGTTGCCACAGCAACCATCAGGCCATGAAGATTGAAGAGTCTTAGGAAAAGGAGGGTCATGAGAAAATATAGGAGAGGTAAGGGTTGAGGAGAAGTGGCTAGGATTTGCTACACTGAAATGCTGTAAAGAGAGAAGGGGATCATCCATGGATATGAATTTGCAACTGGAAGCAACATTTGCAATGTCACATTTCGCTACCTTACTACTAAAGTTAATCAAAATAAATGAAGGTGCCATATGTAAACTAAATTGCTAATATATCTTTATTAAACAATACAATTTTCCTATCACATGGTCATATAAGTGCCAAATAAAACTTGTTAATTCGTTTATAGTTAATTTATTTAACATGAGTAAGAAAGACTTCATGGTTTTTCTTTATGATCTTTGCAATTTATTTATTCTTTCTATATTTTATTTGCATTTGACAAATTGAATTTGTTCCTTTATGAACTTTAAGCGATTTTTTCAGTTATTGAATATTTTAATGTATTAAATTTGCCACTTATTCACTATATCATATATATATATATATATATATATATATATATATATATATATATATATATATATATATATATATATATATATATATATATATATATATATACAGTATATATATATATATATATATATATATATATATATACAGTATATATATATATATATATATATATATATATATATATATCTATATATATATATATACAGTATATATAATATATATATTATATATATATATTATATATACAGTATATATATATATATATATATATATATATATATATGCGCCTCGGTGGTGTAGTGGTTAGCGTCGCTGACTACGAATCCATCGGCCCCGGGTTCGAGACCCGACGGCAGCCGGCGCGCAGCAAAACCCAGCTGTTCATCCTTCCACACAATAAAGAAAGTGGTTGGTAGATAAATGGGTACCCTAGGTGGCCTAGTGGTTAAGACGCTGGGCTGCTGATGGGGCGTGGTTCGGATTCCACGTTAAACTGTAGGTCTAAGGTGGAGTGAAAAGCTTGACCTTCGTCAGCATGAACAATTCGGGCGGAAGCTAACCAAAGGTTATATATGTATAATCTTCACTGAAAAAGTAAAAATAGGCACTTCCATTACGAATTAAATGATGCTCACTCTAAAACCTGTCCGCTGCTTGTACCTTAGATCCGAGCGCAGCAAAAGGATTAAAAATGCACTCTGGGTATAAAGTATGTGACGAGTACCCTCGGTAGACCGAAGGTACAATGAAAGTACATCGAGAAGTCTTCTTTAATCCCTGGAAGTGCACTCTTCGTATGTTTCGCTTAGTTTCAGAGGACATCGCTTGTCAAGAATATAACCCGTTTTAGCTACTCTCTACCAGAGGCGGATTAAGACACCCTGGGACCCCGGGGCAATGAAGAATATAGGGGCCCTTTTCTATAGCTTTTTTATTAACAATACATGTACATGTACAGTACATAGTACATTTACACGAATTATGTGTACGGTGCTCAGGCTAATTGAGAAACAAACTTAAAAAAACCTTAACACTGTATGATAATAAAAACCCACTCTAATAGACAGAGTTTATTTCCACAACAGTTTCGATGCCCACTGGCATTCTCTTCGGGTGGATACAGAAAAACGAATGAACCAAAAACAAGAGGGAAAACAGTCCAGAGCGTTTAAGAAATTCGCACATAGATTAGGTCCCGTTATCCCGACAGTGGAAGGGCATTTTATTAAAGGGACCCGCTTTTTAAATAAACTCTGTCTATTAGAGTGGGTTTTTATTATCATATTGTGACTTTCACGTAGAAAAAAGTGAAGTTTTTTTGCATTTCTTAACACTGTATTTTGCCGTTTGCCAAAACCAAACAGTATTAAACAAACTTTACTTTAGGGTCTACAAAACATAAAATAAAACAGGGAATTTGTCAGTTTGTGTACTCTGTTATATTTAATGAAAGAAGTTTGCGAAATCTCTAATTATATTATCGAAACAGTTAATTGGGAGGACCCTCAAGCATGAGAGCCTGAGGCTTCAGCCTCAATAGCCTCAGTGATAATCCGCCACTGCTCTCTACCTACTATCGACCTACTCTATACGTACCCTTGAAGTAGAGAGTAACAGAGTATGTTTAGCCCATTTTTCCTCTCGAATCTAAAGTACAAAACCTAAACAAGACATCGGAAAAACATCTGACATCGGACAAAACATCGGACATACAGCAGACAGTTTTTAGAAGGAAAATTCTCTATGACATTTGCTGTTGCAATTCTATATAGAAAATAGGCGCGACACTCTATCTTAAAAAAAACAAACAATAAATTCAAAACTGTACAAAGTAACGTAATAAAAACAGTCGCTATGTTTTCCGATTTGAATTCATAGATTAATTAAATACTAAATATTAAATGCTTGAAGCATTATTACTAATTACATTCACAAAGAAAAGCAAATAAATTCTCCTGAGAATTTTTCCCCAGTAATAAGAAATTTAGTATATTTTTTTAATAATTACATTTTATTATCTTGAATATCATTAATAATAAAATTTAAAAAAAAGAATATACTGTATTAATATTATTTATGAGATATTCCGATAAACTAATAACTATTTCTCATTCTATAATAAGCTTGTCATTATATTCCACAGGTCCATTACCTTTAATCTCTTTGGAGCTTTAATCTTATTTTTGAGGATTTTTATTTTATTTTATTTTTATCTTTTTAATGGGCAGTAAATTTCAGCGTTCAAGAATTTTGTTTGTTTGTTTTTCTTTCAATTTCAGAGCGAAAAATACATCAAAATAATGCAGAAATCCACATAAAAAAAATGAAATAAAATAAAATAAATAAAATAGTTTAATATATATATATAAGTTCAAACTACAATAAAAAATAACAAATAAAAGTAATTACAAACACACATCCTCCGCCCAAAAAAAAATTATATATATATATATATATATATATAATATATATATATATATATATATTATTTAAATTAGAATTGTGAACAACAAAAAATTACAATTGCAAATATTTTCACGAAAAAAACGACCTTAAAAAAATTCCTGTAAAACAATCGAGAAAATAACTTAAATTTTGCTCAAATGAATAAAGAATTTGCGCATTTTTAGGGAGTATAAAAAAAAAGGAAATCTAACCTACGTATGAATGTAGAAAAGTGCGTGTATATATATATATATATATATATATGTAAAGAACGACGCTTGTATAGAAGAACGTTCCGCACAAGATGAGGAGGGAGAAGGAACAAATGAAAAATGAGGTAACCACCCGGGAATCGAACCCGGGATCTTCCGATTGCCGGTCAGATATGCTAACCACTACACCATGGGCCTCGATTAATCAGAAGTCGTAATTCTCCTACATACGAGCAGAGACCAATGCCCTGAGGGGGCACCTCCCGCATGCCGCACATATATACATTTTAACTGCAAACAACACACAGTTCGTTCTCCCTCCTCATCTTGTGCGGAACGTTCTTCTATACAAGCGTCGTTCTTTACATTAATTATACTGTGTGTTGTTTGCAGTTAAAATGTGTGTGTATATATATATATATATCAGTGGCGACTCCAGCTCTTCAAGACTACTCGGGCTCTTTTTAAATTTTCAAGTCTACATATGAGCCGACATTTAAATGCATGACAATAACTTAAGATTATCAATAAAATAAATAAATACATACCTCGGTAAAAAAAATTATTTGAATTTTATTTACTTGAACATAAAGTCCAAGCGTTTTGGTTTTAAAGCAAATTCCTTTAATATTCAGTCATGTAATTCCTTTTTGCTTTCTAAATCAATAAGTATTTCTTTTTCAATTGAAATCCTAGCCAGGGACGAGAGCCGTTCTTGAGCCATTGTGTTTCTTAAATATGATCAATTCGATCAAGAACAGGGAAACTTCTTTCATTTGAAACAGAAGTTACAGGTATGGTAAGAAGGAGCTGAATCAGCTTTGTGGTTTCCGACATCGCAGACAATAATCTTAGTTCGTGAAAGACTGCTAAAATTTCATTTGCAGATTTGCATTTTCTAAAGTCACTGTCACGATAAACTGCACCGCCGCCCAAGGCAGTTGAAGTCGCGCTTATCGAAACGTAAAAAGTTACCATGTATCGCCAGAATTAAAAATTGTGCCTCTACAAGGCCGAAGGATATAAGCCCGAGTTGAAATGTTTTTTCTTTATAAAAAAAATTAATAGGATGAAAAACGTGTTTTATTTAATGAGAATTAGAAGAAGGACTATTATGTAACCGTATGCAAGCAAATAATTATTCATTAAAAGAACTTTAAATATACGATATTACTTATACTTTCTCGGGCGTAATGTCTTGCGCCCGAGTAAAAGATCTTGAAAGATTACACGAAAACTTAATGTGTCAATATAGTTTTTTATAGGTAGTAAGGGTATCTAAATGCGCTCAAAATTTGCTTGCGTAACGAAGGCTAGACAGAAAAATAATAACATACTACCAGCCAAAAATCATTTTTACAATTTGTATTTAAAACTTTTTTTAAAAACTTAAATCTATAAATACACAATTTTATCTCTCATGCTTCTCCTTGCCCCTTGCCTCTCGGGCTCAGCCCGAGTGCAAGAGTCGCCACTGATATATATATATATATATATATATATTGTATTTCACCGACTAAATATTTATCTTAACTTGAAGGATTTTGTTATTTTATTTTAATTCATATAATAAATTACTTTTTCATTTAATAAAACAATTTTCAAACACTTTTTACCTAAGAAGGTAGTTGTAAAACGCCTGATAACAAAAATGATACGTCTTGATCAGATGACAGAATTTTCTACCTGAATAAAAGAGAAAAAGAAAAAAATGGAACCGAGGGGAAATTGTAGACAAGATAATACTTCAAGAAATTAATTCAAGTGATAATTTAGTATTTGAAGAGCGAGAGATTTGTCGTGATACGTCAAATCATCAAGGAATAAATAGAGAAAATCTTGTATCGAAAGATTATTCCGCAGTTGATTATATGAGTTATGATTTCTATATAAAGAAAATAAATGAATATAAGTGGCTTGTTGTAGTATACGACAAAAATTTATGGTGAGTGATTATGCTCTAATGTAAAAAAAAAACTGGTTCTCAAAAGAAGCAGGGAGACCGATTATCAAAAGAATGAATTATAATCAGTGGTGTCATATGAAAAATTAGTAAGGAACAGCAGCAATTATTTCGGAAGAAAATATTTGCCCATAAAAAGAGTGATGTTGATTTGTAGTTTGCGTGGAGATGACATGGGGGTAAAATATTACGTTTAAATCACTGATGTGATAATATTAGTGATCACTCTGGAAATGAAATGGGAAATATTAGTAATGTTGTAGTTGGCATAGATAACGATGAAGCCACTCCTGTAAGTGTTAAATCTTTTTTAGTCATGTATTCAAAGGTTTCCATTAGTAATAGGCAATCTATAGTGAACCAATGTCCTTTATTTTTGGAATGTGATAGAAATGCTCAGTCCAGCAGCCACTACTAGTGTTGGTGTCTTTGTTTGTGTTTAGAAAAACATGGTTTTTATTATGGCTTTCTCACAAGGAATTGGGTATCGTTTGTTTCATATTAAGTACTAAGAATATAGTTGGAATACTACTTGAAAGATCACATTCGATCTGATGGTACTGCAGCTAGTGTTAGCTGTAGATACGTCGCATAAAGAAGTGTGACTGGTGTAAAATCTTCTTTGACAAACTCCACAGTTTAGATGATGTTTCTGTGAAAATCAAATTGAATTACACCAAACGTATTAAATAACTAGAATTCCTTTTGTATTCTATTAGAAGAATACTTAACGCATGCAGCATTATAACTGTGCAGCATTATATAAACATTTTGGTGATGTCAATGAAGCTAAAAAGCGAGAACTTCAAAGATAAAGCAAAATATATACAAAACTAAAGAAAAAATTAGCAAAATAGCTTTTGTTTGTGATCTTGCTCTTTTATATGACGCATTATCTGAGCTCCAAAAATTTATCAAAAGATTTTCATAAAAGAGACATGACCTCACCGAAAGCCGTTAAACTCATTGATCTTCAAATAACACGTTTTCGATTAAATGGCTGATCGTTTTGAACATTATGTGGACGAAAGTCACGAAACGATAGGAGCTATTGAAAATCAAAGCTTTAAAGGTATAGATTTGCATCATAATACCAAAATCAGTGCCACACTATCTGGTCAATTCAACAGAAGTAGATCAGAAAAATTTGAAAAAGCTCATGTTGAAAACCCAAAGTAAACAAAACCGGAGACAATAGATTTCAAAGCCAATACAGTGATTTGTTATATTTCAAAGTCAATACACTGAGTTCATACATTGACTTGAAGTATTTGAGCTATCAACATCAACAATAAATTATGGAGAAAACGAAAATAGCTGCACTGATATTTTTTTAAGTAAAATCAATCGGAAAATTCAGAGAATATTTAGAAAACGAATGAATTGTGGATCGATCATATTTGAAGCCTCTTCGAACAGCAGTTAATATTAACATAATCATTTTCGCTGCTGCTGAATGCGAGCGTCAATTTGATCCAATGAATGATATCATTACACCAGCGAGAAACAAGTCTTAAGCAACAGGAACAGCTGTTATTTTGTTTGTGAGATATGAAAAACCTCCAGCGCAACTCTTTAAGCCAGAGACTTAGGTAAAGACATGATGGGTCTTTAAAGATTATAATCGCTCTGAGTGGAGTGCGTGAATCGGAGAATCCAGTCAGTAAATTCGTCATATCAAGACATTTGGAACGTTTTATTCTGATGTATGCATAATTTTTAACACAATACATTATAGATGCAAATTTTATTTTCGATAAAAATTGCCTTTCATTATTTCAGATATGATTGACATTGTGCTGTTCTATTATATCTAATGAGAAAATATAATTTTAAAAGGGATTTTTTCATTAAGCTTTCACCTCATTTTCTTTTCCCAGCACATCCTATCACTAATTTTTCCTCATTCGAATACCGAATGACAATTGAAAATATTTTTAACAAATCACGACAAAAACTTTTTAGGAATTGCGAAAGTAATTTAAATTTTGCCCCAGATGAACAAAGAACTTGCACATTTTCACAGAATTATCAAAAACAAAATAGAAACGCAAAATAGAAAAGCCCCCCCCCACATATATATATATACATATATACACACTGTGTGTGTGTGTGTGTGTGTAGAGAATAATAATGATGTCTGTTCCTTTACACACACCTAAACGGCTAGGGCAATCTGCAGCAAATTTAGTATGCACATTAAGGGAGAACCAGGAAACGCTTTAGTAACACACCCGCCTCCTTCAGTTTGCCCCCGGGGATACTAGGACGCCATTTCCTAAACGGCAAAGGTAATCTACACCTGGCAGGGTTTCTATAAAGGGCTTGGGTAATCTGCACCAAATTTAATATACTCATTAAAGGAGAACCAGGGAACGTTTTAGTAACACACTCGCACTTCCAAGCCCCCCAGGTTGTGTTTCGGGGGTTTTTGCTGTGTGTACACACACACACACATATATATATATATATATATATATATATTATATATATATATAGACGTATTTCCAAAAATTCATTGAAAATCACTCTGTCACCTACAGCTGCTTTTCTGAAGTACAATTCTTCATCCACGTTTTCTACAGATTGACAGAATTTCATCAACGCTATTTGAATGGGTAGCGCATTCTATTGAAGAAATGCCAATTAAATTTCCTTTAAGTTCATCTTCATTAATGGGGCGTAATTACATGCAAGTTAATTCTTATTTCTTAATCAAGAACAACAACTTAAGTTTTAACATGAAAAAACTACATAAGAAAGAAATTTATCTTACCTCTCATATTGTTTTAAATACTTACCTTAATATGCACTCTCTCTCTCTCTCTCTCTCTCTCTCTCTCTCTCTTTCTATATATATATATATATATATATATATATATATGTAAAGAACGACGCTTGTGTAGAAGAGCGTTCCGCACAAGATGAGGAAGGAGAACAAACAAGTGAAAAATGAGGTACCACCCTGGAATCGAACCCGGCATGCGAAGGTGCCCCCTCAGGGCATTGGTTTCTGCTCGTATGTAGGAGAATTGCGACTTCTGATTGATCGAGGTCCATGGTGTAGTGGATAGCATATCTGACCGGCAATCGGATGATCTCGGGTTCGATTCCCGGGTGGTACCTCATTTTTCATTTGTTCGTTCTCCCTCCTCATCTTGTGCGGAACGCTCTTCTACACAGGCGTCGTTCTTTACATTAATTATACTGTGTGTTGTTTGCAGTTAAAATGTGTATATATATATATATATATATACATATGAAATAGGATCCCTCCTAAGGAGACGTAATTTTACATTTAGGATAAAAACGAAGACGTAGAGCAAGAAAGTCATTATATTTGGCTGCAGCCGACGTTTCGGGCAACTCTACCCATTTTCAAGGCCTAATAAATAAAAAGCTAAAATTAATGCATGACAAAAAAAAAATATACGAATGTCAAAAACAAACTAATTCATAGCACAAAATAAAACCACTTAAAGAATAAAAATTAAAAAGCGTAAAACAAGCATAAGCCAAAAACAAAAATTAAAAATTATATACATGACAAATAACACATGATAAAAGTAAAACTTTAAAACTAAAAACATTCAAACAAATTAGTTAAAAACTTCACTAATAAAAAGTTAAATGAAAAGACGCAAAAGTGCACGAAACATACCATGCTCACTTGACATCCTCAAACAACTGAGGCGAAAAGGAGACAGGGTCAAGGGGAAAAACAGAAAAATTTAGTTGGTAGGCATTCTAATTAATATAAAGGGGGTAACAGCTAGAATCAATATTTAAGCTGGAGTTCAGAAATTTAATGCACAAAGATTCATAAATACGGAGAGAGGACGGACATTTTAATGATTTAAGAATTTTAAAGTTATTAACGGAAATATCAACTTTACACTTAACAGAATGATTTCTAATGGCAGACTGTTCCTTTTTAGATAAAACTTTTCCTGTCCTATGGCTAATACCCATATGGGAGCAAAATCTTGCCTGCAAAGAACGAACTGTGCTGCCAACGTAGTTCCCCTGGGAACACCCAGGGCAGGTAAACAAATAAACGACAGAACAGTTCATCGCAGGGGGGATTTTGTCCTTACAACGGAAAAAAACATTCAAGGGTATTATTATTCACAAAAGCAACCTTAAAATCAGTGTGAAAATAAAATTTCCTCACCACACTCAACAATTGCTTTTTCACAAAAGTGATATATATATATATATATCAGAAAAGTTACACACACACACACACACACACACACACACACACATGAGTTATAAGTTTTCTTAAGATCGATCATTGTTTATCCTAAGTTTAATTTTAGAGATTTAGCTAGTTATAAAATAATTGTTACGCAACTGAATCTTTAAATGATTAACAAAAAACAATTATAAACATTTAATTTCCTAAATGCAACTAATGCTTGCATGATAACACAAACTGTCATAAGAAAGACATTTTGTGCTATATTATACTAACTGCGCATGCGCTATTTCAGAGAAACTGACAAAAATTTCGAATACTTGGCAACATATATCCATTGCAAAAATGAAGAAAATTTTAAACGCAAAATTATGATTCAAGAGCTTCATGTCCCCACCACGTGAGAGTGATTGTGTCCCAAGGGTCACCTGTGCCATAGCAGAAACAGAGTAAGCAACCAACTCAACTCCACCCGATGCTAGAAAAGGAATGATATGCTGGGATAGAATAATATCACGAAAAT
This sequence comes from Bathynomus jamesi, assembly GCA_023014485.1. Lineage (NCBI taxonomy): Eukaryota > Metazoa > Arthropoda > Malacostraca > Isopoda > Cirolanidae > Bathynomus > Bathynomus jamesi. The sequence continues at coordinate 875,700 of JAJOZX010001140.1, read as the reverse complement.
ACTGTCCATCCCAACTCTGACCATTTGGCTTCAGCACCCACATGAGCTTCTTTGCAGTGAACAGAACAAACACACCAACACAGTCTGGACTTTTTAATAATTCGCGATAATGTTCATTGTCATCGATTTCATCTGGTGTTGTGGCCCACACTCGATCATTTTGGTAGTTAGGCCGACGTGTTACGTAAACAAAAAATTCATCGGAGACAGCTAAATGCATGAAATCATCCACATCCCAATCTTCAAGATAATGGGCAAACCACATTCTGTCATCGATGTTAAGTTGAGTTTTTCTTGGCTTTGGAAGTTCATGCCAAGGCTTTAAATCTCACCACTAACGATCTTTTCTCTCAACACTTCGATCTCTCTAGAAAGTTTAGCACAGCTGTTTTTCCGCTTACGCGTACCGCTTTCAATGATGTCCTTTGTTTCCTGAGAGAGTGTCAAATTTGGGCGCCCAGATTTGGTTGTATCCATTTCACATTCATCCAAAGTTTTATTCCAATTTCTTTTGACGAAGTCCTCACTTCTTCGCAACTTTTTGGCAACCCATGAACGTGTTATAAAGGTGGCTCCAGCATCACGAGCTTCCCAAAATGTTATTGCTCGTATGCGATCTATCACACGTTGCCTCTCCGAATCACCAATTAATTGAGAAGCCATTATATTATCACTTTATCAGCTAGAGTAATTTTAATACCTGCAATAAATAAAGAATTTTATATATTTTTCTAATCACTAAAAACTATTTCGATATAAGTAAACATGTAAGCTGCAAATGAGGGGGGGGGCTAAGGGTTTTTGGAACCCCTTATATATTTTTTTGGGTGGGGGAGCAAAATATCAGACTCACGACATCGGAATTTTTTAGTTCGAAACCCCGCCCTTAAAACCAACAAGGCTTACGTTAAGCTAGATTACGTCAGGTCAGGTTAGATTAGGTCAGGTTAGATTGGGTTAGGTTAAATTAGGTTAGGTTTAGGTCATATATATATATATATATATATATATATATATATATTTTTATTTTTATTTTTTTTTATATATATGTATAATTGTATATATTAGGTCATCCCATAAGTAATGCGGCATTTTTTAATTTTTTTTTTTCTCATTTTTATCATTATTTTACGGATAGAAATCAAACAACTCTTTGAAGTTATTTATATTTAAATAAATATTTATTTAAATATAAATAACTTCAAAGAGTTGTTTGATTTCTATCTGTAAAATAATGATAAAAATGGAAAAAAAAAAAATTAAAAAATGCCGCATTACTTATGGGATGACCTAATATATATAAATTTAGTGGTGGACAAGATATCCGCATCCGCATCCACATCCGCACTTCTGACTGCGGATGTTATGCGGATATTACCTCTAATAAATTATGCAATTTACAATTAAATTAGCTTATAAAGTAGCTTATAAGGCCCAGTCATGCACATTTCATGTAAAGTATTAATTATAATTATTAATGAACAAACAAATATATAAACCTCAAAATATAAATAGCTGGTAACACAGAAAATTGAATGAAACTTGTTTCATTGAATTTTCTGTGGCTGAAACTCTTGAGAAAGTTATTATTTTTATCATAATGAAAACATTAATATTAATTTTAATTCTTATGCATTGCCTGCCATAATAGTAATATCACGAAATTTGAAAAATTATGTCATATATTCATAATTCTATATTATATTGATAGATTAACTAAATATCCGCATCCGCATCCGCGGATATTGAAATTAAAGATCCGCATCCGCAGATGTTGAAAAACTGGCATCCGGTCCACCACTAAATTATATATACAGGGTGGGCCGAAAGTCTGGATCCATAGGAAAATATTTATTTTAATACATAAATTACAACAAATGGTAAATACTTAAAATGAATATCAACTTTAACTCGTAAATGCGTATCCGTGATACTGTACAGTGGTTCGTACTCCAATATAAACAACAAATTATAACAAATGCTCAAATTGGCGGCCTCTGACATCGACACACTTAGGGATGGAATTTATGATTTTTAATAATTCTTCGAATTGACGTTCTCGAGATGCGTGTTTCATTTGATAATCTTCTTGTTGACTTTACTGGACTATTCGTTAAAGTTTCACATACCATTGCAGAGGTATTTTCATCAGTTACAGTTTTTGGACGACCAGAACGCCGTCGATCATGTACACTTCCCGTTTCTTTGAAACGTTTAAACAACTTGCCAACAGTCGCATGTGTTACCTGATGCTTATCAGGATGATTTCTATTGAATTCGGTAGCAACTTCTCTGTGTGTAGCGCCCTGTCTCGCGTACATGAGCACAAGTTCTACCCGGTCTTCTGTTGTTAGATTCGAAGCCATTTCTGGGCTGAAATAAAAAAAGTATTTGAGTATTTATACTGGAGTACGAACTACTGTACAGTATCACGGATACGCATTTACGAGTTAAAGTTGATATTCATTTTAAGTATTTACCATTTGTTGTAATTTATGTATTAAAATAAATATTTTCCTATGGATCCAGACTTTCGGCCCACCCTGTATATATGTTTGGTTGAACAATCGACCGTAGTTTTTATTTATTAATTTATTATTGGTTTTCTCAATTTTCCTTATGACATTTTTCAATAATGTTTCTAAATTATAAATAATATTTCCAAAATTTTCCGACGTTTCGCTCACCTCGAGCATCTTCAGGGAATTCGTTTGGAGCCATCTTCGTTTTTTTCACCATATCTCATTGTTCCCTCAGCTGTGGAAAAAGTATTTTATGTAGCGGTCTGAAATTTTTATGATGGCTTATCAATAGATTGAGGTAAAAGTTTTGTAAATTTTGGAAGTGTGAACTGCATATTTTTTAAGTTATTGATGTTCAAATCTCAAGGCGTTTTTTTGGGGGCGCCAGCCGATATATATATAATATATATATATATGGCTGGGTTTTTCTTTAAAAAATTCAGTGTCGTGAATTAATTTTAAATTTGACCATATATTTTTCTTCTCTGCTTTTAGGCTATTTTCAGTAAGTTTTCTGTGTTTTTCTTGAAGGATTGCCTGCTATTGAACATTATGATAGAAAAAGATGACAAAGATTTAGCCTTCAACAGTTGCTGATGTGTGATCTATAGAAATGAGTTTTTAACCTATACTCTACTCACGCTGTTATCCATGATTCCTAATTGTGACCATTTCGCACTTATCCGTGATCATAACACTGACTTAACCGTGATTTAGCGCGGTTTACATCCTTAGCTCGCAGTGTGAGTAGAAGGAGGGGTTACAATCTTCGGGAGTCGACGATCTTCACATGTTGTAGTAAGTACAAACTACTTAAATGTATCTTATACTATAATAGAATAATCCTGTGTGTGATGGCGCGCGAGACAAGAGACCAGTCAGTGGCCTGTCAGTATGTTTACGTCTCATGTATAACTTCATATTCAAATATTAAAAATCTTCTTTTTGTAAAGGAACGAACAATTTGTTTGTTGATTTGTCTCGTTTAATTAATGTTGCTAATTTTTTAGGCATTTTTTAAATTATGTATTCAACTAATTTTTTTTTTTTACTGTTGTTTTGTTTAAGACACAAGTTACAGTTTCCCGAGAAATGTCTTCGGAAAAAAGTAAAATTTTCAGGAAAAAAAATACCGATTAAAAATAATTATTTTTTGTGATTTTGGTTTTGAAATTTTTATTTTCGCTGAATAGAATAAAATCAAAATGAAAAATAAGAATTTATAATTCATAGTGATTTTCTGAAATTTTTATTATTATTATTGTTGTTGTTTTTTATTAACCACCAAGTTTTTCTGCAATTGTACAAACGCGGAATAATGTTCGCCGAAGAAAAAATCTATGGCAAATATATTGATATTTTCAAATACATTAAAAAAAATTGTTCTTAATTGGAAAATAGCCTCATGTCCATCTTTTAATTTTTATGTTGGATACTGGAAGTGTTTTTCCTCCTAGAGACACCCCTTTCCACAAAAGGTAAAAAGCGGTCTTCTCCCTTTGCTCTACCCTCCTATTCATTTATAATAAATGCGAGGTGAAGATAGTAAAAAATATATATATATATATATATATATATATATATATATATATATATATATAAGTGACATATACGAGGTGAAATATACAGGTCTGATCAAAAAGTTCCGGAGAAATGTATTTATTGCAAAACTAAATGTCATATACCCAATCAAATTTGTCTCCTTCAAAGTAGTCTTCTTCTGATTGTAAACAGTGATTCGAGCGGTCCAGCCATTTATTGAAGCATCTGTTATGCTCTTCTTTCGGAATGTTCTTCAATTCTCGTGTCGCATTTTGTTCGATCTCTGCTACTTCCTGAAATCTTTTTCCCTTGAGGGTGTTTTTCAGCTTGGGGAACAGGGAAAAGTAACAGGGTACCAAATCCGGCGAATACGGTGGTTGGAGAACTAGTGAAATGTTGCGCTTCGTAAAGAATTTCCTTATGGAGAGTGCAAAATGCCCGACAAAATGTGTGTCGGGTTCGTGGATGTTACATCACGACAATACGCCCTCCCACACAACACCTTCCGTAAGGGAATTCTTAACGAAGCACAACATTCCACTGGTCCCCACCCAACCTATTCGCCGAATTTGGCACCCTCTAACTTTTCCCTGTTCCACAAGCTGAAAAACACCCTCAAAGGAAAAAAGACTTCAAGAAGTAGCAGAGGTCAAACAAAATGCGAGACGAGAATTGAAGAACATTCCGAAGAGAGAGTATAACAGGTGCTTCAATAAATGGCTGGACCCTCGAATCACTGTTTACAATCAGAAGGAGACTACTTTGAAGGAAACAAATTTGATTAGGTATATGAAGTGATCTGAACAAGCGCAGAGAGCGGATAAGCTCCTCTGGTGACCGATTCATGAACTACAAAGCTCGGACAGCCGAAAAATCAACGGATCTTGATTTATTTTGGAAAAGTCGGATAACTGGCCAAGCCAGTTATCTGTAGGTTAAATAAAATTTTGTTGAAGCATTTACTTTTGTTCGAGTTAACAAAATTTCTTTTTCTCTCTTTCTACCTATATATATATATATATATATATACACACACAGTGTATATACAGGCCCTCTCAGAGGTCTAGAGAGGCCCAGGCCACTTCCAGCTTTTGAGGCCAATAGCTAAACGCAATTATTACTTTCACTGCAAACCATTATATTCAAACCTGAACGTTTCTAAATTTGAGCCCCCCCCCCTTAAGCTTGAGGCCCAGGCCAAATGGCCCTTCTAGCCTCCCCCCTCTGATAGGCCCTGTGTATATATATATATATATATATATATATATATATATATTTTGAAATTCATCCTATATATATATATATATATATATATTTTGAAATTCATCCCATATATATATATATAATATATATATATATATATATATATATATATATATATATACTGAAAAGGGATTACGGTGGAGCAGAGAGAAAACAAGTGCCTCCCAACTATTTTTCAACTTCAAGCTTCAAAAATTAATATCTTAAACCCTAAAATCGCTAGCTCAGAACCGATTTGGAATTGACATTTTCAATATGTCAAAAAAACTATATAAAACTAGTTCGAAATACATTTAAGCAGTGCTTTTTTTTTGTGACGGTACACGCCGGTACGGCGTACTGGCACCTTTCTTTCAGAGCGACGTTGACACACGTCCGCTCAAATAAACTAACGTTCCCATCTCGACTGATTCATTTGGCAAGAACAACAAATTCCCATGACAATTCGTTGGCTGACGTCACATAAGGTACAATTCATAGATTTTGTGAGCATCTGATCGAAAAGACGTTTCTGGAAAAATTGCTGCATTTGAAACACGTTCTGAGTACTATTCCCATTTCTCCAAGTGAATGTGAACGAGGATTTTCGCAAATGAATCTGATCGGCCAAAGTTTCGTTGATGACGAAAACCATTTCGGCACTTTTGTTTATCAGAGTTATAGGACCGCCCCTCCCACGCTTCGACCCTACAAAATATGTCGAGTCATGGTTACTTCGAGGACGACGCTCAGCCGTAGACACCAACCAACAGCAAGGAACGAAGTCGGGACGTTTTGTCGGACGAAAACTTGATGAAAATTTGGAATTTTCTATGAAACTCTAATTTTGGTGTGTTTTCATTTTTTTCAATTCTTTAAAACTCAAAGTAATAAACGGCGTCTATAAATGTTAAACATTCTGATTTTTATTATGTATTTTTCATTTTTATTATCAACTTTTTTATTAAAAGTTCATCACAAATTCAATAGAGAAGGAGGAGGGGGCGCAGGAAGAAGGGAGAGGTGGGAGAGGAATTTGACAATTTATCAAGATATGAGTACCGGCACCTCTTTTTTTGAAAAAAAAGCACTGCATTTAAGTAATATCATATATATATATATAACCGAGAATTTCATACATAAATACAAACTTTATAACTTGTAGGAAATTATTTCTACAAAAAAATATTGCATCATGTTACGTCAGAATATATTACATCATCAATCGTTAGCAGTAAAGTTCCCGCCGATTTTAACCATTTCGTGCCAAAGCGAGAAAATTTAAAAATAGTGAGTCAGAATAATCAAGTTTTATCCATAATACTATTTAGAGAAGAGGTTCTTAACTTCTGGGTCGCGACCCAAACTTGGGTCATTAACTTGTCATTTATCATTTATTTATGTTATCCCTAATCATTTTACCATTATTATTTACTTTATTATCTATTACGAGTGAACTGTTTGAACGCATTGGTCGCCGAGCTAGCCCCGAGACCAGAATTTGGATCGCAGCCTAAAATGGTTAATAACCCCTGATTTAGAGTGTTGGCAGATACAATTTGCCTGCCAAACTTAAGCCGTACAACAATTTTTATCTGATGTCGCTGCCTGTAAAGAAATTCAAGCGATAGGCTACGTTTACATTAATTGTGTATTTTCATTCAACAGTTCATTTCAGTTAGTTATTGAATCCTTCACTAACGTCCATAACATCTGTATTACGTATCTGTTGTATTTTCAAAGTTCTATTTGAAATAGACACCTCAATTTCAGATGTACAGTATATCGTCCCTCAAAGTTCAGTCGTTAAGTATATTCAAGGTCACACTTATTGAACCAAAGATACCTTATCAATTTTATCTATGAAATCTGAGTGTATAAATTTAATAAAGTGTTAAAGTATAGCCATTTTTACTAAACTTTTGTCTGGTCATTTGATATTTTTATAAATTTAATGAACTTTTACAGTTTCAAAGCTTATTAATACTTAACTTAACATTCTACTATACGTCAGATAAATCAATTAATGTAATTTACTGTTCGCCAGTTGAAAGTTTTCGATAGTTAAATACTGTAAAATACTGAAAAAAATGAACCCCCCAGTGTCAGTGCTGAACATGGACGACGCAAAACATTTAGGTCAACTTCAAAGCCTACGGAAAGGAATTAATTTCATGGTCTTGCAAATGTTATGAATTTCATTGAAAACGGATCTTACAAACTGTATATCATCCTCAGCAAGTGGAGGGAGGAAGTTTAGAAAAGAGTGGCATATAATCTACCCTCGATATGAATATAGCACAATGATGGATAGATCATTTTGTTCCAATTGCTGTGCATTTGGTGGATGCGGATGCAAAGAAGAAAATTTTCGTACGAAACGATTTTCAATTTGGAAAAATAAACAAGAAAATTTAAAGCTCACCGAGCTGAGCACTGTGAAGGTTTCTTGTTTCAGATATATAAGTTCAGAAAACAGGCAATACTTAAAAGCTGTTTGCCAAAGTTTACTATTCTGTGGACGTGCCGGACTTGCACTGCGTGGAAACAATGATACTGCAGGGTTTCCCAATAGGGTAAATTTTTTAGTGTTAATGAAACTAAGGGTAATTGACAAACCTATAAGCGAACACTTTTATAAAAATTCGGGCGAAATCGTTTAGTTATGTTCAAGGCAAGCATCAGAATGAGTTACTATCATTAATAAACAAACAAATAATAAGTGAGTGCGCATCCGAAATTGCACGCAGGAGTGTTCGCTATAACCGCGGATGAAACACAAAATATAAATAGACAGGAACAGGTTGCGGTTGCACTCAAATACGTTGACAGTGAATTTACCGTGCACGAATCGTCTGTAGGTTTTCACCAAACGACAAAAACAGATGACGAATCATTAATGCTGCTCCTGAAAATCATAGCATCATCTCTCGGTCTTGATATAGGTAAACTAAAAGGCCAGTGTTACGACGTTGCAGCAAACATGAAGGGTACTTACGGTGGAGTTACCTCCCGTATTTCAAAAGAAAATCCTTTGCCAGTATGAAGAGAAAAGAGTTACGTGAATTAATCACATAAGATATTTTTAATAAAAACATTGGTAGATAAAAAAAAAAAGATCATTGTACAGGGTGTCCCGTAAGTCTGGACCCATAGGGAAAATAATAAAATTACAAAATAGTCCAAAAATTTATTACATAATCTGTTCAAAGTGTCCGCCGTTGTGTCGCACACATAGTTGAAGACGCAATCTCCACTGCGACAGCACTTTCTGAATCACAGTCGCAGAAATTTCTTGACACGCCTCCACAATGCGTGCTTTAAGGTGGAAAATGTTCTGAAGTTTGACCTCGTACACTTTGGCTTTCAAGTGGCCCCACAAATAAAACTCCAGCGGAGTAAGATCATAATAAAAAAATAATAAAAATAATAATAAAAATAATAAAAAAATATATTATAAATAAATTTTTGGACTATTTTGTAATTTTATTATTTTTCCCTATGGGTCCAGACTTACGGGACACCCTGTATTAGCAATGCAAATAAGCATTATATATGCTATTAATCAATTATGAAATAACTAACTAATTATTAAATAACCTTTCAAATGTTCCGTGCGATAATTCCTCACTTTATGAAGTATACATATATACATATGTATATACATATACAGAGTTGGGCACGTTACTTTCTATAAGTAACGGCGTTACCGCTACCTTTACATTAATAAAAAAGTAACGTCGTTACCGCTTCAGTTACTTATATTAGAAAGTAACGCGTTACCGTTACCGCTACCGTTACTTTTAAGAAAAGACTAAAGAGTAAAAAAGCTTTAATAATACCAAATTATACTCTATATGACAAAAAGATCAAAACATAAACTCAAATCAAAGAATGGCCTGTCCAAAAAAAACTAATCGCAGATTTTTAGGAGTGTGTTGTTCGATTTCAGGAACACTAGTTTTTCAAAATTGGCATTTGATAGTCCTCCTTGTCTGGAGGAGCTAACAGCTAATTAACAGCTAATAAATGATACTAGTCAAATAATCAGTTTGAAAGTAACGAGTAGCGAGTAACGATTGAAATCGCTCTAAAAAGTAGTGCCGTTACCATTTTCGTTACATCTCGAAAGTAACGGCGTTACCGCTACAGCTACTAAAAAAGTAACGCCGTTACTCCCAACACTAATTGAAATGAGGGCAAGGACTTGAATATCGTTATTAATTATATATGATATTAGTGACCCCTATTATTCGAAAGAAACTTGGCAATCCTATATTGTATACTGTAAATCTGTTCAGCAAACTGAAACACGTTTGCCTTTTAAAATTACGTCTAAATAATACATAAAACACTTATAATATATTGCATATTATTCACCCCCATTTTATTACGTGTCGATGGGGGAAAAGAGGGAGGTGTGGGTAAGGGGGAATGCTTTTTATTTCTTGTGGAAAGGAGCGTCTCCCGGAGTAAGAATATATTCAGCACGGTACCTAATCATAAAAAAAAGCAGAGATAAAGCTTTTTTCCAACAAACAAGAAATTAATTTTGGGGATTTGAAATTGAAATTGATTTTCCTTCGGCGAGTGTTTCCTAGCGATTATGTACATATAAATCTCCTCTCATATAAAATAAAATATATTAAATATAAATGCCATACAAGACTCAAGCACCATTATAAAAACCCCACAATTAATATATGAAAATGAGCCATTTTATTCATTTGCGATAAATGGCAAAAGGATGTCCTAAAACTTATTTTCGAACTACGTCGTCGAACTTTCTAAAGTTATCGGACAGGTTTCGACTTTTGGCTTAATTTCTTGATCAGAGTAGGATTTTGCGTCAAACTTTTGCACTTCTCAAACTAATTTGAAAACCAAATTAAATTTAACGTAAAAACATTTGATTTGGGGAATATTTTATCATTCATTAATCTAATTTGAAGACTTATGATATCGCTGTTTTAACGCTACAAGGGACTGGCTGCAGTTATTGGATTTGAAGGATAAATGTGGTTGGTGGTGGTGTTCTGCGGGATCGAGAAGAGGAAGGAAAGAAGCGGAAATGACATAAAAGAGAATGGAAGAAAGAGGAAGGACGAATGGAAATGAAACGGAAGCGGAAGTAGAAGAGAATAAGTATCTGGGATCAACTAGTCATACGCAATCGTGAAGAGCAATTTTTTTTTTTGGAGGTGGTTGATTAAGGCTTTGAACCCCAGAGATTACTAGTTCCACAAGAAAACGAAGGGGGTTCCTTAGAAAAAATGTTAATATATGCCAACGACGGAATGCCGAAACCTTCTTGCGACATATAAGACAGAAAACCTTTATCTCCAAGTAATATATATATATAGGGAGCCCGATAGCTCGGTGATTGCTGTGGTAGACTCTGAACCTGCTGGCTGTTGAGTTAGTTGCTTACCCTATCATTGCTCGGGCTATAGGTGACTTTTGGCCACACTTACTCCGACATCGCGGGAAAATGAGCTTCTGGCTTTATATATACATACAGTATATATATACTGTATATAGTATGGATTATGTTTCACAATGAAATTCCATTTTTCTTAAGAGGATTTTAAAGAGGCTGTTTTTACCCTTAGAGTCTTTTTTGCGCATTTGTGTGCTTTTTTCTTTTTGTACATGTAACATTATATTCATTTACTAAAGTACTTACATGAGATTTATTAAAACTTTAGTGAATTACCCTGTCATCTATTCGATCTATAAATCATAAACGTTTCTGTCCTTTTCTTAATTCATTTTAAGTCTTTTAAATTATTACGTGACACGTACGTACGTATCATCGTCACTTCCTCCAAGAAAAATTATTTCATACTTTGAAAGTTAATTTTAAAGACGTGTATAAGGCTTTTGTTTGCGTCTTCTCCAAGTTTTCGTAATGAATGAAGAAACGATGATATATTATCACCGAAAAATTAAGATTTTCAAACGTTGTTTCAAAGAAAATAATTACGCAGATGAGACTTGAAAAATGAGGCGATTCAACTTACTCAGAAAAAGCAAATTCACCTGAAATCGTCATCAGATCTACATTATACAAAAGAGTCAAAGGCATTTCTCTCTCTCTCTCTCTCTCTCTCTCTCTCTCTCTCTCATATATATATATATATATATATATAGTCAGTAGCGCAGGCAAGGGGGGGACCCGGGGTAAGATGGGCTTCTGGATCCGCCCTTGATACATATACCTGTGTGTGTGTGTGTGTGTGTGTGTGTGTGTGGTGTGTGTGTGTAGAGAAGTGCTGTTGGTAATGATCGCTGGCTTAGGCCCCCCCTTTACAAAATCAATCCTGGCTGCGCTCCTGTTTACAGTATATCGCCAAAAGTTACGTTCACTCCTGTTCGGTGCTATTTTTTGTATTATTTTCCCCGTACATGGAAAATAGCTACTATTTTGTTGTAGATGTTTTTATGGTTCACTTTAGGTTAAGTTAAGTCAGGTTAGGTTAGGTTAACTTAACCTAACCAAACTTAACCTAACCAGGGCCGGTTTTAGGCGGGTGCCGGAGATGCTCTGTACTCGGCTCGCGCTTGGGCTGGCCGCTGGCAACAATGAGAGATCACATGACACAGACAGCGCCAATGTGGCCTTGTGAGAACTAAAACCCACTTTCCATTGCATGTAAATTAATTATAGAATGATCCTTATTAGAATTTGTGTATGTTAATCATTATGAATTGAACGGTGACTTAAATGGGCTTTAACATCAATTATAAAAAGGCTATTCCCAATACTGACCGCCGGCCACGCAGTTATTTTGCACCCGGCCCCGCAAAGACTAGTACCGCCCCTGAACCTAACCTATCCTAACCTAATATAAAATAAACTAAAACAAAAAAAACTGGGTAGGTAAAATCTTGAAGTAGCATGAAGTAGTACTAATTTGATTTCGAGTATTTTTAATTAAAATTTTAACACGAGCAAAAATTTGAAAAAATAATCATTATATACTATAAAAAAGCGAATTCTCTAAACTTCTTAATGGAACCGCTCCATACCTTAACGCAAACATCACATGTAGGAGCTAATGTAATTTCAATGACCACCAATGAAACTGTAGTAAGAATTTGACGATTTAAGAATACATACATACATAGATACATACATACATATAACTTAAAGCTTACGACAATGCCTAAAACCAAACAGAAACAAAAAGGAAACCTTGATGCGGATATGAAGGTCTGAGTGCTTTGAATTTCAATATACAAGAACCTTCTTATCGATTTGCAAATACTGTTTGTTGCCTATCTAGAATTAAATCAAAATTTTTCTTTAAGTTTTTTCTCTTTAATTAAGAATTGCTTAAAATTTTGTATGAAATCTCATCATTTCCTACGAGTTGGACTCGAAACTTTACAGATTAAAATCTCGTATATGCAAAAGACTTTTCAGGATAAAAGAACGACACCCCATCCCGCCCTAAAAAAAGAAGATAAGAGAGAGAGAGAGAGAGAGAGAGAGAGAGAGAGAGAGAGAGAGAGAGAGGAGTCCAACTTTATAATAAGATTTGCACATCGAATTTGAAATGAAAAAGAAATTAGGAGATAAAATCAAAAATGTACATTTTTTGTCCATTTTTGTCAATTAACTTTCGTGAGGCAGGTTTTTAATGAATATTTTATATTATTTCCGAACGCAAACGTAATTATTAATTAAATCGAAATTAGTGTATGCTGGTTAGTGGAAAATATTATTTAATTAATAAAATTTTTCATAAAAGCTATGTTCAGTATAATCACTAAGCGAAATCCCTTAAAATCAAATGTAATATTGCTCATAGGGAAATAAGATATAACAGAATTGATCGTGAGGAGTTTGTATGTATTACGTGGCAACACGTAGTACATACAGGGAATGCAATTTGAGCATGTACTGGATTAATTGGTAAGTTCATTGTATTGTTTGTAATGTATAGTTAACACTATTTTTTTGTTCAATTCTTTTATATCTTATTTCTCTATGAGAACAGACTTTTCTTACACCCTCTATAGATATATATGAAGGAAGCTGATTTCTATTCTTATACGAATCAAACGAATAACAGATTGTTTACAAAAGTTTAAGATTTCTTACGTACTATACAAATTTAAGACGAAATCCTACGAGAAATAAATTGGTTTCAGTGACTGGGAAAGAGTTGAGCAAACTATCAAGGAACATTGATAAACAGTCGTTTAACCTTTGGCAAAAGTATTTACTCGGTGTATTTACGTGGTCTGGTAATTTACACGAATGATCTTAATATAATAAAATAAATAATTATTGCTATATTTCCATTGGGGGAAAAGCTTATGTTTAAACATACATATCCTTTCAGTGTAATAATCTCATTTTGTAAAATGCTTTATGAAGATGTGATAAAGTAATGGAACATGGTCGAACACTGCTAAAGACTTCAGAGTCTTCTGTTACCTCGCAGCATGGAATCGAGTACTACTGGTTCAAAATTTTTCAATGAAATGCCTTTTCAATCTATCTTACAAACTGTGGGTATTACATACCCTGAAAGCATTATATGAAACTATATAAGTTATTTGTTGAACTAATTATTAAATATGTGTTTATATGTTGTTTGTCTGGTAAACAGCAGGAAATTGCATTAAAAAACGTTTATACACAGGAAATCTCATGCGGCTGTTTTAGTCTTTTTTGAAAAATTTCTTTGTTCTTATAATCGCTCTGAAATGCGAGGTTTCCGTTACTCCACAGCAGATATCTACAGCTCATTCTTATTCCTTCCTCTTTGATGGTGTTCAAAATTCCAAATTTTGAATTATTAACTTTAACACAATTTTGTTCACTTAAAATTTAAGATATTTGAGCCGACATTGCCAAGCCATGTTGACCTAAATATTTTCAGTACATACGAGTTTCTCTCCATTTCCCTTCATCCTAAAGATTCTTCCTCACGCAGCTATTGTATTCGACTCGTAGCTCTATCTTAATTAGTATACAGTCATGTTTAAGGGACTTAATGCTTTTATTTCAAGTGAAATAGATGCAAACCTTACTGTTATGCGTTTCAGTGAAATTACAATTTTTGCATTAGAAATTGTATTTTTTGTATTGAATTATGCATTTCTCTAATATTACATTCTGAATCAGTAAAATTAATTATATAATAATAAAAATGCAAATCCTTTGCGGGATTCTTAAACTTCGATCGCTATATTTATTCTCAAAGAGTATAAATCAAAGAAATGTGAAAATGAATGGAAATATACTTAAAGAATTATTTCACTATAACGAAACTTTTTGAAATTTTATAACTTCTTCGCTGCTCATCGAAAAAGAGAGAGGGAACGAATTAAACTTAATTAGTGTAATATATGACTTCGTAGAAGTGTATATTACATCAATTCTTTTTCTTATATGTTACTGTCTTAACATGTTATAGTTAAAATAATTTTCTTTCGCTATATTATAATTCTGTCTAAAGTTTTCAAGTAAATTTCGTTGTTTTTACATATCTTTACAATAGCGGTAGCGAAAACAAAATGCACTGTTTTGGCATCCAAAGCGTTGTTTGCAATGGTTAACTGAAACTGTATTTCGGCGACTGCGTTTCTTACAAAAGATATGATCTATGGTTTATTGTAAACAATATTTGTTTAACTCTCCAACTGCATTGATTTTTCTGGGGGATTTTCACTTCCGGAGAGGGTTTGGAGATTGGGGATTAGGGGCTGGGTATTATTTGCATTTATTAATGAAAGCAGTTGTGCAAGCAAAGATTTATTTATTCAGACAACTTAGACACATTTGCTGGTTTATTTCGTTGCAACGCGTAGAAATTTTTAAAAATGATTCCCACTTACATTGCTTGAAAGTACAGAGAAGGGAGATAACTGCTTTTTCCTGTTTTCTGTTTTAGTTGAATATTTATTTATTTATTTATTTATTTATTTATTGTGGAGAGGGGATTTTAACGGATAAAGAGAAACGTGGCATTGTTAATCATTTAAGGACGATTCCCACAGCATATGCGGTCACTGTCACCAAAAAGTATAGGTTTTATTGTTATTCAAACTAAATATTTTAGTAACTAGTCACTGAAATGATACACATTTTGGGTTCCTTTCCCGACAAGTAAATGACACTTATATAAACATATAGAAACATTTATAGAAACAAGGCACTGTAGTACAATTTATATTATTATTTCTGGTAGGACTTTAAAGTGCCATCCGTCGTAAAAGGGGTTAAAAATTCTGAAAATATTATTCTTTCGACAAACAATTTCCGCAATTGTACGTGTCTTATTATCACGATAAAATTTTTAAATGAAAAATTTTGCTCAAATTTCCATGCTCAACTCAGAGCTAGAATTCTACTTTATTTGGTCTTTTCTGGATGAGCTCACAGCTGCAAAGGGAGTCGGAAGCTGAATTATACTGAGGCAACATTTTATTGTCAGGCATTCAGCTATTTTATTCACTCACTTTCATCCATTTATTATGAGGACAAGTTCTAAGTAAATATCGTATATAGCTCCTCTCTTGACGAACTGAATGAATAATGTTTCGGAACTAATAGACAGAAGAAGCGTTTATGTTATTTTATTTATTTTATTTAAAAATATATATACAAAGAGTTTACATAGATGAGTATAATTTTATTATTAAATACGGATGTTGTATACAGTGCGTAAACTGCCCTTAACAAACGTACACGTTTTACAATCCGAAATGTACTATAGTTAGATGTAATTATATAATTATAATAATTATATAATAGATATAATTACAAGATTTTTATAATTTTTTTATGATAGACTTCAAAAACTAAAGAGAACTTATAGACTAGGACATATTATGTTGTATTTTGAACATTTAAATACCAATTTTTATAAGAGGCTTTTCAAACTGAAAGGAACTCACAGACGACGAAATTATATTAGAAACTTAATACAAAGATTAATTAAACTAGTATTAACGTGAGATGAAAATTGATAGGAGAAATTTTTAGAAGGTTGATGAGAATTTTAATGATGACGACAACAACTTAATAATAATAAATAATAACAGTAATAAAGAAAGGAATGCCTTTGGTAACTTTAGAGTTAGTTAAGTTTTAATCGCTATATAAAAGATAAGAGAGCATTGATTGATTTTAATTCATTCGGTAGATTGTGCCATAATTACACCATTAAATAACTAAGGATTTCTACTACAGGGTGGCCTATAAGTCCCAATCGATTATAATTAAAGCCACAATACAAAAAATCAAACAAAGTAAAAAGTTTATAATAAGTTTCTAAATATTTATTGATAATTCAAAATGGAAAATATTATAACCATCTCGACAAATATTCTTTCTTTAGTAATCGATTACGTCAGTGTGAG
Organism: Bathynomus jamesi; assembly: GCA_023014485.1. Taxonomy (NCBI): domain Eukaryota; kingdom Metazoa; phylum Arthropoda; class Malacostraca; order Isopoda; family Cirolanidae; genus Bathynomus; species Bathynomus jamesi. The sequence goes on along the minus strand of JAJOZX010001140.1, from coordinate 859,012 downwards.
CTCCGCTAAATGGATTTTCACTTCAATTATAACCGATTGGGACTTATGGGCCACCCTGTAGATTGAAGAGTATAGTTTGCCTTTGAGATATATTCACTCGCCGTAGACTTTGTTTGGTGTTCGTGATGTTTGTGATTGTCCATTATATTTTCGATTAATATAGTCGGAGAAAATTGTTTTGTAACTCTGGACATTAGGGGGCACACCGTATTTCACATATGTTTAAGTCTTAATGTACGCAGTTACTTAAACATTCCTGGCGTATGAACATCATAATAATCACTCTCATTTATTTTTCTAATAATTCTCTTGTTTATGATTAAAAGGTTAGTGATGTAATGACATGTATTTCTCTGTGCAGTAATGTTGTATGGGAGATGTGGAGGGACAAGAGTAAAGTATAGCGTTTTAATTGTAAATGTGGGAAGAAAATGTAATTTTACTAATATAAATGAGAATTTTGATAGTTTATGATCTATATTTTGAATATATTAACGAAAGGATAGTTTGTCATCAAGCACAACTCCTAATAAGTTCCCTTCAGTCAGAGCTGGGCACTTCCGCAAACACTTCCGCAAACCGCAAATTCCGCAATTGCGGAAGTATGTTTTTCGTTTGCGGATTTGCGTTTGCGGCAAAGTCATCGCAAATTAGTGAATTTCCGTTTGCGGATTTGCGTTTGCGGAAGTGATTTTGAGTTTGCGGATTTGCGATTGCAAATCCGCAAACTCAAAATCACTTCCGCAAACGCAAATTCACTAATTTGCGATGACTTTGCCGCAAACGCAAATCCGCAAACGAAAAACATCTTCCGCAATTGCGGAATTTGCGGTTTGCGGAAGTGTTTGCGGAAGTGCCCAGCTCTGCCCGGGCTTCAGTGACACGCGATATCATGCTCCAGTCGATAATAACAGTGAAGTTTGGTATTAATTTTTTTTTTGTGATTAGCAGGAATTTTGTTTTATTTTTATTTAAAGATAATTTTTTTTGGCTTTCAGCCAGTCACATACACTATCGCGATGTTTTTATTTACTAGTTCATTAAGAGACGCTATTTGAGCGTATCAGGGAACTATCATCCGCATATTGGAAGTCTTTCCCGTTATGAGAGTTGTGAAAGTCATTTATATAGGTCACAAAAATGCTTCCTTGCGGAACGCCATGTGTAATTTTTAGTTCGACGGTGATAAAGTTATTATATTTGATAATAACCTGTTGCACAGGTATGATTTGAACCAATTTAGAGCAACGTTCTTTATGCCATAATGAAATAATTTATAAATAAGGATGTCGTGAGAAATTTTATCAAAGGTTTTTGATAGGTCCATAATCAAAAGAACGGAAGACTCTTTATTATTAAGATTTTTATATAATACGCCTAATATCGCTGAGATCGTGTCGCTTGTTTTATGCCCCTCCGTAAAACCAAACTGATACTTTGATATGAGGCAATTTTCTTCGAAATACTTCCAGAGCTGCGTGTACACAAGTTTTTCAAATACCTTTACTGATGTAGGTAAGATGGATATAGGTCGATAATTCGAAGGTAGTCTCCTGATTTAAATATCGGACATACTGGTGCCTCTTTAAGTCTGTCAGGGAAAATTTCTTGTCTGAAGGGTGAATTAAATAACATTGATAAAGAGAGAGATAAAGTAACTGAATCGTACTTAAAAACTGGAATAGAGTCGAAGTGATATGATTTGTTTTTGAGGGTGGGGATAACCGTTTTGACATTTTGGGAGAGATAGGAGAGAAGAGGAAAATATGAGCTGGGCTGCCAAGATATTCTTCATACAGTAACTGCGTATCGAAGAAGCTATGAAATTACCTGTTGCTTTTCGGACGGTAACAAAGTAATTACTTAGATGATTAACTATAGCGCGTGGTTCGTTATAAAAGGTATTATTTATAAAGCACAAATTGGTTTTCCCACAAATATAACTGTAAATAATAGTTATATTTTGTTTACGTTATTTAGTCTGTTTCTGTAACTGGCGTAAATTTCTTGAAGGGTTATACCTTTTTCAACGTACAAAATGCTTTTGCCGGATGGCTTTCATGGGAGAGTTTATGTAGCCATGGTTTATTTTGCTTTTTATGAGCCGTGGGCAGAGTTCGTTGAGTACTTCATATACTGTAGTACATCTGAGAACTTAATAAACTTTTCATTTATTTCGTCTGCCTCTCCGAGGACTTCAGACCATAATCTATTGAGTACAATTTATGTTTCAGACGTTCTAAATTTTCATTTATTTTTTGGACTTTTATTTTTACTCTAGGACTTCGTGACCCTCATTTAACGATAAGACACAACCAGAATGGTCAGAGATCTTTAGCAGAAGTATACCAGCTGTATGATTCAAATGACCTTTACACTACTTAATTACGAGTATATGATCTATTTAGGTTGATTGTTTTATAGTTGTTGTAACACGTGCTGCTCGCGGAATGACTGAAGAGAAACCATATGTTACCCTTCTGTTTATGAGTCGTTGAGGGTCTCTATGTTTATTGTATTTTAAAAGATTAGAATTGAAGTTGCCCGAGAAGATTGGTGGTGGTGTTACATGGTGTTGGAGAGGGAAGCTGAATGCTGAGCAATGGCAAACTAAAATCCTCCGTGATGCCGCGACAGAACAGATGGCTTTGGGCGCCTTGAGCCAGAAAAAGTTGGGAACCACTGCTACGAGTTAATGTTATGAACAGATTTGCTTGTAAAAATGTGTCCTGATTATTACCCAATAAGGTCAATGTGCAAGAGTAATAATCAAAAGTAAATTCAACCCAAAATGAGAAAAAAAAATTCTTGAAATAATCCCTCAAATGATGTGCCAAGCCTGAAGTTAAGTGTAACAGCTTTCGAAGTTTTGATGAGTGATATTAGTGTTATGCTAATCCTTTTAAAATAGACTTCTGGCCTAAAGACACAATAACGAACGATTGATTATAAACTTCTTTTTTTTAGTTAGTAGTATAGTTTGGGAATGGTAAGGTATAAATGTTGCATGTAATTGCAAACTGGATCTGATTTGTCCCCCCCCCCCCCCCAAAAGGAAAATTTAAAAAACCTTACTAAATAGCGTGTTTGGCGGAATATGACTTCCACGTTATGGAAGAGGACAGTCAAATCTGTTTTACATCATCCATCGAGCAGTACAGGTTCTCTCTTTGAATGTTCATGGTAGTAGGTTGGCGATTGTGGCCAGTGGAGAATACCAAAATTCTACCTTGTGCTCTTCGAACGTTAAACCTCGGTTTTGCTTCCGCTCGAATTGTTTATTGTGAAGAAGGTCAAGCTTGTTGCTCCACCTTAGACTTACAGCTTAACGTGGAATCCGATCCATGACCCACCACGGTTGGTCAGAAATTACAAAGTCCTTGCCCGGACTCGATCTCACAACCTCCAGATCGCCCAGCGTCTTAACCACTAGGTTATCAGAGTACTCATTCATCTACCAACCAATTTTTATTGTATGAAAAGCTGAACAGCTGGATTTGGTGCGCGCCGACGGCCATCACCGGGAATCGAACACGGAGCCGGTGGATTCCTAGTCAGTAATATTAACCAGTACACCACCGAGGCTAATATATTATATATATATAATATATATATATAATATATATATATATATATACAGTGTGCGGCATAAGTAGGTTTACCGAGAATAATGGAATCACCTTGTGAAAAATAATATTTATCATTTACTGCAGAAATTATTCAAAGTGTCCTCCATCATGTTCAGTACATACGTTGCATCTCTGAACCACTGAACAACAAATAGAGCAGCACAGTAGTTCTTTGTTATTATTCAACGTCTCGAATTCTTGGCGTATCAAAGTTTTCGTGTGATCGAAGTCCCGATGACGATGACTTTGATACGCCAAGAGTTCGAGACGTTGAATAATAACAAAGAACTGTGCTGCGCTATTTGTTGTTCAGTGGTTCAAAGATGCAACGTATGTACTGAACATGATGGAGGACACTTTGAACAATTTCTGTAATAAATATTATTCTTCACAAGCTGATTCCATTATTCTCGGTAAACCGACTTATGCCGCACCCGATATATATATATATATATATAACCTTTGGTTAGCTTCCGCCCGAATTGTTCATTCTGACGAAGTTCAAGCTTTTCACTCCACCTTAGACCTACGTTTAACGTGGAATCCGAACCACGCCCCATCAGCAGCCCAGCGTCGTAATCACTAGGCCCCCCTAGGGTACCCATTTATCTACCAACCACTTTCTTTATTGTGTGGAAGGATAAACAGCTGGGTTTTGCTGCGCGCCGGCTGCCGTCGGGTCTCGAACCCGGGGCCGATGGATTCGTAGTCAGCGACGCTAACCACTACACCACCCAGGCGCATATATATATATATATATATATATATATATATATATATATATATATATATATATAGAGGCGCATATATATATATATATATATATATATATATATCTCCAGCACACCAACCTGAATAACTTCAAGAACCAGCTGGACAGATTCTTGTGCAAAGTCCCTGACCAGCCATGCGTGGCTGGCTACGAGGGCAGGAGGCGATCAGAGAGCAATTCCCTCCTTCACCAAGTCCCGCAAATGAGGCGGGATGCTGCAGAGGGGTCGACCGCAGGTCGATCCTGAACCGTCGTTCAAACTCAACAAAAGTAAACAAAAGTAAGTAAACATATGAAAATTATTTCACGAAAGTAACACGTGAAAAATGTTTATGATGAAAAAAGATCCATATATATATATGGATCTTTTCGGTTTGACGACGTGTAATATTTTTTAACATTACTTGTTTTTTATTGTCCAGTTTTAATGGAGGATTTCAAAAATAACATTCATGTTTTAGAGAAACAAATAGTGAGGCAGTTATATGCAATTTAACAAATTTAAAAAATATATATTTTTAAACCGTATTGGGATCTTTTTGGTTTGACGCCAGCGGATAAAAACGAGTCATGGCTACGGGACCGTCAAATTCTAGACTCTACCAACTGGTTAGGTTAACTGAATGCCCGGTTAGGTCAACTGTACGCCGTTGACGATTGGTTAGGTTAAGTCATGATATTTTCGTTAGTTTACTGTCAAAACAAACGAAAATATCACGACTTAACCTAACCAATCGTCATGAGCGTAGAGTTGACCTAAAACTTTCTATTCAGGGATTTTGGAATCTTAAAGAGTATATGATATTCTCTAAACTAAAATGTATAACTGCCTCACTATTTGTTTCTCTAAAACATGAGTGTTATTCTTGAAATCCTCGATTAAAACTGGACAATAAAAAACAAGTAATGTTAAAAAATATTACAGGTCGTCAAACCGAAAAGATCCATATAAATTTCACAATTAAACGCGTGAAATGACTGAATGATGCAAACCCACAAGGAAAAAGAAAAATGATTACAAGGCCTTTCGTGTATTAGTGTATTCCCTAACGAGGTACACTTCTGAATACACGAAAGTCCTTGGAATCATTTTTCCTTTTCCTTGCGCGTTACATTATATATATATATATATATATATATATATAATATAATATATATATATATATATACCTTTGGTTAGCTTCCGCCCGAATTGCTCATTCTGACGAAGGTCAAGCTTTTCACTCCACCTTAGACCTACAGTTTAACGTGGAATCCGAACCACGCCCCATCAGCAGCCCAGCGTCTTAACCATATATATATATATATATATATATATATATATATATATATATATATATATATATATATATATATATATATATGTATGTAATAAAGCTGTATCAACTTTTATTATGAATTGTACACTGAACATATGACAATAAATAAAGTTGAGCAAAGCGTGGAGTGAAACATTAACTCTTCATTAGGGGACCCAAACATGAAAACTTTATTAATTTCCGAAAGTCGAAATATCTTCGAAAAAAGGCTTCAGCGTATTCGTGTAACAAAGACAGACTGCCAATGAAATTATGATGAGTAAACGCATTTCTCTTCCAATAGTTGGCAGTTGGTAAGAGTTTGTGACAGATGCGGCTAACTTTTGTAATCATCATTGCAAATATCTTTTGTCTTCCTTGCTAATGAATGTATTTGGAAATGAAATAAGAAGATATGAAAAGTTACGTAGTTATTATTTTATATATATATATATATATATATATATATATATATATATATATATATATATATATATATATATATATATATATATGTGTGTGTGTGTGTGTGTGTGTGTGTGTGTGTTTAAGCAAAGCTAAGAAAAGATATTATAATAGTGTAATTGTAGGGTCTTCTCGGTTCCATTTACTGCTGGTTTTTGATAAAAAGATATATTTTTTAGGTAATTTTATGCGGAGAATTCAATGTTGGCTTTTCTTAAATGCGGAAATTAACCAAAACTAAGATATATCAACCGTAGCCTCTACGTATCCGGCTAGTCCAGTATTTCAAGGAGGTTTTTAATATTGTATCAGCGCAGACCTATAAGGATGCATATTATAAGTTAGGTTAGGTTGAGTTAGGTTAGGTTAATTTAGGTCTGGTTAGATTAACTTAAGTTAGATTAGGATAGTGCAACTCACCTCTCTTAAATAGTTGTTACAATCTATTACTGCGTCGGGTTTAATTTCGTGCTCATGATCACAAAATTTATGTTGATGTGTTCTTTTGCTCACTAATAAATAAACCTAATAATCTTACATAACGGAATATGGGTGTCTTCGAATCATGTTCCACTGCGCACCGAAACTGTTCACTACGCGATTACAATTTACGATGTACGTCAGAGTAAAACAGCATACTGTAAATACTGTATGCGTGCAGGACGGCAGATAATTCTAATGCACTGTTTAATTATTATATATATATATCAGTGGCGACTCCTGCACTCGGGCTTCTCGGGCTGAGCCCGAGAGGCAAGGGGCAAGGAGAAGCATGAGAGATAAAATTGTGTATTTATAGATTTAAGTTTTAAAAAAGTTTTAAATACAAATTGTAAAAATGGTTTTTGGCTTGTAGTATGTTACTATTTTTCTGTCTAGCCTTCGTCACGCAAGCAAATTTTGAGCGCATTTAGATACCCTTACTACCTATAAAAAAAACTATATTGACACATTAAGTTTTCGTGTAATCTTTCAAGATCCTTTACTCGGGCGCAAGAAATTACGCCCGAGAAAGTATAAGTAATATCGTATATTTAAAGTTCTTTTAATGAATAATTATTTGCTTGCATACGGTTACATAATAGTCCTTCTAATTCTCATTAAATAAAATACGTTTTTCCTCCTATTAATTTTTTTTATAAAGAAAAAAACATTTCAACTCGGACTTATATCCTTCGGCCTTGTAGAGGCATAATTTTTAATTCTGGCGATACATGGTAACTTTTTACGTTTCGATAAGCGTGCCTTCAACTGCCTGAGAGAAAAAGGTTTTAAATCGGCTATTTTATTCATTGCTATGCACATAAGTTAAATTCAGTGTTAAGTAAAATGTCAGAGAAAGTTAACGGGGCTAAAATGTTCTTTTCCAATGTACGTGCTTTCAGTAAATTTGCTTCTTCAAGTACGAAACGAAAAGCTGTATTTAGAGAGCTTACTATCAGCATTCCATCACTTTGTGAAACAAGGTGGTGCTATAGATCTAGAACCGTGTCAGCAATAAAAAGGTAGCGTGAAACTCTGAAAAATGCATTTCAAAAGATTTTAGATGACAGTGCAAGATGGGATGAAGATACTCTTAATCAAACTGATAATTAATCTACTTATAAAATTGCATGATTTCACTTTCCTGTTTTTTATTAACTGCTTTGAAAATATATTGTCACAAGCCAAAAAACTATTTGATCTTCTGCAACGCAAGCAGCTTGACATGAAGTTTGCGCAACAGAAAGTAAATGACTTTATTGAATTTATTGAGTGCGCTCGTACTGATAAAGCATATAATAAAGTTTTTCAAGAAACAATGCCAGACTTCGAACAATTCAAAGACTTGCCTTCTCCCCCGTTAAAAAGAGCTAGAGGCAAACAAATGAACTATAAAACAATATATTTCGAAATAACTGACATTATATTAATGTCAATGAGGGAACGATTTGATTGCATTCAGGAGTTTTGCGTTCTTTGAGTTCAGTGATGTGACCAATTTCCAGAATTTGCTGAAAATTTTCCAATGCATCATCTTAATGCTTTACAAACTAAATATCCAAATGTAATTGACTCCAAATCCTTAGTTAACGAATTGAAATATCTTTATCGTGACAGTGACTTTAGAAAATGCAAATCTGCAAATGAAATTTTAGAAGTCTTTCACGAACTAGGATTATTGTCTGCGATGTCGGAAACCACAAAGCTGATTCAGCTCCCTCTTACTATACCTGTAACTTCTGTTTCAAATGAAAGAAGTTTCTCTGTTCTTGATCGAATTAGATCATATTTAAGAAACACAATGGCTCAAGAACGGCTCTCATCCCTGGCTAGGATTTCAATTGAAAAAGAAATACTTATTGATTTAGAAAGCAAAAAGGAATTGCATGACTGAATATTAAAGGAATTTGCTTTAAAACCAAAACGCTTGGACTTTATGTTCAAGTAAATAAAATTCAAATAATTTTTTTACCAAGGTATGTATTTATTTATTTTATTGATAATCTTAAGTTATTGTCATGCATTTAAATGTCGGCTCATATGTAGACTTGAAAATTTAAAAAGAGCCCGAGTAGTCTTGAAGAGCTGGAGTCGCCACTGATATATATATATATGAAAATGAAAATGAAAATTTTATTGACAGATTATATATATTTATATATATATATATATATATAGTATTAATTGGAAGAATTTTAAAGTTCTTGTTAAAAATAGACATAAATGAAAGGAATATTCTGGAATGTGCATTCATCTATTTCATAAATAATTTCAATAACAGTTTGGGAACGTATAAAATTGACCACATCTTATTAAAATACCTTTTGGCTTTAATCAGAATGTGTTAATTGTTTGGCGATCTCTTAAATATTTACGCGAACAAAGTGTTAGGTTTTATAGCTCGAAATTTTGAGTACAAATCGCGCGATATTATAGTTCCACTTTATAAATCGTTAGTTAGACCCCATTTGGAGTACGCGGTCCAATTTTGGAATCCGCATATGCGCAAAGATATAGACAAAATCGAAAGAGTTCAAAGACGAGCAACTAAGCTGATTCCGTCGCTTAGGTCAAAGTCGTACGAGGATAGGCTTAAAGAGTTAAAATTGACAACACTCGAGACTAGGAGGCTAAGGGGTGAACTAATCCAGGTTTTCAAAATTATGAATGGGTTCGATAACGTAGATAGAGATAGCTTTTTCGAAATATCTCAATATAATAGGACTAGAAATAACGGGGGTAAGTTGACAAGTAGAAGGTTCGAGACAGCAGTTGCCAAAAACTTTTTTACGCATAGAATAGTAAATAGCTGGAATAGTTTGCCGGTAGAAGTAATTAGTAGCACGTCTATAAACATGTTTAAAATTCGATTAGACAAATATGTTGATAGATTGGGTATAGTTTAAGGTAGTAAAATTAAGGCTTTGTGGTGATAGATCCCACAGCTCAACACAAGCGTTGTGGGATATAGGGAGGCAGCATCTTGAGTTAGACCGTTAGGGGATACTCTCTGTCCTTACACACCCCATTTAAAGAGATTCCTCTGCCGAGCGGTGCCCCCCATAGTACTGTGAGGTATTGGAAAACTCATGATCTTCACTTGCCCCACAAACACCTTTAAATGGGAGACCCAAAATGGGTGCACACACATTTCTACATTGCTGTACAGTCTTTACAGCCACACCTACACCTTCCCTCCTAAGTATATATATTGTAATGTATATGGTTGTAAATTTTGACTTGGTCCGCAATCGATATGGACCGTGACTTATTTTTCGTTGGCAAGGTACTAGTATTGATGGATACCGTAATGAAATTGACTGGATTCTTTGGATCTGATATATTTGCATGTCCGTTATAAATAGATATAGAGTGTAACATATTGTTGATAGTAGTCTATTATGACTTGATCCTCTGGATCCAGAGATTCTGTCTTTAGTTTTAAATCGATAATTAATTAGTTTTTAATTGATAATTATTTAGTTTTGCAAAAATTGGTCGTTGCGAATGTACAAGCAGTTGTTACATAAATTTCTTATGTTCTTGTGGTTCGGAACCCACGTAAAATTGTAGGTCCCCTCCGCCACCACGGAGGACATACACAATACACGATTACGAACACAGTTAGGTAGACCAGCCATGAGTGGATCCTAGGGTCTTTGTTGGTCTGAAGCATTGTAGCATTGTAACAATGTATGTATGTACGTATGAATATAGGAGTTACCGTTCGGCAATCACTCAAGCACTTTCTATTAAACATCAGTTCAATTTTCTTAGAAAATGTTATAGTGAAAAAGTCATTCCCCAAGTCTCTGGCGATACTGAGAAAAATTTTAGTGAAATAATATATTAATATAGCCCACGCAGAAGTGAAGTTCTTTCAAATTCAATACGTGCCCACTTTCATGGGTTGACCGATTTTATAAATAGGCATTTTATTGATAAACATTCTCAATATTTATTTCTCAACGACTTGAACGCAAAACCTAATGACAGTCTCTTATCACTGGTGAGCCTAAACATTAAGAGTCTTGTTAAACATCATGATCACCTCAAAGACTCATTAACTTTAATTAGAAAAAGATTTTCACGTAATTATGCTCATGGAAACTTTCATACGACACCCGTACAAGCAGAGGAAGTTGGGGTTCTAGATGGCATTGTCGGTAACACTTAACTCCAAAACCGCGTGACGCAGGTTCTAGTTCCACTAGCTCCAAGTTTCATACTTTAATGCCTTCAAAAGCATTAAAGTTCTCTATCCTAGATTCGAGTAGTTTTGCTTCTCTAATTGCTTTACCATAAAATGGTTTAAAATCCAACCATTTTGGGTCTGATTTAATTGGATTTCGGGAAAGTACCGTAATAATTCAATTTCCAAACTCTCAAGATGACTCCTACAGACTTCCTTAAGATTATCAGCACTGCTTATTCTATCCTCGTTACAAAACTTTGCACGAATGGTAAAAAAAAAAAAGAGACCAAACTACCCAGTATTTCAATACTATAGTATTTCAGTTTTTTATGAAGTGTCTGTATCTTGTTACACAGAGTAAAGACATTAGTGTTAAATCCCTATAGCTGTAACTTAAGATCATTGCCTTTATTATGGACGTCCACAAAGTACACCAATTTGCAGACCCACTCTTCATTCTTAAACCCACTTAGTCAGAACCGTGATCCCTCAGAAAAATACAAACTTTGTGCCTCAACTCAAAAAGGCTGTTCAAGATTTTCCTCCAAGACTTCGGCATGAAGAAGTAATGTCACGTGAATGGAGCCAATATCGCGACACATTGTATGAAAGAGCCAGGAATTAAGAACTTGGGACTTAATAAAATTAACAGTTTTCATTGCAATGGTCAAAGTGTCGTGTAACTCATGACCGAGCTGTTTAGCCACTAAAGATTGCTTGTGGATTATACAGTGCTTTCACTGAACGAATGGATTGATCTTCTTTATATGGACCATTACACCCTCATATATATATATATAATATATATATATATATATATATATATATAGTAATGGCAACAGCGTTGAAATTAGCAGAAATAATGATGAACAAAAATGTTCATCATTATTTGTGCTATTTTTTCCACAGTGGTGTGTGTGGTTTCTTTGCTTTTGTGACCAAATGGGAAATTTCGTACCAAAACTTGTGTTTTTGTGATGTCCCTCTTTGATTCCTCCAGACTTCCTTTTAAAATAATACATAGATATGACTTTCAGTTCGTTTTATTTTGGGTGCAAATACCTCGCCAAAAAGATGGTTCCAAGCAGTGGTTTGACAGTGTCTCATTGCATATTACACACGAAGGAAAAGGAGGTGTACCGCCGTTGCTAACAAAGCCGAAAACCAAATAAGATTCGCAATAGTTACGAACTTTAACGATAGTCTCGGCAATATTTTGGCGTTATTTCTTAGCAGGAGGCTCTTGCACCTGTACTGATGATGTCGATGGTACAGTTTTTTCTTCCTGATTTGTAATGGTATTCCCACTATTTACTGTACTTGCAGGTTCCATTTTAGAACAGTACTTAGTCTTCATTAGAAACCTTTTCACTTTCATTTTCAGTTTCTGTATAACCTCTCTTCAAAATATCATAAAATTGATCACACACGAAACTTTTAAAAGTCGGGAACAAATTAAAACGAAAACACACCAGCACCACTTGAAATACTGTATCCAGCACAATGATGGCATTGTTTAACTTCCTTCTTAACATCTAAGGTCACATGACGGAAGGGACATACATATTTACGTGGGATCAAACCACTGGTCCCTGTGTAATCTGGACGCAGAGGATGGTCTCCCATCCAACTACTCTCCAGACCCCATGTCGCTTAACTTTGTTGATCGAAGGAAAGCGGTGTTACGACATTGGCTACGACATAGCCCTTGAAATATACACTGGCATTATTCACTGATTTGATAAACTGTAACAAACAAACAAACTGTAACGAGTATTTCGAGTGAACAAAAAGCTGAAAAGAAACAATTATTTCACTATGCGGTCGCTTCGCAAATTAATGTAATTTTATTTCTTTTTTAAAAAAATTGACAGATTGTGAAAAATTACGAAAAATATACTGCATACTTTGAAGTGAAACTTGGAGATAAACATAGGCCCAATAGGCAGCTAAAGTTTAGCTTTCTATTCATCTTATTTTTGTCTACACTGTTTGGTGTTACGAATAAAAATGCCTCGGGAGCAAACAGAGTTGGATTTTCAAAGTGAAAACATTTTTCCTTTTCACTGAGTACCCACTTCAGTACATCTCGCGTACCCCTTGAGATACGCGTATCACTGGTTGAAATGAATTATATTTCACTGAATGAAAGAAATACTTTGCTATACATTATAATTTCATTATGAAATCACGAGAGTCAGAAAATGAATATTGTTTTATTTTATATCGTTTTCTCAATATTCAAATATTCAGAACAGTCGCAGATAGAGTAGCCAGTTGAAGGCAAAGTTGAGAAAGTTATGGCTGAACTTGCTAAATAAGAAAGGAAGGTTAGTAAGGTTTTCAGAAGTTGCAACATTGGCTAACGGTGGAAGGAGAATGTTTTTTCCTGAGGCTCCAAACTAAAAGATGTAACATATACGGTGCTGACACTAAAGTTTATTTTGAAACACTTTTTTTAAGTTCTTAACTGTATGCTGAAGCCATTAAGAAATAAAAATAATTAAGAAATAAAATAAAATAAAGGTAAGAGATGTTTTATTTGTCCGTGTGAACAAAAAGAACAAAAATAAAATGTTACAATTACACTAATGTAACTTAAAATAATATTTTTAATTTTTTTAAACTCAGATTCTAAAGAACTTTTTAAATTTTAGATACGAATACTAATATTTTTTTTAAGTATTTGAGTTATTAAAGATAGATAAAGATAATTTTCTTTTAATTTTCTTAGCCCTCTTTTTGAAACAGTTAAAAGCTAATATATTAATATAAGTAAAAACAATAAGTATACTCATAAGTCATAAGCATAGGTATACATAGCATAGGTATACTATGTATAGTTATAGTTATAATAATGGATCTATTCTTGTAATAATTTTATAGATGTAATTATAGAAATAAATTTCTTTAAATGTTTAGGTACAGAAATACACTCTAATACCCGTGTTTAAGTTCAAGGTTGCTGGAGGAGCGGCTCCAGATTTCGGATGATTGTCCATCATGCTTCTACATCAGATACTCAGTATTTTAGTGAAAATCTCCCTTATCGTAGTGATTGGACGCCTGTCAGGCGTATGATGTAACAACTTTTTTAATTAACTAATTTTTGTTTCTCGACCGAAGCTCGAAATGAACTGTCTCATAGTATTTTCGTCGCCGTCAGTGATGTACATTTTTTTAAAAAAATACCTTAAACTGGAAAGTTACCATTCGAATTAGTGCATATTTGGAAAGCTTTTTCAATTTCTATAGCCAGTAATCAAAAGTTTTTGAACATTTTATATATATATTTGGAATTTAATCATATTTGTTGCAAATATGTTGACTTAGTTTCTTACCGGCACATACATATTCAGGTCAATGTTTAGGAGTAAATCAGGTCAATGATCAGGAGTAAACTGTGTCAAATTGCACAAGCACCATTCTAATTACTGCATACTTGTAAAACACCTGTAATTTGTTGTCAGGGTGCAATTATATTATATATATATATATATATATATATTATATATATATATATATATATATATATATATATATATATATATATATATATATATATATATATATATATATATATATACACCTCGGTGGTGTAGTGGCTAGCATCGCTGACTATGAATCCACCGGCCCCAGGTTCGATTCCCAGCGAAAGCAGGTGACGCCCAGCTTACCCGTTGTTCATCTTTCCATAAAAAATAAGTTGTTAGATAAATGGGTACCCTGGGTGGCCTAGTGGTTAAGACGCTGGGCTGGAGGTCGTGAGATCGAGTCCGGATAGGGACTTTGTAATTTCTCACCACCCGTGGTGGGTCGTGGTTCGGATTCCACGTTAAGCTCTAGGTCCAAGGTGGAACAACAAGTTTGACCTTCGTCAGAATGAACAATTCTGGCGGAAGCAAAACCAAAGTTTATATATATATACTAAGTAAACTTTTAAAAGTAAACTTTTTAAAAATAATGAGCTTGCTTCATTCTTAAATATTAGCTTTCGGGATCAAACTTCGTATTTCATATTTTGAAAGCTTTGGTACATTACCATAATTGTAATGTACGGTATGTGTTTCGTAGGTGAACTCGTCTTGACAGCCTCCATTTTATTTTTAAATTTAGTATTTTTTGCATTATTATTTATATTCTGTATTTGTGTTTGCTCTGATAATTTAATTTTTATCGCGTATATGTAAAGAACAGTAACACCCGACTCCACTAATGCGCCTCGGTGGTGTAGTGGTTAGCGTCGCTGACTACAAATCCATCGGCCCCGGGTTCGAGACCCGACGGTAGCCGGCGCGCAGCAAAACCCAGCTGATCATCCTTCCACACAATGAAGAAAGTGGTTGGTAGATAAATGGGTACCCTAGGTGGCTTAGTGGTTAAGACGCTGGGCTGCTGATGGGGCGTGGTTCGGATTCCACGTTAAACTGTAGGTCTAAGGTGGAGTGAAAAGCTTGACCTTCGTCAGAATGAACAATTCGGGCGGAAGCTAACTAAAGGTTAACACATTTAACTGACCCACCTTGAAAATTGACAATTGTTTGCAATGAAGTGTGGACATCCTTCAATTAACCTCGAATTCTGGCATCCCACTGAAAATCTGTGTTGCATTTGCGGCGATGGAAAGTTGACGATTGTTAAAGTTGGTGACTGTTGGTGGTAGTGTGAATCCCCGTTTACACTCCTCGTGAGCTACGTCGTGCCCAGTGTCGTAATACTGTTTCCTGTCCATCAGCGAAGTTAAGTGACATTGGGTCCGGGGAGTAGTTGGATGAGAGACAGTTCTCTGCGTCCAGATTATGTGTTGACCCCCGTGGTTATGTTATGTTATCAGTTAGGGTGCTATTATTTGTGAATATCGAATTTAGGCAGCTGTTTTTTCTTGTATTTTCTGTTATTTCTTGTGTTAACGTAAATTTATCAGCTAGAGTTAACAACAGTTTTCATTGTTCCTGGTCTTCCCGTGTGCCTCCCTTGTCTTGGTTTATACTGTACACATATTTCTTCCTATCCTTTTATATTCATAAATGGAAAATTAAAATCACCGCAGAGGATAATATTGTGGGTTGGAAAGTTTACAACTTTCATCAGGTTCCTGACCTCTGTAATAGTATCTGAGAATTTTGTAATTGAAGTGTTCTGGGGTCTACATATTACAATTAGTAACATGTTTAATTTTTCAACTTTTGCTGCTACTATTTCTGCGTAGTGGTTTAAAATACTGTCATTTCTGCCATATGTTTTTCATGTGAATAAATAGCACATCCTCCTTTTCGTCTTACTGTTGTGTAGGCTCGAAGTATGTTATAGCTGTCAATTTGTATTTCTGTTTTGTCGATACAAAAATCACAGTTTTCAGAGGTCGCCTGGCAGTCCTTCAGATGAGTTTCTTTGATGCATTTAACCCTTTAACGACGAACGTTTTTGTAGGGTTAAGTCTAAATGCGTGTATTTGAAACTGTACGTATTCGACCCAGTCGGCGTTAAAGGGTTAAAGTCTACTCTCGTTTTTTGTAGGAATCCAAAGAATGGTTTGGCAGTTAATCCCCGTGTGTTGATTTTTTTTATTTTCAATTTCCAACTGTTATGTTCCTTTGAGAATGGTATTAACGGCATTTTTGCCCGTACTTGCATCTCCCGTATCTTGCATATGTTTTGCAAATACTAAGGTCGTGAAACTTGCAGTTTTTGCCAAATTCACAATTTCCATTTTTGTAATGGAAGTTCCATAAAGTTGAATGTGAATAAATACATTGCCCGTCCCTGTACCTGCAATGTTCTTTTGCATAATATTTGCATACAATATTCTCTATGTGTTTAGTTTGTATCGTCTTTTTGTCATGGTCTTCATTTGGTAAATTCACTACATCACAGTTTGTGTTTGTTTCTTGTATTTCTTCTAAAATCATGTCTTCTCCTCATGTTACCTTTATTTTTAATTCTCTCTCAGCCACACCGTTTTCCTTCATAACATTCTGGTCATCTTTTTCTCTCATTATTCTATCTTTCTCTATCGCGTTCGTATTTTTCATTGTTTTAAATACTGCGAACGCGTTTACACTCTCCGTACACGGGTCACGCAAAATTATATGCCCGTAATATGTTTTCCCGTTGATATTTTCCTATTGCACCAATTCATACAGTTAAAGTCACGTGACTTTTTACAAAAATCACACCTGATCGTTTCGTTTTCAGTAGTTGCTAAATCACATAAATTGCAAACATGGTGGGAATGGGGATCAACGGCTACGTTATCTATTACAGAATGGCGATAAACCTGTGGGAGTCATTCACGTGAATTTGGTTTTATGACCGTTTTCCTATTTTGTTCCAATCTTTACTCAGATGACTACCTTATTTCGATTGAATATATATATATATATATACTTTGTCTAAACTATATTACGCTTAGTTACACTCAATACATTTCACTTAATAACTTAAAAAACACGAATTCACTAATATTTATACACACTCGGTGCAGATAGAATAAATTACCAAGATGTTAATCTCTTGTTATTTTGATATTAATCCTTTCAGGACGACTGGTACAAATTGGTAGCGTTTCAAATACACGCATTCATAATTTAACCCGACAAAAAATTCCGGCCTTAAAGGGTTAATACAGAGAGAAAAATAAAACGTCCATTCTCCACGAAGTAGGCCCCCTATAACAAAATATATATATATATTATATATATAGTTGTATTATAAGTGAATATTCCAAAGAATTTTACTATATTTTAAATAAATTTTCAGTAAAATATACTTACGTATAGCGTTGTTCTCTTAAATATACGAGAAGGATGATATTCATGCAAAGTAGAAAAAAAAAAAACAATTGCCAAGAAAATTTTGGAATCTCTTTAAGGAAACCAATTCTTTTTTTTACAGGTTTATCGCCATTCTGTTTTTCCTTTCCCTCCCAGAATGACTTCCTCCCATGACTCAACGTAATCGTAAATTTTTTGAAAATTGCTTGAATAATTTAAAGTTTTTCATTTTGACATTTTTTTCTTTTTTTATTCATTAAACTTATTACTTTAAAGTATTATTTTACGAATGTTCTTTACTATATACTGTTCTTATTTACTACATGCAAACTTATTTATTTTTCTTATTGTCTCCCAAACTTGAGACAATAAGAATTTTTTTTTATGACAAGAGTTATTTATATTCATTATGCACAATTTGCATCTATGTTGGGTGACACACTTACAGAAACGAAATTTCTATGGATAGCGTTCACTTCCAAATATATTTCTAAATGATTCCAAATATCAACGTCTTCGTAGGAGAGAAACCTCCTTGATATTTTAAAAGCACAATTTGGTTTTAGGAAATAATAAATATCATACGTTAAGATTCCTTAAATTGTTTACTTTGAAATAATGTACATAATAAGCACAGGAGTTTCCTTATAAAATATTTTAGGAATATATTCAGCTTGTACAGTTCATATTTGTTCAGTAACCTGAAGGATTAGAACACAGGAATTGTACTGTATGTTCATTGAAGGATTTAATGAGAATTTATCTTCATTCAACTAGTTGTAAATATGGATGAACTTCCTGTTTGCCCTTCCTTAACAACAAAGGTATTATAACGGAAGAGACCTACAGCTCTACTTGGAATGTGAACCACTATTCCACCAAGGAAGACGGGCTACGTCGTGGCCAGTGTCGTATCACCGCTTCTCATCGATCAACGAAGGCACATTGGGTCTTGAGAGTGGTTGGATGGGAGATCGTCCTCTGCGTCCAGATGATGTAATAACCGTGGTTCAGATCTCACGTAAAGCTGTAGGTCTTCTCCATCATATGATTTGAAGACATTGCAAAGGAAGTTAAACAATCCTGTTAAAACAAACAAAAACCAAGGAAGACCCAGAAGCACCTCAGTCGCGGAAATCTGAAATCCGAACCAAGATTTCATTCCAGAAACCTTCAGATTAACAAGCTGACGGTCTACCACTAGGATACACTGGTGGGTATTGTAGAGTATCCAAGTCATTATCAGATATATGAGATGTATCATCTGCATACTGAATATTGGTTACACTGAGTAGTCATTAAAAGCATTTACATAACACAGAAATAGAAGGGATCCCAATATCAAACCCCGTGGTACTCTGTGTGTCACTGATTGAAAGTCTGATTCTTGTTAATTTGTTGTGACGCATGGTTTTCTATTTATCCAAGGAATGGTTTGGTTTTAGGTCCTGTATAATGACTAGTATAATTTTTATTGTTTCGTTTTTAATTTCTTCTTTACGTGGTTCAGATTCGTTATCCATTGATAGTACATGTTCCGTTGCCCTGTAATCCTCCGAGAATTTTCCTCTCTTTTCTATATGTTTCCATAAATGCTGTCCCGATATCGTAGGTAATTTCTTTCTGCATTTATTCTGTACTGCTCTCGGACTCCCGTATTTGTTGATTGCCTTTTCACTTGTTGAATGATATTTAGAAACTGAATCGCGATGGTTACGTCTAAAAAATTGGTCACCCCTTATTTGTTGATGGTTTTGGCTGTTCAACTGTCGTGTCCCTTTGAGGGTGGTGGTACCGGCATATTTGCTCGTACTTGCATCTCGGGTATCTTTCATACGTTTTGCAGATACAGAGGTGGTGGAACTTTCAGTTTTTTCCAATTTAGAACCTCCATTTTTGCAGTAAAAGTTGCATAACGTTGGATGTGCATAGATGCATTGCCCGTCCCTATATCTGCGATGTTCTTTTGCATAATGTTTGCATACGATATCCTCTACGTTTATAGTTTTTTTCTTTTTTGTCATTATCTTCATTTGGTAATTTTACTGCCGCACAGTTTGTTTGTTTGTTTTTATTTTTTCTACAATCATGCTGTCTTTTTATCTACATATATTACTCACGCGGTGATTCGTGATTCGCTCAAATCGAGTTGACCGTGATTTACTAAGTGTGACCACTATGCACTTATCCGTGATCATGACACAGAGCAAACCGTGATTTGGCGGTGTTTTGCATCCGCGGCTCGTCTCCCGCCAGCCCACCACAACACCTCAGTCAGTATTTTTCCGCGATACCAAACATAATTAATATTAGCGGCAATGTTAGCAGAGGGAGGTGTTATACTCTTCGGGAGCGGATGATCTTCGCGTCTTGTGGTGAGTACAAACTACTTAACTCTTTAAGCCCTGAAGTTTTTGTAGGGTTAAGTTATGAATGCGTGTATTTGAAACGTTAGCAATTTGTACCATTCGTCCTTAAAGGATTAAGTGTATATTATACTGTAACAGAATAATACTGTGCGTGGTGGCGTGCGAGGTGGGAGGCCAATCAGTGGTGGCAAGCAGCAACAGCAGCTGCACAACCCACCCACCAGCGGGATATACTGAGTTAATCGTGAAATCGGGTTATCCGATGTTAAATAGATAGATGAATAGTAATAATAACCAAGTAATATAAGTAATAGATGTTAAATAGATATATGAATAGTAATAATAACCAAGTAATATAAATAATAGATGCTAAATAGATAGATGAATAGTAATAATAACCAAGTTATATAAATAATAGATGTTAAATAGATAGATGAATAGTAATAATAACCAAGTAATATAAATAATAGATGTTAAATAGATAGCTGAATAGTAATAATAACCAAGTAATATAAATAATAGATGTTAAATAGATAGATGAATAGTAATAATAACCAAGTAATATAAATAATAGATGTTAAATAGATAAATGAATAGTAATAATAACCAAGTAATATAAATAATAGATGTTAAATAGATAGATGAATAGTAACAATAACCAAGTAATATCAATAATAGATGTTAAATAGATAGATAAATAGTAATAATAACCAAGTAATATCAATAATAGATGTTAAATAGATAGATGAATAGTAATAATAACCAAGTAATATAAATAATAGATGTTAAATAGATAGATGAATAGTAATAATAACCAAGTAATATAAATAATAGATGTTAAATAGATAGATGAATAGTAATAATAACCAAGTAATATAAATAATAGATGTTAAATAGATAGATGAATAGTAATAATAACCAAGTAATATAAATAATAGATGTTAAATAGATAGATGAATAGTAATAATAACCAAGTAATATAAATAATAGATGTTAAATAGATAGATGAATAGTAATAATAACCAAGTAATATAAATAATAGATGTTAAATAGATAGCTGAATAGTAATAATAACCAAGTAATATAAATAATAGATGTTAAATAGATAGATGAATAGTAATAATAACCAAGTAATATAAATAATAGATGTTAAATAGATAGATGAATAGAATAATAAACCAAGTAATATAAATAATAGATGTTAAATAGATAGATGAATAGTAATAATAACCAAGTAATATAAATAATAGATGTTAAATAGATAGATGAATAGTAATAATAACCAAGTAATATAAATAATAGATGTTAAATAGGTAGATGAATAGTAATAATAACCAAGTAATATAAATAATAGATGTTAAATAGATAGATGAATAGTAATAATAACCAAGTAATATAAATAATAGATGTTAAATAGATAGATGAATAGTAATAATAACCAAGTAATATAAATAATAGATGTTAAATAGATAGATGAATAGTAATAATAACCAAGTAATATAAATAATAGATGTTAAATAGATAGATGAATAGTAATAATAAACCAAGTAATATAAATAATAGATGTTAAATAGATAGATGAATAGTAATAATAACCAAGTAATATAAATAATAGATGTTAAATAGATAGATGAATAGTAATAATAACCAAGTAATATAAATAATAGATGTTAAATAGATAGATGAATAGTAATAATAACCAAGTAATGTAAATAATAGTTGTTAAATAGTAATAATAATCAAGTAATATAAATAATAGATGTTAAATATATGTTAAATAGTCGATGTTAAATGGAAATACAGACAAACATTTTCATACCATGAGGCCCAAAGTTTGGAAGACATGGCAGGACTGATAAATAGGTCGGATAAATTAGATTATCCGAGTTTTGAATTCTTTGTATTAGACTGCACAGAGAAAAATGTTTTGTTGACTCAAACAAAAATAAATATATTTCAACAAAAAAATTTTGTTCGTTTTTAAACCCCACAATTTTTGTTTCGCTTTACAAAATTAATTTTTTTGTTAATAATTTACTGTAGTAAACAAATACTGAATTGATCGATCAAATTCTGTGTTTAACTGTTTTTAACAACAATTTGTTTAGATTAAACATAAATTATTTTATTTTCAGTTACCGAAATGTCTGAACTTACTTTTGTCTTATATTATCAGCATTTCCTCAATTAATTTTAAATAATATATACTTCTGAACAATATATATATTACAGGGTGGGCCGTAAGTTTCCATACATAGGAAAAATAAACATTTTTTTATGGACAACCATTTTTATTTATATAATATGCTCTACATGGTTGCCATTGTTTGAAAACACATTTCAATACGTGTTCCCCACTGTTGATGAACACGCATTAGCACAGTTGACGTTATGCTTGTAATGGCGTTGGTGATACGTTCCTTTAGGTGATTTATGTCTCGTATCTTTTCCTGATACACCATGGCCTTCAAGTGCCCCCAAAGATAGAAATCAAGGGGGGTGAGATCTGGGATCTGGGAGGCCACTCCACAGGACACGCCGACCAATCCAAGCATCCGGAAACTGCCTGCTGATCCAAATACCGACGCACGTGAAGACCATAATGAGGTGGAGCTCCACTTGCTGGAAGTAAACTGGGAAGTACCTTCCTCGTTTAGCAGGGATGGGAAAATCTCTTCTTGCAACATGTTAATATACCTTTCGGCATTAAGATTTCCACTGACAAAAATTGGTCCAATAATTCTGTCACCCCATATCCCGGCCCACACCATCACTTTACCGGCACCATGCATCTTCGTCGGACTCAGCCAGTTAGGGTTAGCATTACTCCAATAACGTATGTTTTGCCGATTAACCTCTCCATTGACGTAAAAATTTGCTTCATCAGTAAACAAGATCTTACGTCAAACGCATATTCTTAGGGTATCTGAAACATAAAAACAAACGTTTAATTTTTCCTATGTATGGAAACTTACGGCCCACCCTGTATATATATATATATATATATAATATATATATATATATATATATATATATATATATATATAGGGTGTTATCAAATTATGTTTCATAAATTAGTATACATATTCAGGACGTTAAAGTGAACAAA
Source organism: Bathynomus jamesi (assembly GCA_023014485.1). Taxonomy (NCBI): domain Eukaryota; kingdom Metazoa; phylum Arthropoda; class Malacostraca; order Isopoda; family Cirolanidae; genus Bathynomus; species Bathynomus jamesi. The sequence goes on along the minus strand of JAJOZX010001140.1, from coordinate 835,919 downwards.
CAAGTTCGTATGAACATAAATTCGCAATCGCTTCGTTTCCGAGATACACTGATTTTTTGCCGAGGACGATGCTATTCTCTGTACGCCTATTGTATGCTGTCTACATACGTATATCAGAGAACAATTATTTTATTTTTTTCAAATTATGAAGAGTATTGCTTCTACAGTGCGTTCGAAAAGTCTCTCCGCAGTCAACCAACACTTTAAAAAAAGTGTTTGACAACATGCGTAGACGAGTTGCTCTGTGCCTGCAAAATGGTGGAAAACACTTTCAACCACATGCTGTAAAATCAAAAGGTTATGTAATAAAATCACTAAACCATGGTTGAATGAAAGCATTGTAGTTTTTCAATTTCCTACTATGCGTTTAACATAGCACTGCGGAGAAATTTTTCGAACGCACTGTACTTTTTCTCGTATGTAATGCGTCGGAAATGAAGTCGCTCGTGCTTCTTATAATCGAGATAAAAATCCCTTCATAATACTAAAGATAATAATAATAATAATAATAATAATAATAATTATTGTTATTATTATTATTATTATTATTATTATTATTATTATAGTATGCATTAACTCTAATGCAGACATGCAAATATTATTCGTCACAGAACAAAACAAAGGCTATTTGTAAAAGCGTTCAAGGGACAGAGAAAAATTAACTTTGAAACACGACACAATGATTGAATTGGGACGAGAAGAATAGCTTCAATAGAAAAATATATACGACCAAAGAAAAATGGTTTATAATTCATAGGTATTATAGATTTCCTATGATAGCCATAAATAAAAAATTATGTACCTGCGTGTCGAAATTTATTTTCTGCCAAATACGCATTTGATTATTATACATGTATAAAATTGCGTAAAATAATCAAACAATATTCCAGAAAATCCTGTAAATTTTTATCTTTTGTTTACATTTATTATTATTATTATTATTATTATTATTATTATTATTACCCACCTTTTCAATTTCGTCCTGAAATAAATTAATTGAATTCCATCAAATTGTACAGAAAAGTATTGAAAATGATACAAAACTTAATGCAAGATGTATTCTTTTTTATATTTATTTATTTATTTTTTTTTTAACTTTGAATTTTGAAAATAGTTGTTTTCATAATTTGAATTTGGAACAGGGAGGATCAGCAGAGCTACAGTCAAGACTAGGTTTTTTTTTGGTTTTTTTGTAATTGGAGTTTGTGTTTCTGGTCCTTGGTTTGAGATGCCGCACCTTTCCCATAGGCAATTGGATAGGGATCTCTAAAAAATGTGCGTACACAGAGAAAAGTGTTTTGTTGAATCAAACCAAAATAGAAGCATTTCGATAAATTTTTGGTTTTATCTTTAGACACCCAAATTTTTTGGTTTCGTGTTACAAAATTAATCCCGTTGTCAGTCTGAAGCCGTAAACAAATAACAAATAAATATTTAATTGATCAAACAAATTCTGCAAATTTTTTAACGACAATTTCATTAAATTAAACATAAATTATATAATTTTGGAATTACCAAACTGTCTAACCGAATTTCTTGGTTTTTATTAAAATTTCTTTATTTCACTTTAACTTAACTACTGTATAATCAATTCTGTCCATTATACATACAGAAATAAGTATATAAATTTTACACCTGTAACTAGATTCGATCAGCTTTTCCTGAGATTTTTCACGCAAAGTACAGAGTGTGTTTTACTAGTCACGCCATCCCGAATTACGAACGCGTTTAACAAAATTGGGTACTTATAATTTTGCTTTAAATCATAATTTTATAATTTTTTTTTTAGGTGCAAACTTTTATATTTGCATTTAAGACATGATTTTTCTTTGTTATAACAAAATGAAAATAACAAAATACGTATGGTAAAGATAAACAAAGCAATTTGAATTGCAATTTGAATATGTGAAACATTCCTTTGTATGATCCAAACAAAAAGTAGTTAACCAAGCGAGTTTTGTTTTTTTAAATAATTGATTTTTGTGTAACAAGCCTAGCGAAAATCGAATAATATTTCTGATAGTAAATATTTTGCTACCATTTTGGAAGGATGTATTTGATATATATATATATAATATATATATATATTATATATATATATATATATATATATATATATATATATATTAGTGATGTATGTCGCATCCGCATCCGCACCTGCGGGATGCGGATGTGTACTATGTACTAAATTGCTACTTTTGAAGCATAATTTGACCCTCATTCAGTTCAAATACTGAAACTTGCGCAGCCTTCATTTGATCTTTAATGTAATTGGCAATGTCTGTTGTGTATTTGTATAATTAATTGTTCATGCTACAATACATAACAATGTCATAAGCACACTACTTTCCCAAGGTTGGAGAAAGTGGTTGGTCGGATACAAGACGAGTTGTGTCCCCGTCCCGCATCATGGTAACACACAGTTGCGTGGCGAAAACTCGTCCAAAAAGAGAAGGGTGTATGTAAAAAAATTATAATTACAAAGTAATATGATCTAATATCTAATACAGGGTGTCTCAATATACATGCAACCCATGTCACTGCTAATAATTCTGCCAATATTAATGTTCTCGTTCTATTTTTTCAGATTTGGAGAGAGGAGACGATAACAACTAATAATTATCAATCAAAATGCCTTGGACAAAGGAGGAAAAAAAATTTTGAGTCACTACTTATTTGGAGACGAAATCATTCAAAACTGTGCAAGCGAAATTTCGCAGGAAGTTCAACTTCAACAATTATCCCCAGAAAAGCCAAATTTATCGTTGGGCACACAATTTCAAGCCACAGGATCAGTAAACAATCTCAACAAGAAAGCAGAAACACCCAGATCTGGCAGGAAGGTGACTGCAAGATCTCCTGACAATGTGAATGCGGTGAGAGATTCTGTCGGAAGGAGTCCGAAAAAGTCAATCCGAAGACGTTGCCAAGATCTGGGTCTTTCACGTGCGTCAGTGCAAAGAATCTTGATCAAGGATCTTCAGCTGTACCCATACAGGATCCAGATCAAGCATAAACTCACACCAGCTGACATGGCAAAACGTGTTGTGATGTGCCGGTGGTTCGAGAACAAGATCGAAGAGGATCCTGACTTTCTTGATGATGTTTGGTTCAGCGACGAAGCACACTTCTTGCTCAGTGGGTATGTCAATAGCAAGAACAATGTGTTCTGGGGCACACAAGCCCCAGACGAGGTGCTTCAGAGGCCCTTGCACTCTGTGCAGGGTGTCAGGGTGATTGACAACTTCGCTCGTCGGCTTCAAGTGTGTCTGCAGCGCAACGGCGGTCATTTGGAACATGTGCTCTAATAAATGTATCCTTTGATCTAGAGACCTCAAATCTTCAGTTTTTAATTGGTATCATATCAGCTTCCAGGAAATGTAATCTTTTTTGGAGTTTATTTTCTGAGTAATAAATTATTATCATGTCAATGGGTTCCATCTATTTTGAGACACCCGGTATTATCGAATATCTAATATTTATAACTAACCAAAAATCGAAAGTCAACTAATAAATTAAGTATGAATTTAATTTACTATCATATTATCAAGCTAACAAATTTATGCATGAACATCCGCATCCGCATCCGCGGATGTCTGAAATCTGACATCCGATACATCACTAAATAACTATATATATATATATATACACACACACACACACACACGTTTTTTTCAATTTCTACTTATATTAATAATAATAATTATAATAAGAATAAGAATTTGGGAGGGGGGGGACTTTTTTAGGAACGATAAATGTGGGGTTCGAAGGTGGCATTCGAACCACGGATTGTTACATTATCTGAACGCAGAGAATAACAATCACTCAGGAAGATCAGAAACTGGCAAAGCGCTCACATTTTATGACTCTAGTTACAGAACAGTTAACTAAATTCATAAATTATGATCTACATTCTACAGTATCTCTTCCTTCACTGAAAATTATACACCAACATATTTGAGAGCTTGACAGAGGTTTACGAATGGCAGGACAAGCCATACACGAATAAACTTGAACTTGTATATATATATATATATATATATATATATTAGTGGTGCACCGATTAATCGGTATCGGCACTTTTCATGCCGATTAATCGGCATTTTACCGATTAATCGTCAATGCAAGGTATTTTCCTAATATCGGCATGCCAGGTGCCGATACCGATTAATCGGTGCACCACTAATATATTATATATATATTATATATATATATATACCTTTCAACTTTTCACATGTTCCGCTCGATAATTCCTCATTTCACGAAGGTCAAGCTTGTTGCCCCTCCTCTCGAGTTGGCCTGGTGAAGTAGTGAGTTGGTTTCTTGTACTCTCCACCTCACATAGCCAGGTACGCCCGGCTCATCGGGGATTGTTCTGAAACAGGCGTCTAATTTTCTTTTGAAGATGTCCACTGTAACCCCACTCGTGTTCCTTAGGTCTTTGGGCATCTGATTAAACAGTTTTGGTCCTCTCACTACAAAACTATTTTCTTCCACGGTTTAGGATGTTCCCTGTCTAACCTTTATTTTGGGAACACGACATAATCTTCCTTTTCTACTTTCCGCTGTTGTTTGGGGAGTTATAGGGTTCAGAGTAAGATTAGGGAATAGTTTCTCCATTATTTTCCAAGTGTAAATAATGGTATCTCTCTCTCTTCTCCTTTCCAGTGAATATAGTTCTAGTTCGCGTAACCTTTCCCAGTAGTTTAGTTCTTTGCACCCATTGATCTTGGCTGTGAAGCTTCTCTGAATCCCTTCTAGTTGTCTAATGTCTTCTTTTTTATGTGGGGATGTTAGGACCGAGCAGTATTCCAATTTGGGTATGATCAGTGTTTTCAGTAGAGGAATCATTATATTCCTATCCCTTCGTTTAAAGGTTCTCAGTATCTGCCCAGTTACTTTCCTTGCTCTGTTTACTGCTATCTTATTTTGTGTTTCAAATTTCGCATCATTAGTCATTACAACCCTTAAGTGTTTTGCTTTAGAATTTCTCTGAATTTCCTGTCCATTTGGGGTATAATATCCTATGGATTTTAGGTCCTCTCTTTTTCTGTACTGTAACAGCTGAACTTTCTCAGTGTTAAACTTCATGTTGTTGTCTTCCGTCCAATTGTAGATTCTGTTCATGTCTGTTTGTAGAGATCCTACACCTTAAAGGTTTCTTATTTTTCTACTGATCTTTGTGTCATCGGCAAAGGATGTTACTCTTTTATATATATATTATATAATATATATATATATTATATATAATATATATATATTAATATATATATATAGGGTGGGCCGAAAGTCTGGATCCATAGGAAAATATTTATTTTAATACATAAATTACAACAAATGGTAAATACTTAAAATGAATATCAACTTTAACTCCTAAATGCGTATCCGTGATACTGTACAGTAGTTCGTACTCCAGTATAAATACTCAAATACTTTTTTATTTCAGCCCAGAAATGGCTTCGAATCTAACAACAGAAGACCGGGTAGAACTTGTGCTCATGTGCGCAAGACAGGGCGCTACACACAGAGAAGTTGCTACCGAATTCAATAGAAATCATCCTGATAAGCATCCAGTAACACATGCGACTGTTGGCAAGTTGTTTAAAACGTTTCAAAGAAACAGGAAGTGTACATGATCGACGGCGTTCTGGTCGTCCAAAAACTGCAACTGATGAAAATACCTCTGCAATGGTATGTGAAACTTTAACGAATAGTCCAGTAAAGTCAACAAGAAGATTATCAAATGAAACACGCATCTCGAGAACGTCAATTCGAAGAATTATTAAAAAATCATAAATTCCATCCCTAAGTGTCTCGATGTCAGAGGCCACCAATTTGAGCATTTGTTATAATTTGTTGTTTATACTGGAGTACGAACCACTGTACAGTATCACGGATACGCATTTACCAGTTAAAGTTGATATTCATTTTAAGTATTTACCATTTGTTGTAATTTATGTATTAAAATAAATATTTTCCTATGGATCCAGACTTTCGGCCCCCCTGTGTATATATTATATATATATATATATATATATATTATATATATATATATATATATATATATATACATTTTAACTGCAAACAACACACAGTATAATTAATGTAAAGAACGACGCTTGTATAGAAGAACGTTCCGCACAAGATGAGGAGGGAGAACGAACAAATGAAAAATGAGGTAACCACCCGGGAATCGAACCCGGGATCTTCCGATTGCCGGTCAGATATGCTATCCACTACACCATGTGCCTCGATTGATCAGAAGTCGTAATTCTACATACGAGCAGAAACCAATGCCCTGAGGGGGCACCCCACGCATGCGCACATATATACATTTTAACTGCAAACAACACACAGTATAATTAATGTAAAGAACGACGCTTGTATAGAAGAACGTTCCGCACAAGATGAGGAGAGAGAACGAAAAAATGTTGCGCGGAACGTTCTTCTATACAAGCGTCGTTCTTTACATTAATTATACTATGTGTTGTTTGCAGTTAAAATGTATATATGTGCGGCATGCGGGAGTTGCCCCCTCAGGGCATTGGTTTCTGCTCGTATGTAGGAGAATTACGACTTTTGATCAATCGAGGCCCATGGTGTAGTGGATAGCATATCTGACCGGCAATCGGAAGATCCCGAGTTCGATTCCCGGGTGGTTACCTCATTTTTCATTTGTTCGTTCTCCCTCCTCATCTTGTGCGGAACGTCCTTTTATACAAGCGTCGTTCTTTACATATATATATATATATATATAAATATATATATATATATATGGGATTGAACTCAGAATGATCCCCTGAGGTTTTTTCATGATACAAATAGACCGTGCATTTTCTTTTTCATGATGTTAGCCCAACGTGGGCAACGGGTCACTCGCAAAGAGGCCCCAAAAATATAGCTTCCCTCACCAGCAAAGCAGATAGCATCCAGCTTTCGGATAGGATCCAGGGGTTACAGCTACACCTAGCCTCTATATTCAGAACCTCAATATAAGCAAAGGACTCGTTGCATTCACGTCGGACTGAATCCATCAAAGAAAAAGGGGTAACTATAGTATTTTTAGCCAACAACCAAAACTTAAATCTCAACTGGCAAAATTGAGCGTCCACTTTTCAAGGCACATAACATGTCCGTTTCATGATGGGAGATTGAGGTTTAAGTTATATTTTTGGGGTCTCTTTGCGAGTGACCCGTTGCCCACGTTGGGCTAACATCATGAAAAAGAAAAAACTATAGTGTTTGCCATTTACCATTACTTATTTGGACTATAGTTGATTTAATTTTCCCAGAAGAGTTCCTTGTTCCATGCACGGTCTGTTTGTATCATATATATACAGGGCGTCCCAAAAAAATGTATACACACTTTAACAGCTGATAGCTCAATTGATGTTTCTTTCTCTCCAAGTTAAACCCATTAGAATTAATAATGGCAGTCAGACTAAGCTTTGAACAAAGGAAATTCATTCTAAAATGCTACTGGAAGTGTGAAAACGCAGTTGAAGTGCAAAGACAGTTTAGGAGGGAGTTTCAAACAGATCCACCAACGCGACTTACCATCACTCGAATTAGAGATAAGTTTGAAGCCGATGGAACTGTTCAGAATGTCCACAAGAAGCGTTCCGGAAGACCACGGACATCGACAAGCCCCACAAAGCAAGAAAGAGTACTGGAAACGTATCACCAAAGTCCAAGAAAATCTGTGCGGCAAGCGAGTCGTGAGGTAGGAATTTCAGAATCGTCTGTCCAACGCATTTTGAAGCGCTGTCAATGGAAAAGTTACATTCCAAGATTAGTCCATGCTATTAATGAAGAGATGATCCGGACCGAAGAGTGGAGTATTGCGAGTGGTACTTGGCACGATGGATGTGGATTGGACGAAGGGGTTTCGTAGAATACCCTCCGCGTTCACCAGACCTCACACCACTAGACTTTTTTTATGGGGATACTTAAAAGACAAAGTCTACGCTATAAAACCTGCAACAGTCGCTGAATTGAGAGCAGCCATTGAACGAGAATGCACAAAAATACCAAACGAAATGTTTCGTGATGTTTGCGATTCCATTGCTTCGCGTTATCAGCAGTGCCTGGACCAGAACGGACGTCAGTTTGAAAACAGGCGTTGACAAAACAATTAAATAATGTCTGTAGATTCAATTACATTTTTAAAATGAAATGTATTTTAATAAACACTGCCTTTATAAGTATTTAAAGTGTGTATACATTTTTTTGGGACGCCCTGTATATATATATATAATATATATATATATATATATATATACCTGTTAATGATTCATTCTTGGGAAAGAAACCGAATTCTTATAAGGAACACCGATACAGCTGCAAAAACCAACATTCTTTTCGCTTTATTTATTCACAAATTAAACGTTTAGTCTTTGAATAAATAAAATGAAAAGAATGTTTTTTTTTTAAAATTGTATTGACATTCTCTCTCTCTCTCTCTCTCTCTCTCTATATATATATATATATATATATATATATATAGTAGCCGACATGGGTAAAAAAAAAAAAAAAAACGTGCCGGTATAACGCTTAAGAAAAATAAGCGAATAAAAAAAAAAACGTGAATTTTTCGTCATCAGCTGAAGTGATGTATTAAAACGGTCGGTCGTAAAAGAGAAATTGTGACCTTTTTTTGGACAAAACTTCACTATTATTTTACTGTTAAATTTCAGCAGTTGACGAAAATAAAGAAATTTTTTTGTAAGACTTTATGAGATAATTTCATTGTAGTTGGATCGTTTCATTTCTCGTTTTCGTTCTTACTCCATTGTGTATAAAATGGAAGAGCGAATGAAGTTGAACAGGTAGCTGTTTTCTCTGCAAATTCTTATTATAATTTTAACAATTCAAGATTCTTAGTTTAAGTTATAAATTACTTCTGCATAAAACTGTATACAGTGTCGAAAAATATTTGCGTGGACACACACACACACACACACATATATATATATATATATATATATATATATATATATATATATATATATATATATATATATATATATATAAGAGGAAGGGCAACAAGCTTGACCTTCGTGAAATGAAGATTCATCGCACAGAACATTTGAAAGGTACACACACACACACACACACACACACACACATATATATATATATATATATATATATATATATATATATATATATATAACTGGCATTCTATGTACAGGGTGTACCATTTCATTAATTAATACTTAATATATTGAAAGCAATTTTACATATAGATTCAACAAAGTATTTCTCTGTAGGCGACATACCTAATAATCATTTGTATGTTTCATGCTGAATTCCAGCACAGAGCAATTTATCTCTACATTTGATTTCTCAAGAGCGAACCCAACACACGGGAGTAACTGATACCCGATAAGAGTTGAAAAGCGCCGAAGGCGTCGACAAGCCAGCGCTATTGCTCAATTTTGTTCGATTTTATCGCATTATATCGATTAAATGGAAAAAACCTGGTTTTGCAATTCCAACTCAGTTCGAGCAATCTACCAAGACCTTTATTTTCATTAAATATTCTGTTCCAGAGATGGCGGTGTTTCATATGTATGCAGTATATATATATACACACACACACACACACACAGGCAGTTGATTTCAGTTTTTTCCTTGCGCGATTACATTTTGTAACAAAAGTAAAAATCTATTCACAGATGAGGAAAAAGCTTCATTTTAATCAATATGACGTATCTTTTACATTAAAATTACAAAGGTGTTATCAGTCAATATAGAACGAAAACCAACTTTAAATTAAACTAAGTTACATTTGCATATCAGTTTAAATATATGTATACATGTACAGAGAAACAGGCAGACAGATAGACAGACAGATAGAGAGACGCCTACGTAACAAAACAAAAGTTTTTGCGCAGTGTATTTTTCATATGGAATAATCACTTTATCCGATATACTATTGCTGACCTTTTGCCGTAGATGTTTTTATGCCTTAGTTAGGGAGTAACAAAAGCGGATTTACGCGAAGAAGCCTTGGTTACGGAAAGGATATGCCAAGGACTGACTCCTAAAATTAATATTTATGAGTCTTTTTAATTATTTATTATAAAAGTCCACCAGATCGTAAATTTCTAGAGATGTTTAGAGACTTCTCTTTTAAATCCGCTCGTTCACTAACATAAACAATTCTGGGGAATCGCGTCGCGGTCGCTGCAGTGTGCGGGAATCCCTATTCTGTAAAATCACACGCCACTCCAGTCGTCACGACCCAAGTCGTCATTCGTGAGTAGGAAAACGATCCTGTGTGCTACCGGCCTAAGACTAAATTAGTTGCCTTTGTAGTACAACTGTGGAGCGGAATAAATTGAATAGTTAATAAATCTTAATTGTTCCTATACTGAAGAGTTAAAATGAAGTAACTACCTCATATGTAGGCTTGAGTGGCACACCTTTCCGCTAAATATTCGTATACCTGTTGAAAACGGTTAAAAGAGCAAAATTATAAACACCCTGTTCAAGCGATAATAAAAAAAAAAAAAATTGTAAAAATTTTACTCTGACCCATATCCTCATCGGAAAAGCTTATTATTAATTAATTAATAAATAAACTAAAGCAATGTTTATTTCAAAGTTACTGAGCTTTTATGTTGGGGGTGGGGGTGGGGGTTTGTACATGGAGGGTGCATAAGCTCTTTGTAACATTCGTTTAATGTTGGTGAAGATAGTATTCTTATGTACAATACCTTTGGTACCTTCGGTTTGCTTCTGCCCGAATTGTTCATTCTGACGAAGGTCAAGCTTTTCACTCAACCTTAGACCTACAGTTCAACGTAGAATCCGAACCACGCCCCACCAGCAGCCCAGCGTCTTAACCACTAGGCCACCCAGGGTACCCATTTATATACCAACCGCTTTCTTTATTGTGTGGAAGGATGAACAGCTGGGTTTTGCTGCGCGCTGGCTGTCGTCACCGGGTCTCGATCACGGGGCCGATGGATTCGTAGTCAGCGACGCTAACCACTACACACCGAGGTGTGTATATATATATTATATATATATATATACACTCTACCCCCTAAAAGTGACCTCCTTTTTCACGAGGCCAACAAAACCACAATTCCGAGGATAACTAAATAAAACAGAAACCATAAAATGAGAGGTAGTTTATTTAAATCGGATGCGTCGTCTTTTTACAAGTTCAACCCTGTAGGCCATGTGAGATGGGCCTATGTAAAAGGGATACAGACACTGAGATACAGACGCGAGACTCTATAATCAACATGTTTATAAGATGATGGTTGAAGATGCACAGACTTTTTACTTTACTCCTTAACGGCTAGTGAAAATACTTCGTCGGCGCGGTAAAGAATAGTCGTTTTCTTCCAAAAGTAAACATATGGAATCCAAATCACTGAGAGTCAAAAAGGGTTCCTCGTGATGGTTTTCTGACGCGGATGCACGTTTCTGACCGTTCGTGATAACATTCGATAGCTCAGACTTGAAAATGTGTTTAGCAATGAAACCTGACGGAGAAAACGTTTATGTATGCCTACCATCTTGCTCCTGAAGAATCATGCACCAGAACCGATAACTGGGGGTGTCTTCAATACAAACTAACGAAATAAATTGAATACGGACATGGATGTTCTTTGGATTAGACTAACACAAAGCAAACAGGGGGTCATTAATGTACTGACGAGTCTTCCGCACGTAGTTCATCCGCACTGAAAGCAAGACTTCTCTGTGTTACCCCAATTCAACGAATACCCAAATCCGTAACCGTTTTTGCGCAAATTTTGTCATTTTTTTTATTTCAGATACCTCTACCTAGTTATTATCAGTGAAGGCGCATAATTTTTCAGGAGCAAGATGTACCGTGGTTTTGTGTTTCCTCCCCATATATATATATGTGTGTGTGTGTGTGTGTGTGTGTGTGTGTGTGAGAGAGAGAGAGAGAGAGAGAGAGAGAGAGACACCTAAAGACTAAAAGGAGCTTACAGATTGGGGCAGTGGGGCATATTAATTTTAAATATAACATTTCAATACATAAACACGGAAAGGGTTTTCTTTAGAATAGTTCATTACCCATTCAGCTAACTGTAATTGATATATCTGTACGTTTAAATTTGACTGCAGCTCTTTTCTACATACATATTAAATACCATTATTGCAATTGTAGGTTAGGAATAGATCGTAGACACCAATCGACCGGGGAAGTACTCCCTGGGGGACGTTAGGCAGGAGACAGGGAGTGCTGGAATTCCCGTTTTTCTTGCCACTGTCCTCTTTAGCTGATCTTTATCGGGGTCTCATCTACCTTGTGAGTAGTCCAGTATGCTCTCAAATACACACTTCTTCCTCTATTCTTCATTACATATACGTGCATTTTACACACTACACAATCTTTTCAACATTTATATAGTCTTCCGATAAAAAAAGATGGCATCATGATCCCCAAAAATCTTGATTTCGGTTCTCTCCTTCTTATACAGGAGGGGGGTCATTTTTTCGGGTACTCTCCCTTGTCCAATCCTTCCTACATTAAAAAAAATATATAATAAACCTCTGTCACCATAACAAATATTAACAATATAGTACTCTTAAAATAAGGATAAAACAAATGCAGGAATTAGTTCGTATATACATATATACATAAAAACTTACATGTATGTACAAGCTGTACAAAGTGTACATGTAAAATGTCGAACTCTAAATAATGATAATGATAATAATAATAATAATAATAATAACTATAATTTCTTTGTTGGTCATTTTGGAAAAGAGTGCCATACATTATATATATTTACTATATGAGTAAATCACATTCAATAACTTTGACATTTGTTAAATTATAATAGCTTTTTTGGGAGTTCAGTGAATAATGGTTGACTATAATTCATTCGCTATATTATTCCATAATTCACCGCTAAATAAGTGTAAAAGGTTTTACTACACTGAAGAGTACAATTTGCCTTTGAACATATGTTCTTTCTCCATATATCTTGCTCGATATTCGTCGTGTATTTGCTTTTCCATGATTTTTCCGGTTATTATTTTCGAAGCAAAATTGCTTTGTAATTCTGAATATTAAGAACGCCATCTGTACTTCAAAAATATCCCTAAATTTTAATATATTCAGCTACGTAAGTTAAAGATGTATGACATATGAACATAATAATAGCCACTTTTGTTTAGTTTTTATAATTCTATTTTGGTTTATAGTTAAGAAGTTAATGATGTTGTCACACGCAATCCAATATCCAGTTAGGTTATACGTGAAGTGTACAGGTAAACTAGAGTAAATTGTAGCTTTGTAAGTGTAGTTGTGGGTATAAAAAAGTAATTTTGTTAAAATAGACGACAGTTTGGAGAGTTTATGATCTATATTTCTAACATGTTGCCGAAAGATCGTTTGTCATCAATGACAACCTCTGATATTTTCCCGTCAGTGGTCAGTGACACGGGATATTGCATGCAAGTCAAGAATAATACTGAAATCTGATATTAATTTATTTTGTGACTAACAAAAATTTTTGTTTTTATTTAAGCATAATTGTTTGGCTTTCAGAATCTAAAACCTGTCAGATTGGCAAACTTTAAACTTGTCAAAATTCTTGGACAGGGTTAAGTGGAAATTGGCACATTTTAGAAAAAAAAACCGTCAAACTCTGACACGTCTTACTGTATCTAAACCTTGTCAAAACATAAATCTACATTTTGGACAATTCTATGCGAGACTGGATACACCCTAGAAAAACAATGTCCAAAATTTTGACATGTATCAAAATCGAATGAGAAATACAGGGTGAGCCACATAAAAGCGGCCCCAAGAAAATATTTCATATTTCTTTTTATGTGCAAGATTTTCTTGGGGGATGCTTTTATGTGGCTCACCCTGTATAACACTATATTTTCCATAGGTTCTTTGTCTACATTCAGTATGAAAAAACAGATAGTGCTATCAACGTAATTTATAATTAAAAATATTTAACAAATTCTATTAACACTAAAAATCAGCTGTATAAACCGTAATTATTTGAAAATAGCATAGCTGTGACATGTTCAGTAGCGGATTATAATGGGGGCAAAGGGGGCATTTGTCCCCGCCCCAGATGCTGACCGGCCCCAAGATGCTGACCGGCCACAAGAAACTATGTAAACGCTATAATCTACCGTTGAAATAATTGGTCGACCGTCAGGAAGAAAAAAAAATTCTAGATTCCGCTTCTACAAAACCTAGTTTAGTATCCCATTTATGTGAACAAAGTATACATTTTCTGTAATCACATCTTTGTTTTTGTTTCGTTTTCTGTTGATCGAACCCAGTCAGCTGATCACATCACTCATGTATGATGTATCAGATAAAGAATTGTGTTTTTCTAGTGTTTTTCTAGTGACACCGGCCCGAAAATATTCATTATCCCCGGCCCTAACAATGCTTAATCCGGCCCTGGACATGTTAATGTAAAAATAAATAAGTCACCCTTCTGTTATTAAAAAATCTATAGTATATAGTACAAATATGATCAAATAAAAATGTAATACTCGTATACTAATGTAATGCAATGTAATGTAATTTTGAAATTCTTAAGTTTTGTATACTACTACTACTAATAATAATAATAATAATATAATAATAATAATTCGCAGTTTTCTTTTAAAAGTTTCGAGATGAGTTAATGAAGTAATAATTGAAAAAGGTAATTTGTCTATAAATATTTATATAAGTGTGGTATGCCATATTTATATAATGATTTGTATTAATAAACGCGTCACCATTTTTAACGAAAAACGTACCAATATCATAAATCGTGGTAGAAACACAAAAATTAAAGTTCAACGAAGTAACGTAAATGAAACGCAAATACTCGTACATTACTTGTCACTCTTGACAATGTGTAATCTTGTCCTGGGACAAGAAATGTAATTTTGTTAGAATAAACGAGAACTTAAACAATTGCCGAAAAGATAGTTTGTCATCAATCACAACCTCCGATATTTTCCGTCAGTGACACAATATTGTATGCAAATCAGTAATAATACTGACGTCTGGTATTAATTTGTTTTGTGATTAACGACTGGGCCTTTGCTTAGCCTTAACTTGGACAGGATTTACTATGTCAACTGACATGTTTTTAATGTCCAGTTGGACATAATGTTATAAAAAAAAGGCCCTGGGCCTTAGTTTGGACAGTTAACACTTACTATGTCAACTGACATTTTATTTAATGTCTAGTTGGACGCTCTGTTATAGAAAAAATTGTCCAGTGAGAAAACAGCCAAAAAAATTGTGTCCACTGAGCAACTTTACGTTTTCAGTGATGCATACTATCACGATGTCTCTATTTACTACTTCATCAAGAGATGCAAGATCGCTGTTTGAATGCATCAGGAAAGTGTCATCAGCAACTGAAAACCTTTCCCATTATGAGAGTTGTAAAAGTCATTTATATAGATAAAAAGTAGTAAGGGACCCAAATGATTTCTTTGTGGAACTCCATGTGTAATTTTTAATTCGGAAGTAATAATGTTATTTTGTTTAATGCAGAGCTTTCCAAACTGTGTGTCGCGACACACAGTTTGGAAAGCTCTGTTATAAACTATTGTAATTTTATTAGTTAATTATTTTCAATTTTTTTGTATTTTGAAAATTTTGATTTTTGTATCAACAAAATCGGCTACAAGATAAACCACCTACTGAAAAATTATCTGATATTTGATATTTGATAACAAAAATTAATTAGTGTGTCGCCAACGTGAAAAGTTTGGAAAGCTCTGGTTTAATGTATTGATTTTTGTTGCACAGATATGATTTGAACCAATTTAATGCAACATCTCTTATGTCATAATGAAATATTTTATTAGTATATCATGGGAGACTGTATCGAATACTTTGGAGAGGTCCATTAGAGTGTGTATTTGTGTTGCCTCCCGAGAGGAAACAAACTTGCCATGCATCTTGCTCTTGAGGAATCACGCACCAGGACTTATTAAACTAGGTGTATCTACCATAAAAACGAACGACACACGCACCTGATGGAATTATGGTGACGGAAGCCTCGTCAGTGCGCTGATCCTCCTTATCCTCCTTATCCTTAACTATGATGCTGCGAGCTGCTCATACTCTAAGTGAGTGTATAAGCGGAGCATTGCTCTGCGAAACAGTGAAACCTTAATTTTCTCTCTGAAAAATAAATAATAATAATATAAGTTGAATATATATATATATATATGCATACTTACTTACTTACTTTAGGTGAGTTCAAACGATGGTTCAGGATCGACCTACAGTCGACCCCTCTGCAGCATCCCGCCTCATTTGCGGGATTTGCTGAAGAAGGGAAATATATATAATGTTATAATGTTATAATGTTTCAGACCAACAAAGACCCTAGGATCCACTCATGGCTGGTCTACCTAACTGTGTTCATGTATTGTGTATGTCCTCCGTGGTGGCGGAGGGGACCTACAATTTTACGTGGGTTCCGAACCACAAGAACATAAGAAATTATGTAAAAACTGCCGGTAAATTGTCAACGACCAATTTTTACGAAACTAAATAATTATCAATTTAAAACTAATTAATTATCGATTTAAAACTAAAGATAGAATCTCTGATCCAGAGGATCAAGTCATAATAGACTACTATCCACAAATATGTTACACTCTATATCTATTTATAAAGGACATGCAAATATATCGGATCCAAAGAATCCAGTCAATTTCATTACGGTATCCATCAAGTCACGGTCCATATCGATAGCGGACCAAGTCAAAATTTACAATCATATACATTACAATATATACACTTACGAGAAAAAGAGTAGGTGTGGCTGTAAAGACTGTACAGTAATGTAGAAATGTGTGTGCACCCATTTTGGGTCTCCCATTTAAAGGTGTTTGTGGGGCAAGTGAAGATCATGAGTTTTTCGATACCTCACAGTACTATGGGGGGCACCGCTCGGCAGAGGAATCTCTTTAAATGGGGTGTATAAGGACAGAGAGTATCCCCTAACCCAAGACGCTGCCTCCCTATATCCCACAACACTTGTGTTGAGCTGTGGGATCTATCCCCAGAAAGCATTAATTTTACTACCTTAAACTATACCCTTTCTATCAACATATGCGTCTAATCGATTTTTAAACATGTTTATAGACGTGCTACTAATTACTTCTACCGGCAAACTATTCCAGCTATTTACTATTCTATGCGTAAAAAAGTTTTTCGCAACTGCTGTCTCGAACCTTCTACTTGTCAACTTACACCCGTTATTTCTAGTCCTATTATATTGAGATATTTCGAAAAAGCTATCTCTATCTACGTTATCGAACCCATTCATAATTTTGAAAACCTGGATTAGATCACCCCTTAACCTCCTGGTCTCGAGTGTCGTCAATTTTAACTCCTTAAACCTATCCTCGTACGACTGTGACCTAAGCGACGGAATCATCTTAGTTGCTCGTCTTTGAACTCTTTCGATTTTGTCTATATCTTTGCGCCTATACGGATTCCAAAATTGGACCGCGTACTCCAAATGGGGTCAAACTAATGATTTATAAAGTGGAACTATAATATCGCGCGATTTGTACTCAAATTTCGAGCTATAAAACCTAACACTTTGTTCGCCTTATTGACCGCTGCTGTACTTTGTTTCGCTACTTTTAAATCACCAGTGACTATAACTCCTAAATCTTTTTCCTGCTCTACGCTTGTTAATCTTTCCCTGACATACTATACGCAAATTTACCGTTACGCGAACCTATATGCAAAATTTTGCACTTATCAACGTTAAATCTCATTTGCCATGTGACTGACCAATCAACGATTTTATTCAGATCTTCCTGAATTTTACCTCTATCTTCGTCATTAATCGCCCTACCACCCAGCTTCGTGTCATCCGCAAACTTTGAAACTGTACTGACTAGGCCGACATCTAAATCGTTAATATATATAAGAAAAAGCAAGGGGCCCAATACAGAACCCTGAGGAACGCCACTCGTTACATTAGCCCAGCACGACTCCGCTCCATCAACGACCACCCTCTGTTTCCTGCCTCGCAAACACTCTTCTAGCCAATTTATTACTACACCCCTGATTCCATGAGCCTTAGTTTTCTCAATGAGTCTTTTGTGCGGCACGGTGTCAAACGCTTTTTGAAAATATAAATACACTACATCAACCGCCCGATGTCTATCGTAATCGTCAACCACGCTTTGGAAAAATTCTAAAAGATTAGTTAAGCAAGATTTGTTTCGCCTAAATCCGTGCTGCGTATTTCTAACAAGTTTATGGTATTCTAAGTGTTCGACTATACGATCCCTAATTATTGATTCCAAAAGCTTACCTACAACAGACGTTAAACTGATTGGCCTATAATTTCCCGCCGCACCTTTATCGCCTTTCTTAAGATAGGTGTTACGTTTGCTAACTTGAAATTATCTGGTACGCACCCCTCAGAAATAGACGCATTAAAAATCTTTGTTAGCGGCACAACAATGCTATCTTTTCATTCTTTTAGTTTATGGGATATATGGAATCCGGACCCGGTGATTTACGCGTTTTTCATTTTATCAATATAGCGCATTACTTCCCTTTCACTAACGACAATATTATCCAAAATATTACCATTATCAAAAGGTATTATGTCTCTGACCGTAGGATATTCGTTACATCTTCTATAGTAAAAACTGACGTAAAAAATTCGTTTAGCAAGGTAGCCATTTCCTTGTTTTCAGAGACTAGATCTCCATTTACATTTTTTAATGGACCTAAGACACTTTTTACTGGATTTCTATTATTGACGTATTGAAAGAATCGCTTGGGGTTTTCTTTACCATCACGAGCTATGGAGATTTCAAATTCGCGTTTTGACTTTTTTATTACACTTTTAGCTTCACGCCTTAGAGATATGTAGTTGTTTCGTAACAACAGATTATCTTTATCGCACTTATATAGCCTATAAGCCCTATCTCTACTCTTTATAATGTCTCGTACTCTAGAAGTAAACCACAAGGGCTTGTTTTTACTTTCGCACGCCTAATTTTGTACGGTACATTCCTCATTTTATAGTCCTAAATACCGTTACGAACGATTCCCACATTAGTTTTGCGTTGGAGTTTCCCCATTACGTTTTCCCATTGACGTGTGAAAATTTATTTCGAAATTTACTAAAGTCTGCGTGCTGGAAGTAGGAATTTTAGTCGAGTTAGTTGGTTTCGAGTGACTTACTGAGAGGACAAACTCTACCATATTGTGATCGCTATTGCTCAACGGTTCTATTACTTGAAGATCAGTAATTAGCCTATCATCCGTAGTTATTACTAAATCTAAAATACTGTCCAACCTCGTAGGTTCCCCAACCTTTTGAATAAGAAAGCTATCCTCGAGAAAATTAACTAAACGATTACCTTCCGCGTCTCCCTGCATTGTATCGTAATTCACGTTGGCGCAATTAAAGTCACCCATAACTAAAGCCTGCTCACTACCGATTATTCTCTTTAGTTCACGATATAACGCTTCGTGCGTATCAGCTGTTTGATTTGGGGGCCTATATATAACCGCAACAAGAAGTTTGAAATCGTTCAATTTAAGTTCTGCTATAGTCGAATCTATCGGTTCTGGAATTGAGTGCTTTACTTCTATAACGTTCGCAATATTATCTTTGATATACAACATAACACCGCCTCCTCGCCTACCTATTCTGTTTTTAACAAAAAGTCTATAACCTTTAATTTGATACTCCCCTACAAAGTCACGTGTTTCAGTGCTAAGCCACGATTCATTTATCGCAATTAAATCATAGTCTTTACAAGCAATTAAAGAAAAAATTCATTTATTTTATTTCGTAGGCTACGAGCATTTAAGGATAGAACCTTCAAATTGTTTGTAATTGCGACACCTCGCGAGAGCGGGGGAAATTTGTGGAATTTACGCTGGGACCGTTCGGGTTACGGCAGCCTGAAAAGAAGAGACAGTATTATGAAATAGTCTTCCTAAACGCGCAGCTCCAACTTCATTAAGATGAAGTCCATCTTCGAGGAAACAAGTCTCTCCTGCCGTAGAAACTGTTCCAAAAATTTGCAAAATGCACTCCTTCCTGTTGGCAAAGAGACTTTAGGTTATTGTTAATATAGGTCGCCTTGCTGTAGAAATCGCTTCGTTGGATAATTCGAGGAAGTATACCTGTTAAAACAATCTTATTAGTTTTCTCCTTTAATCGCTCTAATAAGTCCCTGTACCTAGCCAGCAGTTCTTCCGATCTAGAATTTAAAACGTTATTAGTACCGACATGAATAACATACGTTGTGTCCTCGGCGGTACTGTCTGTAAAATGGTCAACATTATTAGTTATATCCTCCACCCTTGCACCAGGGTAGCAGAACGGCGCCTACGACGAGGGTTTCTCCCACAGAATTCCTCGAGCTGCCCTCGAACAATGGAATCACCAACGAGTCGTATTTCCGGTTCATCAGTATCTTCGAACCCTAAAACAGAAAACTTATTGCTTGTTATTACTGGTAGACAAGGCTTTGCTTTTCTCAATGGGGCTCCATTTCGCACTCGAACGAAGGGTTGGGAACTAGGGGAAGAGAGAGGGCTATTAGTACTATTTATATTATTAATAGAAACTGAGGTAGGAGGGGTCGTAACTGGAGTCTCAAGGGATTCTAATTTTGCCGTCAGGAGCATCACGCTTTCTTCAAGTCTCACCCTGGCCTGCCTCTCACGGTCTAATTCGTTCCTCAGCACTTCCATGCTTGAGCACCACCTGCAAACTAACTGATCTATATATATATAGATAGAGAGATAGATAGATAGATAGATAGCTAGATAGATAGATAGAAACGAACTGCTTGTTCTGGTTATAAATAGTCTTAATTATGAAGTTTTTCTTACAGAAGCGTATAAAAGAATATCTAAATTTAACGCTAAGCTTCAGTCAATTGTTATTATCGGTTTGTAAATGAAATTTCCAATGTGGTTACGGGGTTATGGTTTAACTTGGCCACTTCATTTCCTTTCATTATCTCGTTCGATTCTCTGGCTTAGTTTTCTTACAAGCGAGAAGAAATTGCTGAGCTTTAAAATGGCGAAACTTTTCCAAAAGTTTTATCCAAAAAAATTTTGTGGCTTAAGTTTCTTTTATAAAAATTTGCATATTATTGATAGCAAAAACTTCTTGAAAAAGGCGCTTTTGAATAAATTGATATATAGGTTTTCACGCTTGTTAGCTTTAGTGTTATATATATATATATATATATATATATATATATATATATATATATATATATATATATATATATTATATATATATATATATATATATATATATATATATATATATATATATATATATTGTTGTTTCCCTCCTCTATATATATATATATATATATATATGCCTGTTTGTATTTCTTGAGGAGCGAAGAACATAACGTTAATCAGATTTCTGTGATATCACTGTTGGAGGTAAATAAAAGACTTGCTACAAAATAGTCTATTTCTTCAATAATTTTAACCCTGAAAGGAGTAAATCGAAATACAATGGAAATAACAGAAATGGAACATTACTGGAATTTTTGAAAGCTGATAATAGTTATTTGAGATCTTGACATTTAACTTTATGATTTGGTAAAATTCAGAATTAACACAGTTAACACAGAATCATTAGAATATTCCTAGCTATAATTTGGGTTACTTATCTTATTGAGACATTGGCATTTAATTGGTATCCTTCTCTAGGAGAATGAATACGTTTTCATATATATATATATATTATATATATTATATATATATATATATATATATATATATATATATATATATATATCAGTGGCGACTCCTGCACTCGGGCTTCTCGGGCTGAGCCCGAGAGGCAAGGGGCAAGGAGAAGCATGAGAGATAAAATTGTGTATTTATAGATTTAAGTTTTAAAAAAAGTTTTAAATACAAATTGTAAAAATGGTTTTTGGCTGGTAGTATGTTACTATTTTTCTGTCTAGCCTTCGTCACGCAAGCAAATTTTGAGCGCATTTAGATACCCTTACTACCTATAAAAAAACTATATTGATACATTAAGTTTTCGTGTAATCTTTCAAGATCCTTTACTCGGGCGCAAGACATTACGCCCGAGAAAGTATAAGTAATATAGTATATTTAAAGTTCTTTTAATGAATAATTATTTGCTTGCATACGGTTACATAATAGTCCTTCTTCTAATTCTCATTAAATAAAACACGTTTTTCCTCCTATTAATTTTTTTTATAAAGAAAAAAACATTTCAAATCGGACTTATATCCTTCGGCCTTGTAGAGGCACAATTTTTAATTCTGGCGATACATGGTAACTTTTTACGTTTTGATAAGCATGCCTTCAACTGCCTTGGGCGGCGGTGCAGTTTGATTTTTGCCGCAATGTGAGGTTGTTCGCTTTTCTTAAATAATCTGATTTATTTTTAAAATTATTAGTATTCTGAGAAGTATAGCCCACCCATGGACAAAACGGAATTACAGGTTGTTCGCGTTTCTTAAATAATCTGATTTATTTTTAATATTATAAGTATTCTGAGAAGTATAGCACACCCATGGGCTTTAAAACCAAGACGCTTGGACTTTATATTAAGGTACAGTAAAAGGCATTTGATCAGGTTAGTGGGGCTCAAATTCTCAACTAGGAAAGGGACTTTTTTATATTTTAGCTAAGAAGGGCGCAATAGCAAGAGTTTATTGTGGAATTAACCATTTTGTGATTGTTTTCAGGTATTTAGATAATAAAATATGTTTAATTATGAGGTATTGTAAGAATGAATAAAAACAAAGCTGTATTAAGAAACAATCCAACAAACTTCGACTCTTTGCTTGGTGCATTAAAGGATAATCTAAATGGCCAAGAAGGATGCATGCTGCCATCATGGGCGCCCGCAGGTAGGGGCAAGGGGGGTCGCTTGCCCCCCCCCTGGAAATGCCAAGAAAATATATTAAATATTTTCTAAGAAAATATTTATATCCTAAACTTGCTGAAAAGTATCCAACTGCCTCCTAAAGGGTGAAAAATTTATTTGTGTGCATGATAAAAGGTTGCTACCTTTTTATTTGTTCACCGGGAGAAAATTAACTCCAACAAAACTGATTTATGGAAAAGGTTGTTCATAATTTTGGTAGTGACCGCAGACGACTACAATTCCTATTCAATGAGCAGTGTAGGTGATGCTCGAAACACCGTTTTCAAATTAGGTACAACATTTACTTGTGTGCTTTTTTCTTCATTCTATCATGTTTCTGTTATAAATAAAATAAATGATTGTTATCATGTGCATTGTATGTATATACAATATATATTTGCATTTTCCATTACAGAAAATGCAACACTAAACTTGCTTAGAATTAACCTGCTGGTTCCTAAGGGGTCAAAAGTTTTTTGCTTGCTCCGGTCCCTACCTTTAATACATTAAATTTTGCCCCCCCTTGGAAAAAATCCTGCGGGCGCCCATGGCTGCCATCAAAAGGAGACGTTTTAAAGCATTTTTTTCTGCCTCAGAAGAAAACATATGCAAGGCCCTAATATTTCCAAAGAGGAAAACATTTTGAGCGTTTTGAAAAAAGTTCAAACAATTTGGGAAAAGGCGAGCATTCCATCAAAGGATGTCGTAAGACATAAAACCCCACGAACCATGCTACTAAACTTGATAAATTACATGAAACAGTAATAAAGAGCAAAAAAGCTAAATGTTATGAAACCAAAAAAAAAAGTTACTTGGGTCAATTGAATGATCTGTTTGATATTTCTACACAAAACGTATTTCATGAGCTAAGAACGGATACCCTAAGAACTCAGGAACAAATTAAAGAGGACATAAATTTCTTAGAAGACCAAAGAGGGGAGAGGAAGATGTGTCTTGCCCTTTTAGATAAAGCTTATGTGTCAAAAGTGCAAAGGAAAGAAGTAAGATTCGATGAAGAAAGAAAGTGACAAATGAAGAAGCTGAACGAAAAGCATTGGAAAAGAGATCAGGCAATCCAACCATCACTGAGAGTGATGACACAGATAATTCTTCAGGTGAAGAATATTCTCCAAAGTTCCCTTCCTCGCGATGACTATAGAGAATTGGCAGAGACAATTCTCCTCATTCTGAATGAAGTGCCTTCCAGAGGAATTCATTGGATTAAGCCAGGAGCCTTCCATCATGCAAGATGAATGGCTTCAATCCTTTACACCAATAAAATGTATGCCTTCTCTCACCAAGCTGGCTACGATGATGTCACTATTCAAAAACTTGAAAGATTTTGTCAGTTTACATCCCTTTTTTATGGAAAATATTGGTTGTCCTGTACTAAATCATCCGACGCTCCTGTAAATGATCTTAGATTTCTACAATGAATTGATAAAATATTAAAAAATAGACAGTGAGGTTGCCGAATCTACCCTAGCCATTTTTCGAGGTCATTACTGGTACTTGACTGAAGAGCTCGTCCCCAAGACTTTGTTTGGCTCTGTTAATAATGAAGGAAAGGTTAAGATGGCCAAAGAATTAACAAAATATGATCCTCCTCAAGAGTTCACACCAGGTCAGCTTATCTTCCCTATTCTGAATCAGGGTGCAGACTTCAGACTTCATCGCCTCATAGGTCCAAGATCTTGGTACCTATTCAGACTTTTCAACTCATCTAGGGAAGGGATTAAAAAACCCATATCATTATGGGAAGAAGATGACGATTTTAAAAAAATGAGGGGCCTTATTTCGTTTGCCAAAGTAGTAAATGACAGATAAAAGTGAGTTTCAACAACTTTTGCAGGTCGTTGAACAAAATAGACATAGACATGCAATCCCAAACATGAGGAAGAAAAATTTGGTCACTGCGCTGAGGTTAAAATGTAACTAAGATTATTGTTTTTGTTTTTTTATTTTAAGCTTTGTTTCAAGCGAATAAAAGTTTGTTCATTGCTTTAAGTGCAAAAGGTTCCTAAGATTACTTTCTTTTGTTTTAACCTTTATTTTCTTATGTTATTGGTAAAGATCTTTTTTGTGTTATGTTTGAGAAATAAATAAAAAAAAAAACGCTGGGGTTTTGTTAACATTGTCAAAAGCTTAAAGTATTTTAATTTATATAATTTTAACCTAATGTTAACCAAGTTGTTCCCACTTCGATTCGATAAGATGAATAAAGTTCTTACTCGTCTTATCCTTTCGAGGCCCATCGCCTCAGAGCTGCATTGGGATGATGCTCTAAGGTGGGGGCGGTACCTACTACTGTTTCTTGTACCTTACTGAATAAAGCTTCGAATTACCTTTCTTTTGATATCAAATATGTTGATATTTGACAAAAATCTTGTTCATTTAGGTTGATTACAATACAAAAAATGGGTATTTCTAGCATTTTCAGGGGGACCCACTTTCGGGGTGGGTCAGGGACCCCAAATTGTTAAATTGAATCTTTTTTTGATATATTTAGTAAAAGTGAACCATTTCTAACAGGAAAAAAAGTATGTTCAATGGATCTGAAAAAAAGATCATAAGTGGGACATCCTAACGTCTATGTTTATTGTATTTGTTTGAGAAGCGTTTGTAATGAACACTTAACCTCTTTTGGACCAATGGGTCGAATATGTAATTATGTATCGTTTCCAATACACGCATTCACAAAAACTTCAGTCGTCAAGAGGTTAATATAG
This sequence comes from Bathynomus jamesi, assembly GCA_023014485.1. Lineage (NCBI taxonomy): Eukaryota > Metazoa > Arthropoda > Malacostraca > Isopoda > Cirolanidae > Bathynomus > Bathynomus jamesi. Next base: position 810,271 of record JAJOZX010001140.1, on the reverse strand, counting down.
AAATTTTGTAAATATTTCTAATTAAACTTTCTAACATAGCATCTTTTATATAGTCGTTTAGGACCGATAAATTGAAGATGTCTGTTGAATGTATCTTCTCAAAGATTATAATGGTTTTTATGTTTTTTTTTGTGGGTGTTTCTGTTGAGAATGGAGGAGAGGAGCTACCCCTTGGGGAAAGAAGTTGGGGAAAACTCTCTACAAGAGTGCCATAAGATCCTACAAACCTAGAGTTGAATTCTAGACTTCGTTCAATCAAGATCGCAAGTTTCTGTGGGCTCTCGAAATGTTATAAGTATAGCTTGTCAGTTTATGAGTCGCAATTACAACAAACTTTCTCTCCCGGTGCTGTTTAATATACGAGTGATAACATTCGACCTTACCCTAAAGAACTGAATCCTATTTTCAGTTAGTTATTCTGAATTACAGTCATTTTAATAAACATAAAATCCAACCGGTAAGTTATTTCGTTAATCCTTAAGGTTATGTCAGTGAAAAGTCGGCTGGTGAAGCTGGACAGATATTCATTTATCTGTTGCACTGTTAATATATCGGCGAAATAGACACTTTAATAAATAAAAGACTACAAACGTTTGCATGGCAACTAATTTAGATGTTAATGTCATCATGCTTCATATTCTTTTGTTTACTTATTTCTGACGTGGACACGATTTTTGTATCCGGGTGTGTGTATACTGTATACATATATATTGTGACAGGGAGAAAGATCATTTCATCGGTCCTCTTGAAATGTTTATATGGGAAATGAGAAAACAATAATTTGTTAATTTCATTTGAAATACTATTAAAAATTAATATCACTACTGACGTCTCGCTGGATCTGTTTGCGCAGACATCTTTGATGATACGATGATATTGGAATTATCTCATTAAATGATTAATTATTCCACTTATTTATAATATATATGCAAAGAAGACATGAATAATTTGTAGCTTTCTGTAGGATTGTGACGTATTCGTCTTTGAGGCTGATACTCGTAGGAAGAAGTCTGATGACCGAGAATTAACAGTAAAGGCGGATGGCCCGTTCTTCCTCACAAATATTTCAGTAACATTAATCGTAATAAACTCCTTCTGTGAACGTTAACCCGACATTATTTTATACGTTCAACATCAACACCATCAACAACGAACGTATAAAAAATGGTTAAATTGATAATAATAATAATAATAATAATAATAATAATAATATACTTCGTTCAGTACAATATAAAAAGAAATTAAAAACTTGAACGCTCTTTGTGGAAAATGAACAAATTGTTTTGAATTCAAGTGCTTAATATCATGCAGAGAGAGAAAAAGATTTGCTTGATTTTTTATTTTTTTATTTTCGTATTATTTCGTGTTTTATTTATTTATTTTTTAAAATTTGATTAACGATGCTGAAATTGGATTACATTTTCCTTCCTGGAAAGTAAACATTCACTAATCCACTTTACGCATAGTGTATATACTGTATATATATATATATATATATATATATATATATATATACCTTACCTTACAACCTTACAAAGGTTTCGCGCGATGATTTCTCATTTCGCGAAGGTCAAGCTTGTCGCCCTCCTCTCGAGTTGGCCTGGTGAAGTAGTGAGTTGGATTCTTGCGCTCTCCACCTCACATAGCCAGGTACGCCCGGCTCATCGGGGATTGTTCTGAGCCAGACGTCTAGTCTTCTTTTGAAGATTTCCACTGCAACTCCTTTCGTGTTTCTTAGGTCTTTGGGCGACTGATTAAACAGTTTTGGTCCTCTCACGACAAAACTATTTTCTTTCAGGGTTAAGGATGTTCCCTGTCTCACCTTCAATTTGGGAATACGACACAGTCTACCGTTTCTACTTTCCACCGTTGTTTGGAGAGTTATAGGGTTCAGAGTAAGATTAGGGACTAGTTTCTCCATTATTTTCCAAGTGTAAATAATGGTGTATCTCTCTCTTCTCCTTTCCAGTGAATATAGGTCTAGTTCTCGTAACCTTTCCAGTAATTTAGTTCTTTGCACCCATTGATCTTGGCTGTGAAGCTTCTCTGGATCCCTTCCAGCTGTCTAATGTCTTCTTTTTTATATGGGGATGTTAGGACCGAGCAGTATTCCAATTTAGGTATTATCAGGGTTTTCAGTAGAGGAATCATTACATTCCTATCCCTTCATTTAAAGGTTCTCAATATCTGACCCGTTATTCTCTTTGCTCTGTTTACTGCTATCTTATTTTGTGTTTCAAATTTCGCATCATCTGTCATTACAACCCCTAAATCTTTTGCTCTGGAATTTCTCTGAATTTCCTGTCAGTTTGGGGTATAATATTCCATGGATTTTAGGTCTTCTCTTTTTCCGTACCGTAATAGCTGAAATTTCTCGGTGTTAAACTTCATATTGTTGTCTTCCGTCCACTTGTAGATTCTGTTTATGTCGGTTTGTAGAGATCCTATGTCTTCTGGGTTTCTTATTTTTCTACTGATCTTTGTGTCATCCGCAAAGGATGTTACTGTGCTGTCTCTGGTAACGTCCTCATCTATGTCAGTTAGCATGATTGTGAAGAGTAGTGGAGCTAATACTGTTCCTTGTGGTACTGAGCTGAGGACCTCTGATTCTGATGAAGATATTCCTTGTACTCTAACGACTTGCCGCCGCTCACTAAAGAAATTATATATTATTTCCCTACTTTTCCTGTTATTCCCATATATTTCAGTTTATGTATTATGATTCCGTGGTCACACTTGTCGAACGCTTTAGCAAAGACTGTGTGTAGTACATCATCGCTTTCATTACTTTCAAGTGAATCAATAATGTTGTTGTAGTGTTCCATTAGTTGTGATAGGCATGATCTGCCTGACCGAAACCCGTGTTGGTTATCATTGAATTTTTTCTGAGTTTCCAAAAAGTCATAGATTTTTGTCTAACTATTCTTTCAAATATTTTAGTGAGATGGGATGTAAGCGATACTGGCCCATAGTTTTTGGCCTCGGATCGATCTCCTCCTTTATATATTGGGACTATGTTCGCGCTCTTCAGGATGCCCGGTATTTCTCCCGTGTCTAGTGATCGTCTCCATATCCAATATAGGGGCTCAGCGATTGCATTCTTGCAGTTTTTGATCAGTGTGGCATTCCATTTATCCGGTCCTGCCGCTGAGTGTGTTTTTAGTTTCCCTATGGCTTGTGTAATATCATCCGTCGTAAAGTCGAAATCCGTTATACTTTCCCCTTGTGGTTCTTCTTCAAAGAACGTGTTTCTATCGCATATCAATTTGTCAGTTTTTGGGATACTGAAAGATGATTCGTGTTGAGTCTTAATATTTCAGATACTTCTGTTAGATCACAGATAAAGCACTGTTCTCATTTTTTAAAGGTCCGATAGTTGCATGGTTTTTCGACTTTCTTTTTGCGAAATTATAGAAGTACTTTGAGTTAGCCTTTATCGCTTCTATAACGTCGTCTTCTTCTTTTTCTGTATGCTTCTCGATTAGTTCCTGTATGACGACATCGATACTTTGCAGTTTATCATTTAATATTTTTCTGATGTTGTTATCTTTACAATTACTTAATTTTGCAGTCACTCTTTTTCTCTTTCGAAACAATGCCCTGTTTTTTCTTTCGAACCTGCTTCTCTTTCCTCTTTGTGTATCTTTGGGACATGTTTTTCCACAATTTCTAACGTCTTCTCCTCTAACGTCATTAGCATCTCCTCCGTTGTCTTGGCCTCGAAAATGGTTTTCCAATCTATTACTTCCATGCTGGATGTCACATCTTCCCAGTTTATAGCTTTGGAGTGAAAATTAAAAATTTTGAATTTGCTTCTTTCTGTTGTGCGTGTTCTTTCCCTTCCTGTTGCTTTTATATTAGTTGTTATTTCAATGATGTTGTGGTCTGATATCATAGTTGGGGATATTTCTACATTATCAATTAGATTACTGTTGTTTGTGAATACCGAATGTTAAAATGTTATAATGTTATAATGTTTCAGGCCAACAAAGACCCTAGGATCCATTCATGGCTGGTCTACCTAACTGTGTTCATAATTGTGTATTGTGCATGTCCTCCGTGGTGGCGGATGGGACCTACAATTTTACGTGGGTTCCGAACCACGAAGCCTTAATTTTACTACCTTAAACTATACCCAATCTATCAACATATGTGTTTAACCGATTTTTAAACATGTTTATAGACGTGCTACTAATTACTTCTACCGACAAACTATTCCAGCAATTTACTATTCTATGCGTAAAAAAGTTTTTGGCAACTGCTGTTTCGAACCTTCTACTTGTCAACTTACACCCGTTATTTCTAGTCCTATTATATTGAAATATTTCGAAAAAGCTATCTCTATCTACGTTATCGAACCCATTCATAATTTGGAAAACCTGGATTAGATCACCCCTTAGCCTCCTAGTCTCGAGTGTAGTCAATTTTAACTCCTTAAGCCTATCCCCGTACGACTTCGACCTAAGCGACGGAATCATCTTAGTTGCTCGCCTTTGAACTCTTTCGATTTTGTCTATATCTTTGCGCATATGCAGATTCCAAAATTGGATCGCGTACTCCAAATGAGGTCTAACTAATGATTTATCAAGAGGAACAATAATATCCCGCGATTTGTACTCAAAATTCCGAGCTATAAAACCTAACACTTTGTTCGCTTTATTGACCGCTGCTGTACTTTGTTTCGCTACTTTTAAATCACCAGTGACTATAACTCCTAGATCTTTTTCCTGCTCTACGCTTGTTAAATCTTTCCCTGACATACTATACGCAAAATTACCGTTACGCGAACCTTATGCAAAATTTTGCACTTATCCACGTTAAATCTCATTTGCCATGTGACTGACCAATCAACGATTTTATTCAGATCTTCCTGGATTTTACCTCTATCTTCATCATTAATCGCCCTACCACCCAGCTTCGTGTCATCCGCAAACTTTGAAACTGTACTGACTAGGCCGACATCTAAATCGTTAATATATATAAGAAAAAGCAAGGAGCCCAATACAGAACCCTGAGGAACGCCACTCGCTACATTAGCCCAAAACGACTCCGCTCCATCAACGACCCTCTGTTTCCTGCCTCGCAACCATTCTTCTAGCCAATTTATTACTACACCCCTGATTCCATGAGCCTTAGTTTTTTCAATGAGTCTTTTGTGCGGCACGGTGTCAAACGCTTTTTGAAAATATAAATACACTACATCAACCGCCCGATGTCTATCGTAAACGTCAACCACGCTTTGGAAAAATTGTAAAAGATTAGTTAAGCAAGATTTGTTTCGCCTAAATCCGTGCTGCGTATTTCTAACTAGCTTATGGAATTCTAAGTGTTCGACTATACGATCCCTAATTATTGATTCCAGTAGCTTACCTACAACAGACGTTAAACTGATTGGCCTATAATTTCCCGCCGCACCTTTATCGCCTTTCTTAAAGATAGGTGTTACGTTTGCTAACTTGAAATTATCTGGTACGCACCCCTCAGAAATAGAAATAGACGCACTAAAAATCGTTGTTAGCGGCACAACAATGCTATCTTTTAATTCTTTTAGTTTTATGGGATATATGGAATCTAGCCCCGGTGATTTACGCATTTTCATTTTATCAATAAAGCGCATTACCTCCCCTTCACTAACCACAATATTACCATTATCAAAAGGTATTATGTCTATGACCGTAGGGATATTCGTTACATCTTCTATAGTAAAAACTGACGTAAAAAATTCGTTTAGCAAGGTAGCCATTTCCTTGTTTTCAGAAACTAGCTCTCCGTTAACATTTTTCAACGCCCCAAGACACTTTTTACTGGATTTTTCTTATGTTTTCTGTTATTTCTTGCGTTAACATAAATTCATCAGCTACAGCTAGTAGCATTTTTACCTGCTCCTGGTCTTCTCGTGTGCCCCCCTCGTCCTGGTGTATACATATATTTTTTCCTATCCTTTTATATTTCATGAATAGGAAATTAAAATTACCACAGAGAAAACAAAAAAAAAATATATATATATATATCGGGTCCGCAAAAAAAAAAGGAGCATGACGAAAATTGCTCTCACGCCCGCATTTTTTGCCGGACCCTTAAATGTTATATATCTAGCTAAAGATAAAAGAGCGCAGAGTTGTATAAAACAAATTTCATCAAAATCGGTCATAAAATAAAGATTTTATGGCCACAAACGAGCAATGACTAAAAAAAGTGAATTTCCGCGTAAAAATTTTAAAAAAGGAGCATGACGAAAATGTTTACTGTACATTTATTTTTACACATAATGACAAATAACTTATTTTAGGCAAATAAGCAACAAATAAACTAAGTTAGTACCAAATATCATGTCAATACGTCAAAAATTAAAGAAAATATAAAAGTTTTACTACAACATGTCATATAATTTTACAATTTCCAAAGAAAACGAAATTATAAGACTAAAAAAATTGTTCGATATGTTTGCCAGAAACCTCTACAACCCTTCGTAATCGGGGCCTAAATTGATCTATAGCTTTATCTACTTGATCTTGGGTAATTTCTTCCCATTTTTGTACGATAACTTCTTTCAAATGTTCGACATTTCGGATCTTATGCTTGTACACTTTCTCAGCCAACATTTCCCATATTCCGTAGTCTACGGGATTCAAATCTGGACTATTAGGGGGGCCAATCTTTTGGGTAAAGCAATTCAGGAACATTATTTTCTAAAAATTTAATAGTTGACTCAGCGGTATGCGCCCGAGCGCCATCCTGTTGGAATAAGAAGTAACCATTATTCGCCAATCGTCTCATTTCGGGCAGCATTTGTTCCAACAAAGTTTCAGTGTAATAGCGGGCGTCTACTTTGATGTTTGGCTCTACGAAAAAAACAGATGTCTTGCCTAGTTTAGACACACCGACCCATACCATTACGCTGGCAGAAAAATGATTACGGGTAGCATAAAGTCTATCATCTGGTATTTCATTTTTACGATTAACTCTTGAATACACTCTGTCATTTTGGAATTCGCGGTGGTTCTACCGTAAACTTCTTTTCGTCAGTAAAAAAGCCGAGGTCTACTTTTCGGGGAGTGATATTTCTTAACATGCGTTCAGAACAAACAACTTTTCTGTTCGTTAATTTCAGTTAATTCTGCCTGTGTATCCGTTATAAGGTTTTAGTTCAAGGTCGTCTTTAATAATGTTTCTGACGCTACTTTCGGATATGCTCAACTCATTAGCAATTCTGGACGGTGTCACGTGAGTCCCTGGTCTGCCTTCTTGACTACAAATTCTTAGTTCCACATCTCTGATGTTTTCTTCGGTTCGAACTGATCTTGGCCTCCCGCTTCCTTGTTCCTTTCAGTACTTTCAGTTTCGTCGATTTTTCTTAACAGCTTGTCCAAACCTCCTTTCGGCCATGGTTTATTCGGAAACTCTTGTAATAATTTTATTGCGCCATAATTTTTATCAAGTCTATAATGTTTTATTAATATTTTATCTTCTTTAGAAAAGGGCATATTATCATTTTTATTGATTAAAATTATTTAGGCATCTGAAAAAAATAATTTAAAATGAGAAAAACAATTTTTACGCGGAAATTCACTTTTTTTAGTCATTGCACGTTTGTGGCCATAAAATCTTTATTTTATGACCGATTTTGATGATATTTGTTTTATACAACTCTGAGCTCATTTATCTTTAGCTAGATATATAACATTTAAGGGTCCGGCAAAAAATCCGGGCGTGAGAGCAATTTTCGTCATGCTCCTTTTTTTTTGCGGACCTGATATATATATATGTGTGTGTGTGTGTGTGTGTGTGTGTGTGTGTGTGTGGTGTGTGTGGTGTGTGTGTGTGTGTGTGTATAATAACAACGGAGATATTCTTCTTTTAGCGTTAAAGGACTTACTGAGCAAAGGTTATATGCATCAATTCTCCCGTCGCAGTGTTTGCAGCGGAAAGGTGTTCGTTTTGTTTTGTTTTACTTAAACATTCAAGAGAAACAGCAGTTAGAAACATCTTTGGGTGAGTGGTTTACCCGCTAACCGAATTGATCTTTACTTCCTAGGGTTGGTTTCGTTGATTGGTTTGCTCACTGTATCAGTTGCTCGGAGACACTAGCACCGGACCTAAAGGGTAGAAATGATCGAGGATAACTGAGAGGATAAACACTGCAGAGGAACTCGGAAAAATGGCTCAAAAGTTAAGTATATAATTTTGACATGAGAGAAGAACTATGAAAAGGACTTTCAACAATGAATTTAGAAGTAAAAATTATGAAAACTACAATTTTTATAATGATGACTTCCAAATATTTTCTTTCATTATAATTTTGTACGATAAATTTTCTCTTTCGTTTCTAGCTTACGTAACGTGCTTTCTGTTATTGATTATAGACAGTATATAGATGTGTGTGTGTGTGTGTGTGTGTTATTCTAAAAAGCATCACTTATTTTCACCAAAACTTAGGTAGGGTTTTTTTGTTTTTCTTTGCTCGTTCTTAATATCACGGATGAATAAAATTATCACATGAACTGAATACTTCTAACATGTTAAATGAAGTAACTTCAATCAACTTTTACAAAATGTATATTACGAGTTTACGCCTTTTTATACTGTTCAAAAATTTTAAAAAAAAATTAAAAATAACGGAATTACGATGATGATACTCTCGTTACGACAAAACAACGATGATGATACTTTCGTTGCGACAAAACAACGTTGATGATACTTTCGTTGCGTCAAAACAACGATGATAATACTTTCGTTGCGACAAAACAACGATGATGATACTTTCGTTGCGACAAAACAACGTTGATGATACTTTCGTTGCGACAAAACATTCCTTGAAAAACAAAAAAAAATCCTTGAAAATATTGTCAATAACTTTTTTATTTTTAGTGTTTTTCGAGTTTCCAATTGTTAGATATTGTCTTTGGAAACAGCTGGAATGAAGATTTCATTAGGTAGGAATGTTTTATGTTTTGTCATCTTTGTTTATGGAGAAAGAAAGGTTTTTGTCAAAAAAAATTTGCATTAAAACGAAAAAAGGAAAAAATCTCGGTGTCACGCGAACTTTGGTGCAACGATTTTTAAAAGTTTGCTTCGCGAAACATCTCGAGTTCGAAAAGTGTGAATGAGTTTATTTCTGGGGATTTTATAGCGTGTGTATATGTAGCATGGTCATATATACTGTATGTACATATACATATATATATATATATATATATATATAGAGAGAGAGAGAGAGAGAGAGAGAGAGAGTATATATTATTGGAAATAAAAATATTACAATCTTGTTTATTATTTCATAAAAATATTTTAATACCTAAATAAATTTTATTTATTTATAGAAGACGGTTAGAAATTTCATGGAAAACGGTTAGAAATAAAAAGAAAACATACATAAAACTTGTTAGTTGATATTTACAAAAAAAAAGTGGTTACAATCCAGCCTATCAACAATCTTGGCAAATTCTGTTATGAACGTGTGTTTTACAGTAAGCGTACGTAGTATATTTAGTTATTCGTTTGTAAAAGACAGTATTGTATCACCTGTAAATTAAAGAAATCCCATTATGTTATAATGTTATAATGTTATAATGTTTCAGACCAACAAAGACCCTAGGATCCACTCATGGCTGGTCTACCTAACTGTGTTCGTAATTATGTATTGTGCATGTCCTCCGTGGTGGCGGAGGGGACCTACAATTTTACGTGGGTTCCGAACCACAAGAACATAAGAAATTTTTATAGTGGGCATACTAGGGGCCACTTCGGCCCATCGAGGCGGCTCCACTTTGTAAAAACTGCTTGTACATTGGCAACTACTAATTTTTACAAAACTAAATAATTATCAATTTAAAACTAAAGATAGAATCTCTGGATCCAGAGAATCAAGTCATAATAGACTACTATTCACAAATATGTTACACTCTATATCTATTTATAACCGACATGAAAATATATCAGATCCAAAGAATCCAGCCAATTTCATTACGGTATCCCTCATTTAAACAGTAATGGACTAAAGAGTAAACCCTGGGGAACACCGTACTTAATATTCGGTTTTGATTAGCGTACTTTGTTCATAGAGACAAAGCGATGATAAGACGAGTCGCTTCTAAAATATACATTAATAAGAATATCAATGTTTGTATAAGAAAGTTTTATTTTCGATTCTATTTCTTTATTTTCTTTGGTAACATGACTGTTATAAATAAAATTTTCGACAGTTACTCCAGTAGGATTGTTTATATAAAACCTATATTGATATGTTAAACAAGAGGTTTTAAATTTATTTT